>CALNXI010000181.1:92206-140748 GCA_942486025.1 Porites evermanni | reverse complement strand
CTGCTTTTGCTTTTTCACAAAGATTATTTTTAAATTGACTATTGACATTTCTATGTGTAAAATAATATTAAAAGTGGAATACTTTATAAAAAGTATGATCTACCAAATGTTAAAATTTTCAAAAGAAGAGCTTATTTCATGATCCCGAGATGATCCGAAGACCTTTACTCAAAAAATACAGGTTAATTAATATTTAACTTTTTTAAACAAAAGAAGTTAATTTTTAACTTTTTCGTTAACCGTAACTGAAAAAAATTAACCGATAGCCGTAAAAGAGCCAAAATTTTAGCCGATAACCGTAAAAGCCACCACCCCATTGAGACCCTCGTATATGCTGTTAAATCCCTGTTCATGACCTGGTTCAAACAATTATTTTGCTAATTCCACCGCCCCCGGGGCCAACACATTATTAAATGTGCGTTAAATTCCGGCATTGGCCGCGTTAAATCCCCGCTATCCCCAACCATGCCCCCGGGGGTCGGGGGGCCAGGGTTCAATTGGCTGATGCACAAATTCGAATCGGCGAAAACTAGGGCATGGTTTTGTCATGCGAACAACAAACTGTCCTTTTCTTGCTGGAGGCTCATAATTTCCCAGACAAGTAGTGCCGCCATATTTTACCTTACTGGTCCATGGCGAAAGTTGAAAAAGCCGTGGGTCTATTACTCGAACTTTCGACAAACGGGGCCCCAAGATTTCAACTCGGTCGTTCCGTGCTCAATCCCCGGCGAGCGCTCTGGCCACTTTTTGGGGTCATGCCCGGGCTGTAAATAGCCAACTGGTTTGCCTCACATCTACCAGCCAGCTCTCCATTTGGGGGAATCGCGAGAAGCCACGCGTGAGCGGCACGCGGAAGAAGACACGAGAGCGATGCAATCTTTGGTAGTAAAGCAAACTCGCTCACCAGCAATGAACAGCTTGACAAATGATGAGACGATCACGTGGACGCATGGTAAATATAAGCAAGATATAGAGGAAAATTAATTTTATTCCTTAACTTTATATATCCATGCCATTGTCAAAAATATTACGATCGCAAGACCTTATTATTGATCACTGATGAGCTTCTTCTCATAAAGTTCCTCCTAAACTTGTCCCATAAAATAAAGAAAAAGAGAACTCTTTAACTTACAAGTATTTTGTGAATTTGGTCCCAGGGAACTCACTGATGCATATGTTGTGGTTCAATTTTATCCTTGGTTTAAATTATATTTTCCTTTGTTTTTGGGTATGATAGTGTATGACAATTAATGAGTTTGATACAAAGTAAAATAAAGTTTAAACCAAGGATGAAACTCAACCACAACTTATACGCCATTTATCGCCCCCGGACGGACCGCAAAAGACTTTCTAA
The DNA here is from genome assembly GCA_942486025.1 of Porites evermanni. Taxonomy (NCBI): domain Eukaryota; kingdom Metazoa; phylum Cnidaria; class Anthozoa; order Scleractinia; family Poritidae; genus Porites; species Porites evermanni. The sequence continues at coordinate 139,394 of CALNXI010000181.1, read as the reverse complement.
AGCATAAACAATTTACGCAGAAAAAATGATCTGAACCGACGCTGGGGCAAATTCCAATAAGCAACCATGGTTCAAAAGGAAAGACAAGTAACCGTTTAAATTCGAATCGGCCAAAACTACAAATGGTTTTGTAAGATAACCAACAACACACTGAACAGACTGCCCTTCTCTTGCTGGGGGTTCATATTTCCCAGACGCTAGATCAGTTTTTTTTCCTTACCGAAATGCAATTTTACACTGGAAAATCCGGCCAAATTTTGTGGCCATAAAATTCTGTGGTACTCTTTGTTTTCCAGTATTATGACAAAGTAGGTATTGAATGCTTTCTTAAATTTTAAACTCGTATCACTTGCGAGTGGAATCGATAAAACATCGTGAACTAAGAGCTTGTTTCGCTGCAACTCTAGTGCATCAGTCCCAGTTCTCCCAATCATCGTCCTGTTGATTAAACAACATCAATCACTATATCTGTCTCTACACACGACGCTTCACAGCATCATACACAACGGGCCATTTGCAAGTTCCAAAGCTCCTCACTTTCAAAACTTAGTGGGTCCAAGAGCAAAACCTTTATTGCGATAATGAATTTTCATGAGAATAAAAATCATTTTCAAATCAATGGTTTCGCACTTAGCCTCGCTTTAAAGGAGAGGCTCTGGGCAACTCAAAAATGGCTTATCAAAGAACACCATCGGCTGCAGAATCGTTCGCTACACTTTCAACCGATCAACTGTTAAAGCACATGATAGCCGGGATGGCACGTGTTTTGCCGCTCCTCCTTGCTTGAATTTTTGAACATTGGCCAGATTAATTTCTTTAGCTAATTCATTTGAAAATAATATGTTTTTCCCATTTCTATTTTTTTTTTTTCAAAAAACAAATCTTCAACGCCTTCGCTCTTGCTTACCCTTGTTTTGAGTGAATCTTGGAGGATTTCAGAAATGGGCTTTGGCTTACTTAGAACTACTATAATACTGGTAAATCACAGATCTAGGGACAAAAGATCGCGGCGTCTTGGCCCAGAGGGGAGCTTGTTTTGCAGTCCAGTGTTCTATGGCCAAACATCAAGGGCCAGCCGTATACTGAGTATTAACATTGAATGTAACCACTAACATCTGACTTTCAGGCCAGTTAAACTCTTTATCGTAACGCAAGACGTTAGTAGTTACGTCTGACTTTAGGTTATACGCAGTTGGCCCCAAAGAAATGTATCAGATCCGATTCGCCGCATCTGCAACTCTCGTTCTTTAAGCCTGAAAAAAGGAATAAGCTTGGATCACAATGCTCACAGAGTAAGAATTAAAAATAACTCACATCTACATCTGCATCTTCCTGATTTCCTGTTTCTTGTTTATTTGCAGCCATGTTCTCCATGATTCGTTTTACTTCCTCTTCAGACATGTCATCAGCATCTAAATCCAGATCCTCATCCCAGTCCACATCTTTGTCATCCACACTAGGTACCAGTACCCCACTGGATGAACTGGAGCTGTGTCCAGACCCTATGATTCTTTCTCTACTGCAGCTACCTGGAAAGGTGAAGGACGGTTGTCAACTGTTATATACAGTAACTCGGGGTCAAGCGACAAAACATCAGGTTCAATTTAATAAAACTTTTCAAAGTTTAAATTAAAAGAGCAGCTTTTTTTTTAAACAAGAAAAATTACACTTGTGAAAGTTTTATCAAATTGGCCCCAGTATAAAAGACTGAAACATCGACTTGTAACAGTTACTTGATTACTGTCTTTCCATCGCCTTTTTGTCTACAAACCTATTCCAAAGCTTCTGAAACTCTCGGGTACTATAAGCGAATATAATTTCAGGGCGGTTCTCCGCGGGGAAAATTAATTTTGAAGCTGTGATTGTTTAAAATCACCATAACTGCTTAGAATTCGTATTGATCAATAATAAATAATGAGACACTCCAACAAAGCCCAAAAGTTATTATTTAACCAAGCCTGTGCCTAATTTCATCAGAATGCTTCTTGCACTGAGACGATATAACTTTTTCTGTTTGATAAATTTAATATTGTGTACTAATACTGTGTACTACTTCATACCTTCTTTATCACTATTGGCCTCACTAAGCTTGGACCAGGAGCTGTCAAGAGAGCCGCTTGAGTTGTCCCGTTTATGAGTTGCTGTTTGAAGTTCATGACCTGTTGTTGCATCACTTGGTTTATCTGCTGTTTGTAAGTTTGATACCTCAGACGTGGAAGGATCTTTTTGTTGCACATTAGTGATCTCTGGTTTAGTTTCTTGAGACACTGGGATGTGCTCAGTTCTTTTAGATACCGACAATTCAGTGGCATCTTCTTGTAGAGTTTCCTTATTCTCCTTCAACTCCAATTTGTCTCTTTCTGTGGTTTCTTCGCTTGTATCTTTGTTCAATGCAGTCGTGTCATCAATTTTCTCCTGTTTTCCCACAGCTGTGGGAGATTTTTTAGCCGCCTCAGTTTGTTCTGACTTCCCTTGATCAGACACTTCATTCATCAGCTCTTTTTCCTCTAATCTTGTTAAACTTCTTTTATCAAGCACAACATCCTTGCTTCCTTCAACGTGTTTATTCAAAACACTTTCCACTCCAGCCTCTTCAGTATCCCACAAATCTGTTAGTAAAAGAATAAAAACAGAAACAACGAAGAATTTCAACCATTATAAGCAAAATTAATAATGTTAAATCTACTGGGACATTTTTTCGAATGAGTATGTCTCTGGTGTTTACTACACACATAAGCATGAAATGAAACAGCTTCAAGTGTGTGAAAAGCCCAGACATCAATCTATCTCACCAGTTAAAGAAAAGGCATCCACATGAGCTTGCCATTCTAGCGAGCGTTATGGTGAGAATAACAGTCACTTTTTATCCATAGTCAATATTATAATGTCGTGTACACCGGTAATAAAATGCTGCCCACATTACTGACCAGGAAGCTTGTTCACCAAGTGCATGTGGTTTACGGTGTTGACAAGTAGCACATTTCAAAACCTTTTCTGGGACTACAAATTTGATAAAGTTTAATAATATCTTTATTTTTAACATAATTTATTAAAGCCACTTAAGCCTGGTTTTCACTAGTGCATGAGCATAAGAATAAGGACATGTGCACACGCAGAATGGCCTATTTGACTCTATTCTCGATACCAGCTCTCCTCAACCCGATGATAAACAAGATGGCAGATAAAGCGTCCACCATATTGCTTTTGATATGTTCGCATGAGGTCTGGGTAAAAGTGGCCCATGATTGGGTTACGGCCTTGTGCTTATGACGACCCTGTTTTCACTAGTCAAAGCTACGATATAAGCATAAGCACAAGCACAAGAAGAACAAAGTTATCCGTTTTTCTTGTGCTTATCCTTAATACACTTATGTCGACCCAGTTTTCACTTTCTTACATAATTATGTGCTTATGCTTATGCTTATGCTTATGTGTGCTAATGAAAACCAGGCTTAAGTTTCTTGATGAAGACAGAGACTGTAAGATGAAAAAGGAAAAATTGAACATGATTTTTTCAGAAAAAAGAATGTGTACAGGCATGTTTCTTAAGTTTAAGTCATTTTATTTTACTTTCATTAATAAAACCTTGGATATAATCTGGAGTGTTTTTCAGAAGTTAATTAAAACTATGAATTTTTTGTGAACAAAATAAAAACACCCTTAATACTCTGAGAGGGTATAAAAAAAACACACAGCAAATGCAAAAGAAGGAATGAATGGATAAACTTGAAGAAGATTGAAACTGATTTCAATTTTTTATTGTGGGTTTTGAAAACTTTTAGCCTAACAGTTTTTCAAATTTTGTTCTTTTTGTTTGTTTAGTTTATAATGCTTGGGAGACAAAAACTTGTTTGACATAAGGCAGTGATCTTGTCATTATTGCAAGTAATACATTATTTTGCTAACGTTAAGTTCCTCTGCGAATAATGACATGTACTTAGCAATATTAAGGAGCTTAAGTAACGACAGCAGCGATGTCAACAAGAATGGCAAATAAGCAATAGGTTTAATTAGCAAAACAACTACTTTCCACATGCATCATGCTTTTTTGTACATTTCTTTACCGTCATTGCACGACTACGACGTGAAATGCCTATTTTCAAGTTTTTGGGGGGATGTGAACACAGGACAATGACTTTCTTTTTCTTTTCCTGAGCTTTGATACAGTCTTTTAGAATTCAACTCCAGAAGAAACTGCCAACAATTGGTGAATTGAACACAAGACAATAAGCACGACAAAGTCTGAAGAAGTGCGACTTCACTTTTTAACCCATTCGCCCCTGAACCGCCCGTAACTGCCCGTGCGGATCCAGGTCCTTTCTACCCTTTGTGACATCATCAGTTTTAACAGTCAAGGACAACTTTCTTCGCTAACTTGTGCAGAGTGAAGAGATCTTTCAAACCATACCAGAATGAGCACAATTCAGTCAAGGACACCAGAGAAAGAAGCAAAAAACCACGTGACATTGACCTGAAAATCTTGAAAAAAGAAGGGAGGAGAGAAAGCGAAAAGTAAAAGTCAAGACTGCTGTGTCACTTTTAAACCCAAAAACTATCTCGAAATTTTGCTTTCTGCGCATGCCCGAACTTCGCAAGCTGATATTTTGCATCTGCATCAGAAGGCCGCTAAGTGTACGACCTGTAAACCGGTTTGTGGTAAGTTTTAGCTCTTTATAGCACGACAGTGACCAGAAAACCACTTGACTAGCTTCAAAACGCGTTTTTCGGCAAAATCTCCAGGAGCGAATGGGTTAAGTGACGTTTTCGTGGCTGTTGCTGTCGTTGTTACTTATTTATAAGCTCCCTATCAACAAAGTGACCTGGTAACACAGTCCCATTAAGCCCCACCTTATCCTTAACTCATTTTAAACCCCTTAAGTCCCAAGAGATATCAACATCAATATTCTCCAAACAATACCAATACACAATCGAGAGAAACTGTTATGAGAATGGACAAAATGATCATCAAAGGGAAAAAGTTTTGATCTTTTATAAAATTCTCTTAATTGATTCTTTAAGGAAATGTATGGATATACATGTGAGTCTGGAGAATTTGTATGTGGGTCTATTAGGGCTTAAGGGGTTTAAGTATACATGCAACTCCTAACCCTACAAATTTCCAAAAATCTTTTTATAATGGGAATCCCCCAGTGTCTTGATTCTTGGAAACAAATGCATTAACTGTACAAACCATCATCTCCCCATCCTAGTTCTTCATCTTCTGCTTGATTTGCCCTTGCAACAAGTGCTGCCCTTTTCTTTTCTTCCTGTTGGGCATAATTCAATAAAAAGTCTATTATTGAGTAAGTCCTACAAGCTCTCTAAAGCAGACACCTTGTAATGCATGTTGAACAAACCAATGGCATTATGTAAAACAAGCAACAGCTCATTGTACAACTCTGGGAAAACACTAGCCCATTAGGGTCCCCACTAACCTTTACCCGACAGACGTGATTTTCTATGAATACAGTGGAACCCTGTTAATACAGTCACCAATGGATCAAAAAAATTTGGCTGTATTACTGGGCAGGGTCAAACTTCGTGAATTAAGGGCTGTTATGTCAAATATACTATACAGGCTGTACATTGCTTTTGTACTCATTGAACAACCGTTTTCCTTAATAAACAACCCGAATTTAGTCAATATGACATACAGTAAATGTATATTAAACTACATGTATGTGAAACTTTCCTTCAATAAAACACAAAACCCTTCTAAAAAACTAGCTATTTAGCCACCATAAATGCCTTCATTTTAAGTGTACTGTAGTCTAAAATAGTACAAGAACAGGCTCAGCTTGCTAGGTCAATGAAATTGACATGTCACAGGCATTTTTATCTTCTAAATTTTGACAGGTGACCATATTAACAGGGTGAAATTATAAAAGAGTCTACTGTTTGGGATTTTAAAATTTGGCCATTGGCCGTATTAACGGGTAACCGCATTAATGGATTTTTTTTATAAGGAAATGTATGGCCGTTTTGCCAGGCTGAAAAAAAGTGGCTGTAATAGCAGGGTGACTGTATTACCGAGGTGGCCATTTGGCGGGGTTACACTTTCCTTGAAAATGCTAAGAAGTTTTACAAGACTTGAGTAATTTTAAACTCAGCTTAGCCTGCTAGCAAGTAGGGGAAAACAAACCAAAAAAAACAAAAGCTTTCCCTTTTCTCCCTTTCACCCAAGAGCTTTGCAGCCTCAACTCAGCTCTGCATACAGGATGAGAGCCTCGTCTCAAGAGATGGTGGAGTCATTTCGTGAGAGGGTGGAAAAAGTTCAAGTATCAAGCATCTTCACAATGTTTACGGACTTAATGATGAGAGAACTTCTGTGCACGGGTTTTCTTGGAAGGAGACGAGACTGGAATTAAGTTATTTTTGAGCGGTACTGTACATCTCACACGAACTGCAGTATCTGAAAAATGTGAAATGTAGATGTTTCACTCACTTAAATTGATTTGTTTTGATAACTTGGGTGAGCATACAGGAACAAAAATTAATAGCCCACCTGTTCAAGCTGATGAACTTTGTAAAAATATCTCTGCCAAAACAGGATATGACTGACAGCACTAGGAACCTGGAAAACAAAATAGCTTCTGACCTACATTTGTGAACACTTTAACATCAAATGATCACGTCAATAGTCAGTCGCTACACCTCAAAGTTAGCAGTGCTACAACACTGGCCCCTAGAAAAATTGCTGTCCAGTCGATAAGTATTAGGAAAACCAACTGCATTATCCATTGGATAGTAATTTATGCAGTGGCTAGCACAATCCATCTTTTAAACAACTAGAGCCTTGGCTGTAACTCAGGGTTGTAGGCTAGGAATTTTCCCCAGCTACTATGAGACACTTGGTTGTTTCTCTTAACTTTTAAGCCATATGAAATATCATTTTATTACTGTTCTTGTTCAGAGTTTATCCATGAGGATTTGCAATTTAAGAAGGAAACTATGGTGCCAACTTTTCTAGCAACTTGCTTGTACAAGATGTTGAATAAGTGACTTTCAAGTAGTCAGGGTGCAAAGAAAGTCAGTTTTACAGCTTGCCATTTGGGCAAGCTGTAGCTAACATGTACTAGCCCGAAAGTCATTTCAACTAGCCCAAAAAAAATTTGATGAGCAGGATTGATTGCAGTTCTTCTGTAATTTGAATTTCCCCCAAAAAAGTTTACTTGCCCATCGCGCAAATTAAGAACAGAATTCACTAGCCCGACAGCAAAATCCAGTAGCCCCAGGCTATCAGACATCACTTTCTTTGCACGCTGACTACTGTATGTTCCTTTGCTTCCACAAAAGTGTTAATAAAGAAAATAAAAGAATGTCAGACATACCAGTTTTGCGTAGAGGGCCCTTATTTCAGGCACATTTACAAGCAGCTCAGATATTTCCCCCTTGTGTTGTTCTGGGTCAAATGTTTTGCACCACTCCTCGTACACTCCAAAATGACCTAATGCCATAGAATAAAGCTTAATCAGCAAATCTTAAGATTTATTTCTGATTACATGCATGAAATAAGGCAAGTGTGAATGACGCAATATGCCCAAAGATCAGTACTGCTACTAGGTTTATACACCTGTAGATGATCAAAACAGTAAAGTACAAAATAGTATATAAAGAAAAAAAGCTGCTTATCAGAAGATTACTATTATTAAATTGTATAAAGGAATCAGGTTTCATTTCATACCATCTGGCTCTGAACAAAATGTGGCTGGATCTGTCTGAATTTCATGAAGTCGTGCCTTTGAAAAAATTGATTTTCATGAAATGATTAGGCATTGCAATACAGTAAAGGCTTTTGAAGATTTTCCCCACTTTCTATTATAAATTAAAAAACAAGATTGCATAAACTGTTACTGTGCATTCATGTGAAATTCAAAGGTACTAATAATATTGCAACTGGTTTAAAGGTTATTTACTGGAAGACCCATGAGAGACCAAGGGGATCTTTAGTGCCTGGGAGTCAGGGATATAAGTGTTTAACCAAGTAAAATCTCAGCAGTTTCCAGGTCCAGCACTCTAGGATATCATAGCAGCTGTAGCAACTACCATTATATGGAAAGCAGTCACAACACAGTACAGAAGACTGTCTTTCACAATGACGGTTGTCACATTATTATCACTGATCACTGCACTCATCAAAAAAATGTTTCTGCAGATAATCAACAAACTATACTCATTGATGAAAAGCCACTCTATGACAACTGAATCATTGGATAGCTGCGTGCTCCCACATAACATGCTATTTTGGCCATAGCTGTCCCCTGGGAAATTCTCTATGCCTTTTAATATTCATATCCCCTCTTCCAGCAAGTCTACTCAGCTTAAGTTCAAGTAAATTTTCCTATCCGTTATGCCGAATTTTTTCACCCATAACTTATCTTATCATTAAGCATAGGTTAGCTTGTATATGAATGTAAACTATTCACTATCTTTAACTAAAAGATCTTACATGCAGCAATTCAAGTGATGGACAATAGCTATGACAGTCTGTACCAGGGAAAGACAAAGGCCAAATAAAGAACTTTAAAAAACATAAAAATTGGAATTGAAGGACCCCAGATTGAACAAATACCTGCATTCTGTCAAAGACTGGTTCAGGACCATCAGAAGTGACTGCAGCAACTGCAGTTACATGAGAAATGTTCTCCCTCAAGCTATTGGACAAGGTCCCAAGAAATTTGGACACACCTATAAGGTCAGGATAGAATATTCAGCCTAGTAATAAAACAATTATGTGAAACTGTCCTCAACATAAAAAAATCTGGGCCAAGCAACAAAGTCACATGATATAATCATATGATATCTTGGCATAACACATAACACACGTCTAAATGACTGTCTGTAACATTGTTAAATATGTAGTTGTTGTTGTTTTGCTTTGAATTTTTTTTTTTTTTTGTTTTTTCTGGTCATATTCTGTACCTTGTTTAAAATGAACTGATGTTCCTTCTGATTCCTCCTCTTCTACCTAACAAAGATAATTCAACAACTGTCATGAAGGACATACAACAACCATACTCAGATCTAGCTCTCAAAAACTTTTTCAACTAGTGACACAGGCATTCAAAATAATAATTTCATTTGGTTGAATTGTATTATTTGGTGATCTTTTTGCCAAATTTAAGCAAACAGGATCAGTACAGGAAAGAATCCTTCCTATTGCTGATGAATTCTCAGTATCTGGGAAAATTGTCGCAGGTCTGAAAACTGTAAAAGTGACAACTCCAAATATCAAGAGCAAAAAGAGAAAAATCTATCTAAAAAATGGTAAGCTAAAAGGCCAAAATAGAAAATCACAAAGCTCCCCCAGCCTTCCTCCTCCTTAAATTCATATTCCACTTATTCCTTGGTTCAATGTTTTTGGGTGATTTTGGGGACTAAAGGGTTCAATACTTTTACAGTTTGTATATGTTACCTTCAGACTTTCTTTAACAGCTGTAGCAGTATCAGCCACTACGGCAGATGTATCATGTTGAATGGTGGAAACAAACTCTGACAAGTCGTGCTTCACCATGTTCAAAGCTTCAGCAGACTGATTAAAAAAGAACAACAGACTTATAACTATCATTATGTGCATTATTCAGACAAAATGTCTCAGAATTTATTAAAGGGTAACCTTTGCAAAAAATTGCTCTGTACTGTTCGTTTAAGTGTTGTTTAGTTGTGAAAAAGCTTAAAATCTATGAAGTCATGCAAAAAGCCATCTATAGATTTCCAACAGCCACATGACGATTCTTCAATTTTTTTTTCCTCGTTTAAATATTAAAGTTAGCTAAATTAAGCTTAAGTCGAACCTTCCAACTAACAGATGATTACAATCCCTAGCCATGTTGCTTCACTTTATCTTTAAGAAAATCGCAGGAGTAAGCTTTGTGTCATTACGTTACTGTTTTCATTTCATGCAATGTCAAAAACTCACAGCCCAGCCAGAGGAGGATTTATAAAAACATCATCAAAGCTACAGTACTCTGCAGCATACCGACCTTATCGCGAACACTTGAAAGGAGTTCCGAACCCCACGAGCCCCACCAACCAGCACCTCCGCTATGAAAAGAAATAAGATCCAGCATTTTAAAAAAGTGTACAATAAAAGTAAAGACATTTTCCTTCTGAGCTTTAGCTGAAGGACTTGCGGAAGGAAAGTCATATCACCTACCTTTCTTCAGCCATGTTTATCAAATTTGTAGCCAACGTCATAAGCGTGGTTACTAAGCCTTGAGTTTAGTTATCATGTAAGAGACCTAAAATAAACCTTTCGGCAACCTAAGGCGGGTAGGAGAGAACTCTGGGAACGAGGTTGATATTTTAAAAAGTGAGTTCGCACACCTTCAAAGTTCATCGATCTTATTCAATTTCATTTAATTTGGCAAATGTTGGCGAAATTTTCTAGGGTTGAATCCTACAGAACCGTATCTAAGTTTAGAAGAGGAAAAAGACAACTTTTGTGTGGTGTTCACCTACTCCATAAAGTGAGCGTGTGAAATTAGGAAGTTTCACGTCGCAGGGGTGCAACGACGACAAAGAAATGTACAAAATAGCGTGATGCACCTGCAAAGTCGTTGTTTTGTCAATAAAAACCTATAACTTTTTTGCCGTTCTCCTTCCGTCGCCGTCGTCGTTGGTTTTGTTGTCATCCAGAAATAGTGCTACCATGGTGACCCAGTTACGTCACACTTCTCTCTATAGCCTGCGAAAACATCCGTTTCTCCTCGCTCTTCGCCCGCTGGGGAAGTTTCGCGCGGGGGGAAACGCGTTCCTCCGCGCGAAACGTCCCCAGCGGCGAAGAGGGAGGAGAAACGGGAGTTTTCGCAGGTTAGGAAAATATAAAGGCACCGAACAGATCCGTTGGTAAAGTGACACCATTAATCCATGATGAAACGCAATCAGGAACCTGACGCAATACAATCTTATTTTGAAAATGACTGTCCACATCGCAATTCATATGTACCGCCTCGAATAATAGCCGTCCCTCGATTAATCGCCTCCCTGGAATAATCGCCCCACCCCCCCCCCTCCCATACCCCTCCGCCATCTCAAGTTTATCCCCTCCCGGTCGAGTTGAAGTGGAATCTGATCCAGCAAAATCAATCAGTGACGATTCAAGCTCTGAAAATTAATCAAGGAACCAAATTTGGAACACTTAAAACGAGGCCCACGTTCCGTTTATTTGATGAGACAATTTTTTGAATTTAATGGGATAGTAAAACAAAATATTTAGGGCACGACTTCCAGTGAGCAATATTTGAAATAATCGCCTCCCTCGAATTCATGTCCCGAGAAACAATAACGTCTTTAGGAGGATTTTAGGTCTTCATGCAAAAACTGTAGCGTCGGTGCGTCAGTGGGAGGCTAAAAATTTCACCATTATCTCTAGCTGGGAACTCCTTACCCTTTCTTTTAAACTTAAGACCAGCTTTTGTCCGAAATTTTGTGATATTCGTAATAGCCTGCGCAACACGCGTTATTGGGGGCGCCTTGGCGGGTTTTAGAGTGCGAGCGCGAAACGCGAAACCCGCGGAGAGGAACAGACCGTGAAAAAGATTAGTTGGTTTGATAGAGGTCTGGCGGTGTCCAGCTAGGAGCGGGAAGTGGTAGGTTTTATTCCTACGTAAGTAGGAGATACTCGTGCCTCAGGTTCTTTAAATTACCGAGGAAAAAGGTATTAGAGGGATTAAGCATCGCGTTTACGGCAAACGGCAAACGTGATTTTGTACCACGTGACCAAGTTTTCTCCTTACTTGTCGTTTACTGTTCATTATGACTAGACGAAAAGCGGTAGATTCACGCCAGTTCTATCCATAAGAATTGTTCTGAGCTGTTTTTAATTCTTATTTTGAGAATTTCTCAACTTGAATCTCACGCTTGCCGTTCGCCGTAAACGCGATGCCAGTAATCTCTCTATAACGCTTTGCCCTACAAACGACTGGATCCTCAATTATTAGTTCTTGCGTGTGATAAAACGAGATTTGATGAGTCAGCGTGTCAAAGTTTTTAGGCCTTTTAACAGAGATTGCGGGAAATTTCATCTTACCATCGACTTGGCAGGTGTACTGATGAGTTGTAACAAGAACGACGGACTAAGCTAAAGAACTCAGTAGATGGTAATTTTCGCTGAGGGTAGGGACATACTTGAAAATTTTGACCACAGAGTGTATACCCACCTGACTTTTATCGAGCCATCTCTGCTGCGCCTCTTCTGACTGAGTGCGCCGGGTGCCGCTAGATAGAGCATGTTTTTAGAAGTGTTAAGTCCTTAAATAAGGGGTCATTCTGTACGGCTAGTTCTTCAAAAAATTAATGATCTTACTGCTGCCATCGTAGGGTCAGCGTTGCAATAAAGCTTTACTGCTGCTTTGATCTTAGTGTCCTTGTATTCATTCTCCACGGACTTGAGACCTCTTCCACCGAGCTTCCTAGACATGAAGAGTATCGCTGTCGATCCCTTGGGGTGATTTCCTCCATTCTCCACGACGATCTTTCTTCCCTCTTGGTCAAGCTGTTGGATGTTTGCTATCGGCCAAGTCTGTGTCCAGATCAAGTATGTAAGTACTGGTAAAGCGTACTGATTGGACGCCGCTACCTTTGCATGATCTGACAATGGGCTGGTTAATATAAACATCAAGGAAAAAATCACGTTAATTTATTATTATTATTATTATTATTATTATTATTATTATTATTATTATTATTATTATTATTATTATGTTAAATCTGGATCTAATTTGTGCGACACTCTTGCAACTCTGATCAGTCGGTTGTGCACAGAATACATGGATCCCGCGACTATTGTGCCAATTCTAGCGAGTCGTCTTAGTGTAACCGTAAAGTCCGCCCAATAGGAGTCGGGAAAGTAATCAGAAGAGTTATTGGGAAGTGCGTGACAAAGGTCACGAAACAAGACAAAACTGACATTTGCAATCAATACCTGCCGATCTCCAGCACGACTATTTGAAACGGGGGTTAAAGAGCTTATTTCTGCGGAGGGTACTACGCAAGGCCGATCCTTAAGCAATTTGCATGTATGCCCTTAGTCTACAGCCGCTCATCTCCCGCTTACAAGCCTTGAGTCAAGCCAAACGATACTGCTTGCAGATTATGCGACAGGGTGTAAATGGGTTGGGCATGACAAAAGAGTTTGCTTTGTCGCAGCCCCAGGCTTGTTTCGCAGCTTTCATATTTGGTAAGACATCGCTGGACATAATTTTCTGAGAAATCTGCCTGACAAAGAATATCTACTCGCACCTCTGGAGCGCGCAATAGCTCATGCCCTCTAATCGTCTGTTACAGGGCACAACTGTACACAAGCTCAACGTGATCGAGCTGCTGGCGTTACCAGTGAGAATGGGAAGAATGGGCCAACAAATCCGAGTCAAGTAGCAGCGTTAGAGTATGCAGCATCAACTAATATCTCTGGTCCATTAGCTCAACAAATAGAATCACAGGTGCATGAGCCACCAGATGAAAATAAAATGCACGCTGTGCAACGGGAGATGCGCCAAATGAAGTCGGTATCTGAAGGAAAAACGTGATGAGGTGAAGGGCTCGATTTCTGGAAAAACTGCGAGAGCTTTGGACCTGGCCACTCAGTCAGCAGGTGCTTCTAGTTGGCTTACTGTTTTGCCGATTAGAGGTATGAACTTTGATTTAAACAAGAGTAAGTTTCGAGATGCTGTAAAACTCAGGTACGACTGGGAAGTTCCTGCCGGATACGTCTTATGTTTGTGATTACTTTAATGTGGATCACACTATGATATGCAAACGGGAGGATTTGTCATACAACGCCATAGTGAACTGGAGGATCTGGAGGCGGAACTGCTTAGCATGGTGTGTAAAGACATTGAAGTCGAACCAGTTTTGGAAGACATCACAGGAAAAGAGCTGATCAAATAGGGGAACCAACCTCGCCCCGGATGCGCGGCCTGATATAGTTGCTATGGGATCCTGGGAAAGGCGGAGGTCCGCTTTCTTTGATGTGAGGGTTTGCCACCCAAATGCTGGCTCCTATAGCGATTCAGATCCATACCATATATTCAGGCAACACGAAACAGAGAAAAAATGCCAGTACGCTAGCAGAATGTTTAAAGTAGAGCAAGCTACATTTAAGCCATTAGTTTTCAGTATGACAGGTGGAATGGCGGTGGATTAATGTAAATGATACCATAGTAGGCTTGCCGAGCTAGTTGCTACAATGCAAAGGGCGAAAGATCACTCTGCTTTGTTTAAGAGGATCAGGAATGTCTAGAAGAGTCCATTTAGAAATGTCGGACATGGAATTAGATATTGAAAAAGGACTCGCGAATATTCGATAAGGCAATTGAGAACGTTATTTTATTTTCGCTTTTTTCAGTCACATTACGTTTTCACTTTCCCTTAGAAAAGAGTTTTAAAAAAATTCGAGGTGATTGTTTTCTTTTTAATTAATTGAAATGAAATTGTTTTTAATTCGAATAACATTTTTTAATTAAACTGAATTCTTTAAATCCAAATAAGGTGGATTTTTTTAAATCTAAATGAATTGTAAATATTACTTTCACTCATATAATTTTTTAAGCGAAATTTAACTGTAAATAGGATTTTGTAGTTAGCTTTACTTATCAATAACAGATTATTACTTTTTTTTATTGTGTTCGACGTCAGTATGAAATAAGTCCTGATTTTTTTTTCCAGGCTTCTCACGCAATTGCATAAATTGCGTTGACAACTGCGAGGATCATTCTTCATTTGATCATTATTATTATTATTATTATTATTATTATTATTATTATTTAATGGACAAAAGAAAAAATAAACAATGCTGCTTTGCACCTATAGCTATAGAAGGTAAAGTTGTGTAAAGTTACTTTCACAAGAAAGGTTTTGCACTTGGCCTCGCGTTGAAAGCGCTCATGTAAGGGAATCCTTTTTCCGGTATCCGGAAAATTTTGCTTGAGTAATCTGGATTTCTCTGCGCTTTGGAATCCGGAAAACAGCTCAAAGAATCCGGAAACCCACCAACGACTGGAATATACTTTCCAAAACCCTTTCGCACTTGAAAAAAAAACATTTTTACTTAATAATTATCCTTCAACAATCCCTGGCATCCCATGTAACTTACTTCTCAGTAGCCAAAAACAAGACTGTCTTGGATTGACTTACATGGGCCGGTGAATATTGCATAATCACTACGATCTTTAGTTTTAATCGACTATTATTGACTCTATATAATCAATCAATAAGGCGGAAGGAAGAATTAAAATATACTGTTTGGAAACCCTTTTCCACTTAAGAAAATAAAAACACTTTTACTTATATAAATAATAATAAATAGCCCCTCCCCCCCCCCCCCCCCCCCCCCCACACCCCATCCCCCCCCCCCCCCCCCCCCCCACACACCCAAATCTCATATGTCCGCCCCACCCGCCCCCCCCCCCCCACCGTGCACATCCAACCCCCCAACTCCGCCGCCACACAAGCCATCAATTCTACNGTCTATTTAGTACGCGTGTTAGCGACGACCGGAAATACGTCTGCGGTCGCAGGCAAAACGCGTGTATAAATACACGAAAATTCAAGGGCCTCGATTCCAGAGAAATTACATCATTTCCAGAGAAAAAAAAAGTGATTAAAAATGGCACGTCATTTCAATCATTGCCGAAAATAAACCGCATGCTCATCACAAGTGCATACAGTGAAAGTTTACGACACCCGACCATCGCAGTTTTGTTAATTAAGATTCTTCTTAAAGTCTTGATCAATAACGATTTCTTAAAACATAAGCAAGCGAATATTAACGTTAAAAGCCGATGTTTCGGTATCAGGATCATGACACCATTCTCAAGGCAAAATGAATAAATAATGCGAAGATTTGATTTCTATAGTCTCTACAAATTAGCATAATAGAACGGTTTTCACTTGACTGTGGTAAAACCAAAACCAAAGTAAATACACTAGCCAACCAAAGGGCGTAGTAAAACCAAAACCAAACCAATTCCTCAATTACTTTCGACAGTCAAGTGAAAACCGCTCTAACAAAGGATCACAAGTGAATACCTTATACCTTATCTCGTTAGAGAGAAAACCGTTTACATAAAAACCCATAAAACGGCCATAAATCGGCCCGTGGACAACACAGGAGAGACGTAACACACATTTTAAGTAAGGTAAGCTGTTTTTTATTGAAATCCTTTCATTTTTGTAGGTTACGGAAACGATAGGTTTTTTTCCCATACAAATCCTTATACTTTGAATGTTACGCGACAATGCCGATGCTCGCGGATGCTTATATTTCGAGCTTGGGCTACCTGTGATGATACCGAAACGTAAGATTCTTCTTCTTTTTTTTTTCGACTACTCAGAAGTGTTCACTTGTTCCACAGTAATCAACGCTTGCAAGCGATAGAATTCGTGGACCGACACGTTTCGGAAAAGCTCTTAATTCTAGTCTCTTCGCAAAACATGCATGGCTTCCTTCCCTCACGCAACGATTCTTAGTCCCAGTTTCCACGATGTCCGCAAAGAACGACTGGCACAATGACCTGCCTACGACCAAAAATCCAGGGGGAGGTAGTTCCAGAAAAATTGGGTTGGGGTGAGCAGCACCCTTCCTGAAACCCTTCCCCTATTTCAGACCAAAATCTGTGATTTTCCTACCCTATTTCAGACCTGATCAAAAATTTGATACCTTATTTCAGACCAGAAGACCTGGAGCCCAGCGCGTGACAAGCTGTTACGGCACGTAGACGGTAGTTGGCGTAAACATTAAAAGGGAAATGGTCTTATCGCCAAATGATGAAGAAGTAGCTAATTCTTCTAAAAAGACTTCCCAATTCAAGACCAGAGTGCACAAACCATACCCTATTTCAGACCATGACGGTCGAAATTGATACCCTATTTCGGAGACCAAAACCGCTAAAAAACCATACCCTTTAGCGCGGCACATACCTATGTAGCCTATGTGAGGGAATAACCCCCCCCCCCCCCCCCCCCCCTCAATTGAAGGCGCGAGTGCCCAAAACCTAACCCATTGCAAAACCTGGGCGTCGAAATTTAGACCCCTTTTCGGGGACCAAAACCCCCAAAAAAACAACCCCCTTTGGGCGGCCAAACCCCATGGAGCCTATGTGGGGGAAAAACCCCCCCCCCCCCCCTTCCCGGGCGAAAAACGCGTTGCAGATTGAGAGTCTCGCTGCTTACATCAATAATTCTGTGGGCCAGCTGCTGCTGGGCATCCAAAACACACTGCACATCACCTAATAACCGAGACGTACGCGGGACGTAAACATGGTCAGGTCCAAGCTTTTTCAGTTGTATGGACAGGGCAAGTTCATAATACTCCTTAGCCTGTTGATGGTTACCCAAGTCTTTATGTAGGGTACCCATGTTATGGTACGTAAGTGCGACGTCAACATGGTCGGGTCCAAGCTTTTTCAATTGTATGGACAGGGCATGTTCGTAATACTCCTTAGCCTGTTGATGGTCACCCAAGTCTCCATGTAGGGTACCCATGTTATGGTACGTAGGTGCGACGTCAACATGGTCGGGTCCAAGCTTTTTCAATTGTATGAACAGGGCACGTTCATAATACTCCTTAGCCTGATGATGGTCACCCAAGTCGTGATGTAGGTTACCCATGTTGAGGTAAGTTGTTGCGACGTAAACATGTTCGGTTCCAAGCTTTTTCAATTGTTTGGACAGGGCACGTTCATAATACTCCTTAGCCTGTTGATGGTCACCCAAGTATAAATGTAGGTTACCCATGTTATGGTACGTAAGTGCGACGTCAACATGGTCGGGTCCAAGCTTTTTCAATTGTATGGACAGGGCACGTTCATAATACTCCTTAGCCTGTTGATGGTCACCCAAGTCGTGATGTAGGTTTCCCATGTTGAGGTAAGTTTTCGCGACATCAACATGGTCGGGTCCAAGCTTTTTCAGGCGTATGGACAGGGCACGCTCATAATTCTCCTTAGCCTGTGGATGGTCACCCAAGTCGTGATGTAGGGTACCTATGTTGAGGTAAGTTTTTGCGACGTAAACATGGTCGGGTCCAAGCTTTTTCACTTGTATGGACAGGGCACGTTCATAATACTCCTTAGCCTGTTGATGGTCACCCAAGTCGCGATGTAGGGTACCCATGTTATGGTACGTAAATGCGACGTCAACATGGTCGGGTCCAAGCTTTTTCAATTGTATGAACAGGGCACGTTCATAATACTCCTTGGCCTGTTGATGGTCACCCAAGTCTTTATGTAGGGCACCCATGTTATGGTACGTAAATGCGACGTCAACATGGTCGGGTCCAAGCTTTTTCAGTCGTATGGACAGGGCACGTTCATAATACTCCTTGGCCTGTCGATGGTCACCCAAGTCTTTATGTAGGGCACCCATGTTATGGTACGTAAATGCGACGTCAACATGGTCGGGTACAAGCTTTTTCAATTGTATGGACAGGGCATGTTCATAATACTCCTTAGCCTTTTGATGGTCACCCAAGTTGAGATGTAGGACACCCATGTTCTGGTTTACTGCCGCCTCTTCTAAGTGATCGGTCAGTGTCTTGTTCTCTTTGTCTTCGCTGAGTTTTAAAGCTATACTGAAATAGTCCATTGCTGATTGGTACTCACTATTGGAATGGCAAACATGACCAAGCGCGAGAAAGTCATACACAGTTATACATAAATCTTCAATAGTGATTTTGATAAAACCGAATTTCTCTGTAGTAAAGAAAACATTTTTAGTTTCGGCAGTTAGAGTTCTCAAGTGTGGAACAATATGCCTAGTATCACACACAGAATCTTCACTTTGCAGGATCTTTGGTATTGCTTCGTTTATAAACTTGCTAAATGATTTCACCGCAACACAAACAACTCGGATATGTTCATCAGCTTGGTGCATTTCTTCTTTAACTAAATTCTTGACTATAGTGTGTACTACATTATGTAAACGAATGTTGACATCATCCTCATTTTCGATTAATAGTAAGGAGGACCCTTGGATCTGAATGCCTATTTCCTCTTGATCCAACTCTCCGACAGCATTTGCAACGTAAGTGGTCAACAAGTGAAGCCTTACTGGCTCTGGTGCACAAAAAGCAAGAAAAGTGAAAGCATGTTTCATTATTCTATTAGAATCAATTTCCGCTTTAACGGCTATCCTAATCGCTTCTGTCATAGAGTCCCGGTAGATATTGTTTACTTTGGTAAGTTCTTCTTCAGTACGTTCACGCTTCCCTTTTTCTAGTTTTTTCAAGTACCCTTCCCAGCCAAAGTCTGGATTGGTTTTTCGTACCTTTCCCACGTAGATTCCTGCGCTGGCTAGTGCAAGTGGCTGGTAATCCAAAGCGCCTGCTACCTTTTTCCCCATACCATCGTCTGTGATTCCAGTGAGCTCGAAGAGAAGGTCGGTAGCGTCAGTGTCGTTCATGCCTTTGCTTATGGAAAGGTGGGAGGTGAATGGACTCTCAGGAGGGATACAGGAACAATCCTGCGTTGTGATTAGCAGCTGGCCTTTGCTCCAATGCTCATCTCCACGTTTAGGAAGAAACTGACCCATTCTAGCCAGATTTGTGACATTGTCAATCACCTAGAACCAAGATGAGTAAAGGTGAATTTTGGTCGTAATCAAATCTTTGATAATGGCTACCTTCTCTTCAATATTTAAATCTTTAGAGTTTTCGGTGGCAGTTATAGTATACGCGGGACAGCTTATTTTTCTTGCCAGTGATAAGTATGACGCTAAAAGTGATTCTAAGTTTTCAGCATTTAAAGTCATGACAAATGACGGAGCACTCGTGTCTTTCCGTGCTTCTTTGTAGATATTTTCAGCAACCAGTCCAGCTAGCTGGGATTTGCCACTCCCGGGATTACCTGTAATATAACAATAACTTAAATTGTTGTCGCTAGCCTTTCTTAACTTTAACAGCTTCTGTGTTACTTTAGCAACATCACAGTCGCGACATGCAATCACATGGGGAGGTCTGGGTGGAAGGACGCAAAATGGTTGTACTTCACGTAGTAGTTGTTCTTCAAAGGCCTTGCGCTGTTCTTCCGTAGTTTTAAGCCTCTCTTTGTTTTCTTGAAGCTTTTCTTCCTTATCCTGAAGCTCGGCATGTTTCTCTTGCAACTTATTTTTTTCTTCCTGAAGTGCCACATCTTTCTCCTGCAATTTAGTATCTTTGTCTTGAAGTTCGGCGTCTTTCGTCTGAAGGTCTTGAGTAAGTTTCTGATTACTTGTCTTCACATTATACAACTCATCGGTTGGAAAACTTTTCTGCTTACTTACAGCTTGGATATTAGAAGTAGACAGGCCAAGAGCTCGAAATGCTGTCTCAACTTTTCCAACAGTGACACTGAAGTCTGCATTTGAGAGCTGACCTTCTGTCATATGAGCGAAGCCTTCATTTCGAAACTTTCTGAGATCATCAACATTGGTTCTGAACAGTGGACTCAGACCATGTCCGATAGAATCAGAATACAGGATGGCATAAAAGAGCATAGTACAGTCCCATTCTGTTCTGTCTCCATTTATCATCGTTGCTAACAATCGGGCATGTTTTCTTTGATTAGCAGGAGATTCGCCGTTTTTGAAGTCCAATCCATTTTGAGGCGTGTCTTTCCATTCTCCATACGTTGCCTTGTAACGATTGTCCCATTCCTGCTTGAACAGTGATCTTAAAGATGGTGGCAGTATATCAGTGGCTATGTGGCAAACCCGGAAGTAGTTAAGCTGCTCTTCTGAGTACATTTTAGCCGCCATTCGGTTACGGAGGGAAAAAAGTCTTGAAACCTGTTTTAAAAAAAAACAACAATTTAGCTACGCCGAACAGTATAACGGAAACCAGAGTACTCATGGTCGGGGGTAGAAGCGGAATCATTTGAATCTTGATATCATTCATGATTTCTGTCGTTTTCGCCTCAATGATTCATGATTCCTACAAGAATTCAGATTCATGATTCACGAAGACTTCTGATCACCTATTGACTTAGTCACGTTTTGTATTCTTTGGTGTTCAAACTTCTGCTTCATTCAGACTTGGTATCATCATTCGTTTTGTTTTGGCATGGAGATTTTTTGTAACTGAACATTAAGCACAAGGTTATTGGAGAAACAAGCGGACTGTCAGCCCCGAATGCACGAATTATATAGGGGGGTCCGGGGGCATGTTCCCCCAGAAAAAAATTTTGAAAATTGGACTCTCGTAAACGCCACATCCTGCGTTCCCTGGGATCGAACGAAATTAATTCATACGTGTATTTTGTTGAGCTTTTCACAGAGTCTCGTTGTTCATGATTCCCGAGCCGAAGTACAAAGATTCATGATTCCCAAGTTTTTAAAACAAAGATTCATGATTCTTACATGTTTTGTAACTATGATTCATTATTCATGATTCCGCTTCCACCCCCGATCATGGGCAAAATTATAGTTTCTCTGATTAGGCGAGATGACTAGAGTCACTCTTTTTCGCAGAGTAAACAAATCCTTAAAGACAATGTGTATATTTTGATAAGAAATACAACACACAAACTGCGGTAATAAACATGAAAAGCAGTGAGAGATTTTTGGTATTTTAACTTTAATAATAGAGCTGCATACTGCAAGTATCTTCAATTAATTAGACTGCGATTTACGAAAACATACCATTCATGCAGCCCGTCTTTTGTCCAAAGATCCTTCAAATGTTTAAACGCGTTGAGCAATTAAGTTCGCAAAATAAACGCGGCTAATCACAAACAGATTGGAATGAGACCAGAAAACAAAACTGAGACAAGCCGCTTATATTTCGCTGCTCGGTTGCTAACCAAGCATGACCCATTAGGACGGCCCGGGGGGAGGTTAGTCCCTTTAATGGCCGAGACTGGGAGGCTTCGTCCGGAAGGGCTACCTTCAAACGTCACGCACGTAAAAGGGTAGGGATTTCACTAGTTTAGATATATAAAACTATAGGAAGATCTCTCATTGCAGGAGGTATAGGACCTAAACATTTTATGGCTGTGAAAAAGTCAAGAAAATTCATGGTTTAGTTATTTATTCATATTTAAAAATACAGAGCATTTACAGTGGAAATGTCAAAGGCGTACCATTTATTACTGAATAGAAGGGTATACGAAAGGATGGTACATAGAAGCTAGGGTAAGGGGATATGCAGTTTGAATTCAGATGAACAAATTATGGCAAATATTACCTAGGTTTCAAGGGAGCAATTATTTGAAACAACCCGGCTTCCCTCAAATATAAGAAACATATTAAGTTCGTATAAAATGTTTTAGAATAAAGTCAAAGTGTCTGTAATTTTACTCCCGGCTTAAAAAGAAATAGTTTTGCATAGACAGTTTCTTAAAACAGGAATTCGAAGAATGCTATGCTTTATATCCATTTAGAATACAGCGGAGATCATCTAAAAGCTCAACAATTCTTGCTTGATCTCTTCTCTTGTAATTATGTAATAGGCTATGTGTATGAATGTATGGTGAATAAAGGTACCAGCTTCTTCAAAAGGGGTTGGACTTCGGGAGGAGCCTTCCCTTATAAAACTTGTTGAGTGGCCCCCCGGGGTCAGAAGCTTTCAAGGAAATAGGACTGAGAAACTGTTCGCCATCTAAAGAAAACCAAAAGAGGCCTTTCTCACGATAACTTGGTAAGATCGCCCTCAGCCTCATATCTACGACCAACGCTTTGTTTAGGATAACGAAGAGTTTTCGTACTTCAAACTTCCTTTCCACAGAGCCCACGGCACTGATGCGATGCAGCGCTGAAGATTACGTCCATACGGTATTAATTTTGCTATTTGAATATTTTTATACTTTACCGATTGTATGTTTAAGGTCCTCCTCAACCGAAAAGGAAATGCTGTCGATGAACGATGAAATGTAACGAAGTGAATCGGATCGGTGTTCAGCAAAATGAATATTCAACTACAGTGTTTGCTTCGTTTAGCACTTTTCACTCTTGATTACCGAGGGCTCAGACGTAATTGACACCCATGGCCACGCACGATCAGGCGAACTCGGGATCACGCGATAACCGGATAAATGCAGCCTTAGTTTCATTTACGGTTAATTCGTTGTTAGTGTCTGCTGTTATATTCACCCATATTTTAAAGTCAACTCTTCGTCTCTTCCAAGTAAAAATAATTCATGTTTAGTGTTTTGATATTTTGTCACAGTTAATATTACTAAACGTGACCCATCTTAAATGTTTGGAATCAGTCCAGCTTTGTCCTTTCAATAGAGTCTAGAGTCCTTCTCAGCGTAGACTCGAGCAAAACGCGCGAGACACGCAAATGACCACGCGCGTGACTCTAGGCGCGAGACGGGAAAGGAACGAAAAAAGAGAGGCTTACCGCAAAGCCAGAGAGAATGGTCTTTCACTGTCTAGTGATTGTTTGGCGTGAAAACTTGGCTATATGGCCGGTAACCGGTCAAGGTTTTCAAAACACTAAATGACCGGCAGTCCTATATATATTCTAAGCAAATTTGACAAATCGAAAAATCGAGCTAATCTAAACTGTCATATGTCGATTAGGAATAGGGGGTGAAAACTCAATAATTGCTGATGCTAAAAACTACAGACCAGTGTCTATATAACATTCCTTACACCTTAAGTCATGGAACATAGTACATGTAGTATCCTACCACATATCACGACACCTTTCTACAAATCGCATTGTCTCTCAGCATCAGCATAGTTTTCAGCGGGGTCTGTCATGTGAGACTCAACTCAGATCATCACCGTCATACACAGACGGGCATCAGTCCTAAACGTCCATGGTTCAGTCGATGCTGTAATTCTAGACTTTGCGAAAGCTTTCGATTCCGTTCCCCATGAACGGCTTTTACTTAAGGCTGACTACTACAGATATCGTAGAAAGGCCAACATCCGGCTTCAACTGGGTGTAGTCCACGATTTGTGGTTAATGGATCTGCTTCTTCGTGGTCGCCTGTAGTTTTCGGAGTGCCTCAGGGAACCTTACTGAGACCCATTCTCTTTTTGATGATTATGAATGACCTAGCTACCAATATCACACCTAGCATTAAGCTCTTCGCTACGACTGTGTTCTTTACCGTCCAATTCATTCCGTTGGCGATCATGTTGCTCTCCAGCGAGACCTCGATCAACTAGAGAAGTAGGCCTCGAAATGGCAGATGAAATTTGTTCCTACAAAATGTTTTGTGATGGCCATTACTTTGAAGATTTCTCCGTCCCAGTTTAGTTACTTCCTATGTAATGTACAGCTTGACGGTGCTTGCCACCAAAAGTACTTCGGCGGCTATATGACATGTACGTTAAGTTCGCAATTGCAGTACTAGTGTGACAAAGCAAAAAAGAAGGCCATGAGAGTCTTAGGGATCCTTCAAAGGAATCTCTCATTGTGCGGTCGATCTGTAAAGGAACGCTCATACCCATCCTTATTTAGTGCGTCCGATTGTTGAATACGCCACGGTTGCTTGGTCTCCATGGCCACACACAAAGAAAGGTATTAACGGTATTGAATCCGTTCAACGCCGCGCAGCACGTTTGTTAACAATTATTACAGCCGCTATAGTAGCGTTTCATCAATGCTTACTGATTTGAATTGGCCTTCTCTGCAGTCAATGCGAAGGATATCCCACGCGATCTTGTGTGTTTTCTAAAATACATGGCATGGAGGTCAAGTCAACATCTCCCTTCCCAATGATTTCATCTCCGTGCGTGTGTATGACAGTACAAGGGCCAGTCACGACTTTAAGATCAGACTCCTATCCTCTTCAGTTGACGCTTACATGCACCTTTTTTTTTGTAAGATCAATCCTCGTATGGAACGCGTTGTCAGCTGACGTTGTTAGTTCTTAGCCCGGGGGGGGGGGGGGGGGGAACTCCGGGGATTTTTGGTAGGGGGGTGGCCGGGAGGGTTGGGAACCCCAAACCCATTTTAGGAATTAAAAAGGGGAAAATGAAACCCTTTTTAAGGCCCAAAACCGGAAAATGGAACCCCTTTTAAGGAAAAAAAAAAAATATTAAATACAAGAAAAAAGAAAAATTTATTTTTTTTGTTCCACCCTTTCCCCCCACCCCGCTCTTCCCAACCCCCAGATTAAAAAAAAAAAATAAGCCACCCCATCTAAGGACCACACCCGGGACAAAAAAAAAAAAAAAAAAGGGGCAAAAAAAATACCCTATTTAAAAACCGAGAACCCCAAAAACCCTACCCTATTCCCCGGCACCTACCTATATGTCCCATATATGGGGGTACCCCCCCCCCCCGGGTTCTTAGTCATACCAAGAGCCGTAATGGCTCTTGGTCATACCCAGAATTCATCAGAAGAGAGTCTACTAATTTAACATAATAATGTAATTTACATCGGTGTTTTTCATTTGTTCTGATACCATGTAACTGAGCGAACGCTCATTGCCGGATTAGCATTATTTGTAACGCTAGTGGCAATTACCATGATTAAAGGTTAAAGGTAAACTACAGATCTTCTCGTTACCGTTTGTTCGTCAAACATTTGGACAGAAAGATTGCTGTAAAACATTTCTTAGGGGTTATAGCGCTGATGTTTACAACAAATATTAGATCGTATTTTCATCCTTTAATGGCACATATCCAGGAGAAAAATCCATTCTTTGATGGCAGTGCGCCATTAGCAGTTCCCTTCATGACTCCCTGGATCTTGGTCAACATTAAGTGCTTGCTTCCCTTGATTTAGAACTAAACATTACCTAAGACCCTAAATTATTTTTTTCCTTGTTAGATTACTTCCAGATTTCGGATCACAGAGCGGTCAGTTTAAAGTTAGTTCGATAACGTTTTTAAAAAATGAAAATAAAAAATTGCTTATACAGGAGAACGGTGTTGAAAAATCCTCCCACTACGTCATAACTCACTGCAACAGGTGCCAGTGAAATACAATAGAACCTCGATTTCACGAACCTCTATATAACGAGGTCTTCAATATATTCTTTACTCCAGTAATAAGAAAATCTATGAATAAGTATCTCGATATTACGAAACCTCGTTTTCGCGAAAAAATTTGGGTAGGCTAAAGAAAGGAAACGCGCGACTTACATTTGGGCATTTCGGTCAAATCGAGAAAGGCGGGAAATCTTGCGAACACAAGATACAAAAATGTATTTCTAAAATAAGTAATAAGTGATATAAAATAGCTCTAAATGTGAGGACTGTGAATGTGATTCTTCTTTATAGTAATCACCGTAATTCAGTAGAGTGTTTTTGAAAAATCCACTGTCGAAGAGATTTAGGAGATGTTGTACGATGAATATGCCGTTCGGACGAAACAAGAAAAACTTGCGGGGGAAACAAGGGTAGAAATTAACAAAAAAAACCGAATTATTATGGCTTTCCTGAAATATCTTTGAATTCGTGATAAATTCAGCTCTACCGGCTTCAAACAGCGTCTACCGGCAGAAATTCACGGAAATAATTCTTTAATTATAATAATTTTTCCTCACAGCTTGGCGCAGTAAGAGTTGTCTAGGAGCCGATCTTCAGCAGATGGGTCCAGGTTCTACTTTCGGCTAAGCTGTTTTTTGTTTTCTTTGTCTTTTGGCGACAAACGTATTTCTGGTAATGTTTATATAACATTGGCTCATTCTTCCACTTTGCATGCATTGCCTAACGAGATATGACGCACTTGGAAAGTTTAGAAAGCCTGAAAGTCGCAAAACGATGGCCCATCTCCTGAAATTATTCCACACGAGAGCCGCGCAAATTCGCGGGTTTCCGCGCGAGTTTGTGACGTTGAGGGTAGCGCCGTTTGTTCTATTTTCCGCTCATGAAAACCTCAACTCGAAGCAGGAACAGACTACTGACATTGTACTAACCTACAAAATACTTAAAATGCAGAAGAGAGGTAAAACGATCTGTTCAGATGTATTTGTAATGGTGGTTTTTCCTTCCCGAGAAGGGTGTCATTTTTTGGTTTTTGGGCCTCAGTTTTCTATTTCTTCCCCCAATTTCCTGTAGTGAGAACCTTTACGTACAGAACATCAAATAAGAAAACGTCCATTTCAATTCTATGAGTACTATTAGCATATTTTAAAGTATAGTTTATACTTTAACAGCTCTGTTTAATCATTCCACCTCAAATAACCAACCGTACGAATCACAATTTTTTTTCCTCGTCCTTATGTTACAAAACATGTATTATTTACAGCCTGAAAACGGTACAAAATAAAGATATATATAGATATAAAGTGATTTAACATTTAGTTTAAAAATCTCTAACAACATTTAAAATGTTTGAGAAAAAATATTGAGATTATGTGGAAGTGCACGAGTAGGGAATTTACACCCGAGTTGATTCGCGCTCTACTAGTACACGCTCAATTCAATGCAGTATTTAATAATTATACTGACATAAAAAAAAAAATGCGCAGCTATGGGTGTATGTATTGTGTATTGGCTTTGTCCTGTTTACAAATTCAATGGATGAAATGAGTTCTAAACTGTACCGTTTGTAAGAGCAAATGAAGGCCAAAAACACTAAAATAGTTGCGACAGGAATCGTGGACTCCTCCTAATTGAAGTATTTCAAAATAACTAAGATGTCAAGGGCACCGCCCGAAAGTTTTCATTCTTCACTGAAAAGATCGGCATTGCATGACAGGAGTAGACTTGTAGCCGGGTCATGACAAATTATTCGGCTCTAATTTTCACTACGACTGCCTTCTGTGAAACACCGCAGTTGTCATTTTTCATTGCAATCTTTATGTATCCTTCATCACCCCAAGCTTTAGACCAGGAATTCTTGATTAACCAGTAAGGTTGACCTTTTTCCACTCCGTACCCAACAGCGAGTGCAGCGTGATCAAGTGCATGAGCTTGGGCAAAAATGGAAAAAAAAATTAACATTATTATGCGCGATTGTCTAACACCGTGATTTGAAATCTACCCACTATTGAGAACAATCTGGCTCACTACTGAGAAACATTTTTTGAACCATAATACGTGGTTCCCCACCCAATCAACTCTTAGCTCAAGGCCTGGAAAAGCGGGGCCCTTGTTACCTCAAGGCCTTGTTCCCCTTGAGAGTTGGGGCAAGATTTTTGCGGCGGACAAGTGAGCCTACTCGAAGGCTAGGCCGTTGATCCTAACGCTACTAACTAGAGAGACTAGAGATGGATTTGTCAACGAGTTGTCGAAAAACTCCGTATCTTTTGGAATCTAAAATGAACTTGAAATGTCAGATCCAGCCTCTGTGATGAAATGATAAAGATTTCGCATCCAGCGTGGCCAAATAAATATTCTGAATATCCTTAGTTTTCGTGCAGTTGCCTTCCTCAGGCCTAAAACGAAGCAAACACAGTGCAGGAGAGGACTACAAGCGCGCTTTAAACACCCTAAAAGGATTGAAACAATTATCTTTCCAGGGAGGATGAGAGGTCTGCTCTAAAAACACCTCATGAAAGAAATCCTGCAAAACTCCAGTCCAAAGAAAACTTTACTACAGAACACTTACTACATGATTGGTCGTAATAGATCCCGGACCCATAGAATTTAAAAGACTTGGGTTGAGTGTTGATGAGGATGCTGACGGGTCCATAAAAGGCAATGGCTTGCTTCAGCTGATTGATGTTTCCTTTTGTAATGTTCATATAGAAGTCGAGTTTAGCACCAGTTGTAGTGTTCTTGAAGTGACAAAGCCCCTCCTGTTATCAATGAAAGGAATAGAATTGTTTGTAGCCGGAGAAAACAGTCGACATTTCGCGAAGCCACCACTGGTTTTCCCGCCAAATGGCGTCTAAGAAACGAGCGCAGAAATTCATACTGATGACGCAGACCATTTATGGTGAGCGTGGCGAGCTGCGAGAGAACACTCGCGTCTCCTTTCGCGTGCTGCTCTCGCGTGACTTCTCGCGGCTCACC
Organism: Porites evermanni; assembly: GCA_942486025.1. NCBI lineage: Eukaryota > Metazoa > Cnidaria > Anthozoa > Scleractinia > Poritidae > Porites > Porites evermanni. The sequence goes on along the minus strand of CALNXI010000181.1, from coordinate 110,551 downwards.
AAATGGAGAACTTGCTCGCAGGCTATCATCATTATGAAATTTTTGCCCTCGTACCTCAGACGTCATTTCGAGGGGAAACCAGTTATAGTGTCGCGAAATGTAAGCTGTTTTCTCAGGCTAAAGTATAAATTCGTAGAAACGTCTGTGCGAAGAGTTTAGCTTCAATCCTCTTCAGGAAATCAAACGCGGGGGTTGTCTTATGCAGTTTATTATTATTTCTTCATCCCTGAATAACTTGAATTGAATCACGAAGCTTTTAACAGTGGTCAGGATGTAAATTCGTGTCTGCCCGGTGTCGGAGTCTCTATAACGAGATGCTGCGTTTACTTCTCTTGGGACTAGCACGTCTTATTTGTTACGCTGGCTCTGAGCATGCGCGCTAAAACACTGCGAAAATGAGTGAAATGGTAAAAAGTTGCCAAAAGGAAGCGTATAATAGATCTATATCAATAAATAAAAACAGTTATGACAAAAAGGAAGGTTTAATTTTTAAAGTTACCTGCGCGAGATATCTTCCGTAGCTCTCTTCAGTAGCTAGTCCGCCATGTTTAATGACCCACTGCATCGCTCGATGAGGATATCCACCTTTGCAGCCGCGGTTACCAAATCCCCAGGAGCAGTCAATTAGCTGTTGCTCGGACAGGTTTAGGAGAGTCCCTGTCTGCAAATAAACGAATCGTAACACGCTTTTCGTAGAGGGCTTGATCATGATTTGAAGGCCTTCAGTGGTTCCAGAACTGATTGATCATATGAACTCAAATCTCTTTGCTTTTTGCAAATTAAGTTACGATGAAGACTAAACATGGTCATCGGAACTAACAGCTCATTACATCATCTTTTAACGATTGTTAAATATATTCTCATATTTTTTTAAAAAGACCGTGTTCACTTTCGCACCCACAGAAATGAATTGAATTAACCCAGAAACCCTCTCCAATTACAAATCAACAAAGTACGGTTTTAAATTTTGATTATTTGGTTGTTGTTTTTTTTTTAAAAAAGAAACCCCGAGTTTGAAACACATCTCTTGATTTTCGTATTCCCGCATGCAGTCTCACCCTTTTTTTGAGGATTTCTATAACCTAAATCACAGTACCGATAGTTCACCAATTACTGGTTCACACTGCAACACTTAATTTTATGATGTAACCTGTGATCATGTTCTATTTTAGCACATTTGCGGCCTCAATACGGAAGAGAATAAGAGAGCGTAGTCAAAAAAGTTGGCGAGATTCGGTTTCTTCTCTCTCAAACATTCTACAAACCTTGATGAAATAAGCCCCTTCCATGGCGCCCGTTACGGAATACGCGTAACACGATCCACAGATCCCCTGGCTTTTAACGGGATTTACCGCACCTGACAGAAACAGCGGAGGACTGAGTAAGTACTCGATCCGATGTGAGCGGGAGCTCAAATAATAAAGTGTGAGAATTAGAAAGTTGTCCATTCGTAATACATCATGGGTCTGAAATGACCCAGAAATTAATTCCAAAATCTTTATCAATTCGCTTGACGACGAAGTCATCAACTCAGTTGGGATCAAGAGTCTCAAGAGTTTGATCCCTTTCCTCTCTTTAAGAAAATACTAAAGATTAAATTAATAAGTAAATATGAATAATGATCTAAAATCTTAAACTTGACGCCATCTTTTGTTTCACTTGATGTAAACAACTATAGCCCGTAGTTCGGCTATAAGCTTCCCTTATAGTTTCTCTTAGGGGGATCTCCTCGCCACTTCTCTTTTGCTATTTATCGGATATATTTTTTTTGTGTATTTTTGCTATTACGTGGCAAATAAGTAAATGGAAATTTTACAAAAAATAAGAAAATTATTTCCCGGGAGTAAAATTTAAATCAACAGATTAGTCACTCTAGTAACTTAGTTTTGTTTACGGTTTTACGACTCTCAGTTAACCCAATCTGATATGTATCTATTCTTTCGTTTTAAGCACTTTTTCGGCTGAGATCTCACCTGATTTCGCCCAGTTCACGGCATCAGGCAATTTCCTCTCATCTTTTCCTTTGGGTATTTCAAATCTCTTTCCTCCGATTAATGCATTAATATCAGCCTCCCTCAGCAGTCCTCTCCTCTGCTCCATCTCCTCTTCCGTCATATCCGCCATGTGGTTTGACTTCAGTCTGTAGCCTAAGTGTTGGCGGTTTCTGGACCTGATGAATCTGTTGCAATGGGATAAGGGCATTTGCCTTCTTAAACGTGAGTTTACTTTATTGTTGATGATGTTGTTGTTCGCTAAGTGAGTGATATTCTCATTATTCAGAACGACTTTGAAACCATTTAAAATAAATGCAAAATGTCAAGCTTGCTTCTTCTTCTCAAACCACAAGACCCGGATGCTTGGGAAGGCATTATTGAAAGAAATAATTTTTACTTTATTGAAAGGAACGTATTATCTGACGTATATTTTCTTGTGATCAAGGCCCATTTGCTAAAAGTCGACCATCCGAGGTTAATAGGTATAGAGGGCAACCACAACAAAATATGATAATTTTTATCACTTGTTATGAAGGAAAACTTTCCTTCGAAATGGGCGCCCTTCATAGAACTATTTAATGGTAGTAATAGCTATAAATGTAGTATTAAACGTTATAACGAGACATTCACTAAAAATCGTTGATCAGATTATATTATCAACTAAAATGTAAAAAAAAAATACATTGGCAGTCGTGAAGGGAATCAAAAGCAGCAGACGTTTTGAAGGCTAGATCACTCTCTTGGTGGGAGAGCGGACGTTCGAAACGTCAATTGTTGAAGACGCTCTACATTTTCTCAACACTTTAAATAAATAATACCGAGATAACGGGTATGATTTTTCTTTTATTAACTAAGATTAATTACATCCTCTCTAAGTTCGGTGACCACTGCAAACTCACCTCATATTGTGTCTGTAAATATCCTTTCTTGTTTCATGTTCTCGCTTAGAAACATAACTTTTCTTGTATCTCGTCTTAAACGAGTTAAACAGAGAATTCACGATATCTTCATAGTGTCGCATAGCAACATTATATTCCGAACTCGACTTCTTACGCGATTCACGCTTTATGCTGCCTATGCTCTTGGGGACTGGTGACGGGCGAATGGCTTGTTCTTTCTCAGTATGCTGCTGATTACTAGACATTGCGGTGGCCTCAGAATTACCATCCTTGAGCAGTGGCATTTTGTTTAAGGTTTCTAAGAGAAACTGTAGCGGGTCAGTCGTAGAAGGCGAAGGAGCAGTTGGGTGAAAATGATTGGATGGGTGAGATAGAGTGAAAGGTGAACCTGATGTACTATGAGGCATGAATTCCAGCATTGGATTTATATCTCCGACGGATTTCTCCAGTTTTTCGTGAGAAAAATCAAAACATTGAAGATCTGAACAAGCAAAAGAAAGCGTAATTAGCAACAGCATCAAGCTACGTGCAAACGGACGTAACAACTCACAACAATGTTTGGACCTGCAGTGCATCGTGGGAAGGATACAACCCATAAGACTTTGGAGACCATGTGTAACGCGCATGCGTGGCCCCAACAATTTTGGAGGAGCTGTGCAAGCGGATCCAACATTGTTGCGCTGCGCCTCCACGATCACGGAACAAAAAAAATGTTGGGAGTTGTTGGCTCAAACGTTTGACTGGTTTCAGATTTTGCGCAACATCTCCCAACAACATGCGACAGGGTGTGCAAACGGACGCAACATGTAACATCCAACCATGTTGGGAGTGGTTAGCCAATAATGTTGCGTCCGTTTGCACAGGGCTTTAAACATCCCTTGAAACCTAGGACAAAACTAAGCCATTATGTGTGAGAAATAGGAGCAAGGGAAGTACTTTGGTTTATCTGGTTAATGGTGGTTCAGTTTATTCCTTAAAAGGCCAATCAGCTCTACATTTAAGAAATCTCATGTAACACTTACATACCTGTCGGTACTTCAAACACTTTATAGTTAAACTTCCAAGCTTCGAATTCCTCGTAATCCAGGATATAATGATCGTAGTAGGAGGACAGTAGCGTGTCGTACCCCATCATTTCATAGCGGATTGGTTTTGGTGGTCGGTGTTTAGTTGTGTACAGAGTATATGTGTTGACCTTGTCATAAATTGTAAAGGAATGTTCCCATTTGGCGCAATCTGTACCATTCACTTCAGCATCACCTGAATACTAAAAGGCAGTCAGTGGTTAGCAAACGTAAGGGCGGGGAGGACTAAAACATATTGGTTCGGCAGTATAATATTAATCATTTTTATTATTGGTGGCCAGGCGCGATTTCCGGCCTTAGAGAGATTTAGAGCCAAGTTAACGGCAAATTGCCTGCGTGCAGACGTCTCTTATTTCCTTTGTTGCACGCAACAAAGGAAATACATTAAGAGACGTCTCCACACACGACATTTTGATTTGAAATCACTCACCCCTCTCCCTTCCCCTCTCCTTCTGCAAGAGTTTCATGGTCGGCCCTAATGGGTCAACATTTAGGCACTACGGCACGAGCTATTCGAATCTATGCACTTTCAAACGGAAAAACGTACCCTGAAATACAGAGGTGCTGGTATAATGCTTTGTGCTTTAATGGGGAATTTTTTTGTCCCTCTTCGATGAAGGCACCCAGTGAACGTTTTTTGCTTCTCCTCTGAATATTCAGGGACTATCTTGCACGCAAATCCGTGTCTACCAAGATCCTCACGCTGAAAAGTTTTGTCCATCCCTAAATCGATTCAAGAAAAAGATGCATAAGAGCACAAGCGGAGATATCGATATAGCAAATAAGCCGAGGAACTACAATGCAATAGATTGCCTCACTTGTTTACGTGTATCTAAAGTCACGTGTTCTTAATTTACCTCACAGTTCCTTAATCTACGTCACATGCATATACAGCTCCTTTGCTTCCCAGAGGCTTCCGAGAGAAAACTGAGACGGGCTTAATGTTTAGGTTGCGGGCGCTTTTGCAAACCTCCTTAAAACAAAGGAACATTTGACCTCACACTCAACAATATTACCAGCTATTTCTTCTACTTTCTTCTCACCATTATAGTAGTCAATTCTGCTCATCTTCTTTGTTTTTGAGTACCAAGCTTCGAATGGCTCCACAATATCGCCATAAGGAAGCGACAATATGCCTTTAGTGTGATAATCATCCGGGAACTGCAGAATTTCCTCCACTGTAAGCACGTGACGCGTCATACGTTTCCCAAGAGGAAGATCCGAGTATTCATTCCTTTGGTTCAAGCAGAAAAACACCACTCCTTCAATATGAAACAAGATAAAAAAAAAAATGAATGGAGAATTAGCAGTCTCAAAGTAATGTGGTCGAGTCGTGTCTGCATGGGGACATGATTTTCGTTCGTATGGTTTAAAAAGATTTTTTAGCGACGAGAAGACGTAAAAGGATTTTTTAAAGTTTACAATCTAAAGTATCGTAGTACCGTAAAATTCCGAAAATAAGCCCCTCCATGTATACACCCCTCCAAATATAAGCTCCCCAAAACCGGTAACGCGAAGTCCCTTCGTTGAATCGCCCCTCATGCAAATATAAGCCCTCCGGGGGCTTGTACTTAGAAAATGTCCCTCAAATGCAAAGTAAAACAAAGCAAAAACGGTAAATTTACTTCCAACTATAAGGCTGGCCCAATCCATTTTGAAACGCAAATTTCCCTCCGTAGATAAGCCCCTCCGAATATAAGCCCCTCAAAAAGGGCCTTTGAAAAATATAAGCCCCGGGGCTTATTTTCGGAATTTTACGGTATGTGGCTTGAAACAGATGCTTACATAATTGAATTATTGAGAAGAAACGGCACATTTTATAAGGTATTTGTACCGGCTTTGGCGTTTTCGCAGGTTCAGCTAACATTTTTGTTGACTTTTTCACTGAGGAATATTTTAACGAAAGACGTTTTTTCAGAAGGGGGGGGGGGGTGAAAAGGCAGAAGGCTTTGCCTCCTTCCCCCCTTCGCTATATTTCTTCGATAGCTGGTCGACAACGGAGAATTCTCCATGTTCAAAGATTCGGCAGCAAAGGCTGAATCTGTTAAAATTTTACGCAACACAGGCTGAAGTTGGCGGTTTGTAGAATCGTCGGAAAAAAACAAACACTTGCCATTGATCTGTCATTAAACGACAGGACGTGCTGTGGATTCATGCAAACAATCTTCCATGTGCACAGTTGTTTAGATGGCTAATGGTCAACAGCATGAAAAAGGAGAAATCACACGTACTTACCAACTACAAATGCTAAGAAAAGAATAAACAAACGTCTTCGTGCGCTCCGATTCTTATTAACTGCTGATTTAAGCCACAACGAAACTTTCACCATAAATGTCAACCAGAGATCGAATCAGCGACCGCAACCCTTGCATTTGAAAACCCAGTACTTTTCAAACAATGCATATGAGCGTAATTTCCTCCTTAATTTCGTCGGCAATTTCGCATCGCAAAATTTGTTCTCCTAAACTGAACCCAAATCATTTATCGCTTGTACATTATGCGCTGGGTGTGGCTTTATCAGATCAATTGTGTGAAAGTAATTTTGGTGCTGTGACAGTGCATTCAGCGCCATAATCAGAAACTGTTTGAGTAAGTGACGATATGTTTTGCCGCGCTTTCTTCGGGTGGCAAAAGGGCTTTGCTACGATGGGACCTGCTAGATTCCAGCTCATATCGGTTGTTACTAAACGGTCACACAAGATTCTCCTTGTTACGTTATTAACCCACCAAAAAAAAGCGCAGGAAAGAAAATAGATGAAATTTTTAAAAGTATCCAAGCGTTCACATATGAATTATATACAACGGGAGCCCATGAAGAGAGGGACGATAAATTTAAATAGTTGAAAGTTTACTTCTCAAAAGCATTTTGTTGCAAAAAATTCCAAGCAGTCAATCAACTGCAAATATTTAAAAAAACGGTGAATTTCTAACTGAAAGTAGTAATTTACCCTGGCTGAGATATAACATGACCTTGCAGAACCAGTCTGAACCTTTGGTATTTACTTTATAAGTCAGAAAATGCTCTGTTACGTTTTCACCCACCCATCTATAACGCTTTCGACATAAAACAGCTTGTATTGCAGGCGTTTTCTTGGTGTGCGCGAATTGTTTTTACTCGCTTTACCGTAATCGGCTGAATTCTAAAAACGTTCGAGGAGTTGTGGCGACTCATTGCAGGATAGACATTATATTAAAAATTTTTGTAAGTATATATTCATGCAGAAATTATGATAACCACCTGTTTACCAAATGACGGGTACCAGGCGCGTTCACTTTTCATGGACGTAAATACTTAATACTTCCGTTCGTTCATCAAATCATGATATCCCACTGATTTCAAAAACGTCCCTTCATGAACGAAATGCAAGTGCGAAATAAAATAAAAAATGATGCGTCTTATGTTTTTTAAAGCCTCGTTTAACGTGGATTGATATTTAGGTTATTACTCGTGTCCCCGCAAACTCAGCGAAACCTAGCGAGGTAATGGTACCCAGGCTCCACGAAGGATGGGGCCAGGGGCACTGGAATCCAATGTTACCTTTGCATTGCATGATGGGAGTTACTGAGTCAAAATGGCGGAGAACTTGAATTCAGAGTTTTGGCGTAGCATTGACGAACTCAAACTACAACTCCAGTCCATGAATAGAATTGAGCGACTCCATCGACTAAATGAGGAAAGCGATAAAGAAAATGTTGTGAGAATTGAAGAACTATCTAGGTAAGGATTTATCACTAGAAATTCTGTAAGTTGATAATTTTCATGTGCCTATGAACATTAATTGTCAAAACTTCACTCCTTATCGCTGAATCACAATAAGAATGATTTAAAAACAGGTTACTCTTCTTCTTACCGTTTAAGACATTTAGGCTCAAGTTAAACAACGGTATATTAGCAACGCCCCAAGCCAATATAATTTTTCTTTACTTTTAGGGGACCGTCGCTTTATAGAGGAAAAACTTACTGAATCCACGAACAAAAAGATAAGTTTACGCGACAACGAGACAAATTTAAACGCCGAATGTAGGCTGTAGGACTAGAATAAACATTAATCTTTTTTTGGTTATTTTCTATATTAACCTCTCTTGAATCTACGGTAAATTGGCCAAAATCCAAAAAATTTCTAAGAAATGTCCCGTCTGCGATGTTCATTGTTCGTCGTTGCTAGAAGATGCATCCAGAAATGACCAGTATTTGCATTTTTTGTTCGTTCTTTATTGTTAAACTTAAGACGTTATTTTTTTTCGTTGCATTAAACTCGTTCTTTCGCTCGGGCACTTACTTGTTTTCCTCTCAGTAGAGCGACGGTCCCTTAAAAGTAACGAAAGCCAAACATTTGTTTCACGGGGTCCAGTCAAGCTTATGAGGGCTTTCAAAGAAAAGGGCGCAAAATCTGGCGTATAGCAATCTTTTTTGAAGTATACTTGAAGACTTGGGGAAGTTATTTTCGTTAACAGACATGACGTCATCGCCAAACTAGAAGACATTTTCTTGACAATTGTTGAGGACTTATCAAAGGATGAACCGCCTTCTTTAAAGTACAATTCCAGAACTTCTTGGAAAAATACAAGGTAAAGAAATTTGTCTCAAGTAGGTAATAAGTCTAATAAGAAAGAAGGAAATTTTGACTGAGATGACAAATTCATTGAAAAGAGGGAAAGTCATCTTCATAACAAAATGAGTGTATCAATAATTGGATAGGGTTTTAAATCAGTTAGAGTGAACCTATCATATAGGCATTTTTTATGACCCACTTCTTTACGACGTTTTCAAAGTTTACATTCTTATAAAACAATCCACAAGAGAAATAAGACTGAAAAGATATTCAACTGCCTTTAATGAGATATATTTTCTTGGTTAATGTTTTACAACCATTCAGTCAAATTTTGTGCAAAGCTTATGTATTTTGTTTATGACACTACCCTGTAATGACTAGGGTTCCTGTACTGATCAGCATCACCCTGAATGAGATACGTAGATCAAAGTAAATTTTAATCTTGCTCAGAGTTCATTTCATGTCTATTTCTCTTGGTGACAGGTTCAACAGTGCAGTGGGAATAGAAATGATTGATGACATTAGCAAAACAGAACATAAGTTTGATTCCATTGCATCAGTGGGGAAGTTTGGTATACACAAGTACAGTCAAACCTTGTTTATATGGACACTGAGGAGGCCATAGAAGTGTTCTTATTAACAGGGTGTCCATATAAAAAAGGTTGAATTTAGAGAAAATGTAATATCTAGGGACAAGGAAAAATGTTCATAATAACTAGGTGTCCGTAAAGTGGCCAGGGTTCAACTGCGATGAAAATTTACAAAAAATTAGAATAGCCCTTCCCAGCTGGCAAGCTGTTGCTGAATTTCTCTAACATACATTTACTTCAGCAAATGTTGTCTATTTGTCAGACAGCTTGTAATAAAAACATGTTAGCCCAGTTCATGGTGGCTTTCGTAGCCCCAAGCTGATCATACAGCATTTTTGTCATGACCTGAAAATATAAACTGTGCACTTTATAACTGATACAGTGAAACTGTAATCTTATGCCTTATGCGATCACCTCTCTAATGAAAGACCCACTCAGGACTAAAATACAAACAATAGTGTTCCCAGTCAAAAACTATATTTTGACCCTCCAGTGTGCGCAATCACCGACCAACAGTTTGGGCAGTTTTGGAGGTTGCTTACAGTAGATTATAAACAAAGGGTATATTCTCAGGGGGGTACTCTACAAAGTTTTATACGGGGAAGCCCTGCTCCAAGGTCCAACCCCTTAACCTTTTATATACCACATTTTGACAGGAAAGGTGCTCCTTTTGTATTTAACCTTTCATTGAAAAATTGTATCCCTTTTACATACTTAGTTTAGAACTTTGCATCCTTCTTAACTGCTGTAAATTATGCACTTTCTTTTAGAGATGAATAAATCACAAAATAGAGCATTTTCTCAACTTTCTCACAGCCATAAAATCCTTCTTTGTACCTCGTAGGTCATTTCACAGACCAAAGCCCTTTCATATCAGGCTTCATTAATACTGAAATCCCTACCCTTTCATATAAACCTGAAACCTGAAAAGGGCACTCCTTTTGGTGTGAGCCTCCAGGTAAAGGCCATTAGGCATATGGAGTACCTCCCCCCCGGGGGGGGGGGGGGAAGGGTTCATCTAGGGGTATATTATTTCCAGGCCCAGTGCAAATATGCCATTTAAACAGTGGATATAAGTCACAAAAACCCTTTAGTGTGCACTACTAGTAATGCTTTTGTAGTTTCTGCAAGTTTTGTCTTTAAACATGTATGTTTCTTCCTTTTAAAGCAACCACTTTACAAATCATGGCATTTTGTTACAAACTCCTGCAACAGAACACTTATGCAACAAAAAGGTTTGTAAACTCGCACTGAGAACTGGGAAAACAGCTAATATCACTCTGAACTGAACAGTTGAATTGCTGCAAAGTTATCAAATTTTCATAGCATTGTTTTTAGAATAATCTTTACATTCTGATATTTAGTATTTATGGAATTGTTTGTTGCATATATTATAAATATAAAGAAAATTCCCCATTTGCTTAGTGGAATCCACACTGACAATCTACAGAGTACAATTAGAAAGTTAATTGGCAACACCACCCTCCTCTCCCTCCCCCCACCCCCCTTTATCCCACACCGCTTTACCATGTAACAAAACATTCTGTCAAATTGGAGGGGGTCTATAAAGTAAATGATTTTTGAACACACGGATTTCCAATAAACCAGTAGATCTGTCACAGGATGATCTGTCACCTCGCCCCGAGTAAAGGAATCAGGGAAGTTTTTGCTTGTGGAATTCAGAATCTGGGAAATTTTTCCTTCTGGAATCTGGAATTGTGGGCATTGGAATCCAGAATACAGCTCAAGGATTCCGGAATCCCACTAGCAATTAGAATCTTGAATCAAAGCTCCACTGACAAAGAGTGGAATCCAGTACCGGGAATCCAGAATCCATAGGGTGAAATCCAGAATCCAAGACTGTCTTATATGGGGCGATGTCAGTGGATGACCTGTTCTGTCTTAAATACAACTTTAAATCTTAATCTTACTGATGAGTGATTTGTTCTTTAGAGATATTTACTACTCAGATGTGGTATTCTTTGGCAGTCAGAGCGTAGTAGATGAGATCATAGACAATTTGGCATGTATGTTGAAAGTACCAAGGCACTGTCTTCATGTGGTAGGTGTCACTCATTGGTCTCTGACTCCCTGACTAAAGTGGTTAAAGTATTAACGTAGTTCAAGATTTTAACTTTAGTGTAGGAAGACCAAATAATTTTAGGCGGGTCAGTACAAGCCGTTATAGCAACGATTTCTTGGCCGATTTTATAAGGAAAGCATATAATGGCAAACAAAGAAACCGCAGTAATTTTAAAAATCTGCTGATATTTCACTTTGGTCTTTTTGGTCCGATAAATCGTTGCTTGTAAATTGGCTCTCGACAAAGCATAGCGTACAAACACTGAGGCCTTAACACTGTTAGTGACAAAAAGCATTCATTAAACGATTCATTAAATCAATCAATTGCAAAACTCAAATCACACTATTCGATATTCATTACCCGGGAAGATGGGTATAGCGAAGTTACGATGGGTTTGGTCTTGCTTCCAAGTTTCTCCAAAAAGTTTAGCCAAAAATTCTCTCGAAAATGAAAAATCTCACAAGATCTTTGCTCTTTACATTTCAGATTGCTGCTTCCAAAGGTAATTAACGTTTTTATGTGTTTTTTCGTTTTTCGGCTGGCATATTCTGTAAGCTGTGGAGGCGTGTGTGGCCGAGTGGTTAACACCTCGAACTCCGGATCTGGAGGTTCGGACTTCAAGCCTCACCCGTCGCGTTGTTGCCTTAGAAAAGGAACTTTACTCCACTTTGTTTCTCTTTACCCAGGTGTATTAATGGTTATCGATCGGTGACATACTTCTGGGGGTAACCCTGCGATGGACTAGCATCCCGTCCAGGGGGAGTAGCAATACTCTTAGGCATGCTTCATAATGCTAAGGAAACCAGGATAAGCTCCGGCCGTTTGTGCCTTAAGCTCGTGTGTGTCTTTACCTTTACCTAATTCTGTAAGCTGGAGCTGTTACCAGAGGTTTTCTTTCTATTTCAAACGAAACTTACGAGCCAGAAACATATGACCCACGTATTAACAGAAGTAACGAACAATTGTGTAATGGGTATAAAAATTGCTTCAGAATATTAAACTGTCATACAGTTTTAACAAAGACCTATTGATTTTTTCCCCGTATGATTATGGCCAGCTGAGTTCCACAGTGCTCTGCACTGTAAGCAGCACTTATTTGGCCCTTGTTATTTATTTATTTATTATTTTTTTGATATCAGGTTGTGTCGCTGGAGACTTGAGATACAAAGAACATGACGGAACCTATGTGGACTGTACGGACAAAACTTCGGTTTGTTGTTCCCTTTAGTCGCTTCAGAAAGAAACTAATTGATGTGCAGTGAAGGAGGGGGTCATATCCTGCATGGTGTTGCGCTAATTAATGCCGTTTTGTTTAGGTCACTGTTGCCGCGTGTTTATATCTCGTATGGTTTGATATACTGTGAATACTGACATGGTTTCCGTTTTTTTAACCTCTTCCTCCACAAAAATAAACATAAGCATCTTCTTCGTTGGCGGGTTGGAATTCATAGCTACAGGTTCAGCCAGCTCCACTCGGTGCTGAACATTTAGCAGGGTATTTCCCAGGTAGTGTGCGTAACAATATTTGACCAATCAATCCTTAATTAATTAATAGCCCGTGGAAATTGTCGTGCGGCGTAAGGGACAAATCAACAGATAAAGCTGGGAATAATTGAACCTTTGGATGGACCTCCTATAGTAAAACAAGTTTCATTGCTATGCTGCACCTCTATGGCACACGCGGGGTAGTAAGGTATGAGCAAAAATAATTTCCACGTATGCGAAAAAAAGGAACAGATACAGGTCTTCGTCGCTGAGGGACGGAGAGTCGCCAGGAGCTAAAAACGAAATTCTTTTCTATTAAAATAGACCACTTGGGGCATAAACGCATACGAAGGCGGTCTGATGACGGTATGGCACATAAACACTAAGCTCAATACCTAGCTGGAGTGGAAGTCTCTAGAGCGTAAAAGGGCTTATTTACGCCGCCCGCGAGTCCATTTCGGCGCAAATATATCGATGAAAATAGGAATACCATTACAGCCATATCCATTACAGCGTGTTAAGGCTCGTAACCGCGAAGTTGAAATTTACGAAAATGTGGAACTTATTTTATCCTCAGGGTACCATGGTGTCTTCTCATGTACAAGGGATATACGGTATCCTTACAGAAAAAAAAGATCTGTTTCTTGTGCTGAGCATCAAGTTACATACATCTATCATGGGTGGATTTAGGGGTTGTCTAAGGGGACCCCATCTCCTCTTGTTTTAGGTGAAATTTTGTTTTGTTTTGTGATGAATTTTTATTAAAATTAAGTGGTTTCTTAATATAGCTACAGCTGGCAAGTTTCCCTCCCGTCCCCGCCTCCCCTTCCTGAATTTTCTGGATCTGCCCCTGTTTGTATGAGCCACTTTTGATTTTGACTTCAGTCAACGTTTTATTGTCAACTGTCAAAATTTGTGTTGGCAATCAAGTGATTCTCAGTCTTCAGTAGCATTTTCACCTGGTTCTATTTGCCTTCACCATTTAACAATTGAAAATGAAATCAGGTGGAAGTTTTGTCGAATTTTCACTTTGGCTACTTCTGGGAATGGAAGAATGGATATTCCTGCAGTATTCAGCTCACAAGTCTGACCTTAACAGCACTTGACTAACTAGATATACATTCAGAAGCCAAGTTTGTGCTAATTGTTGAAAAAGAGGCATCTTTTCAGCGTCTTCTGGATGGTAATGTTCTACAGAAGTTATATCCCTGTATTGTTATCACTGTAAGTAGATTTCAATCCCATGAAACGTCACCGAATTCAGAATTTATAACTGAAGTCTATGTGGATTTTTGTCACTTTTTTGTACTGTACTTTTATACTATCTACTATGCTTGACTTTACCCAGAAGCTCGCAGAATTAAACGTAAATTCAGCTAGCTGAAGTTAAATGTGATTTAACGCTTGCGAAAATAGGCTTCAGTTTCCAGAATATAGTTCGTGAGGCCGGAGCAAAGGTTTCAAAGCCGCTGGTCTTCAAGGACACTAAGGTATAAAGCCAACCCAGTTAAGTCATTAACTTTATAATCTTAAATAAAGCCGGTTAAAAATAGAGATTGGCGAGAAAAGGACAGGACAGACCTCGCTTAATATCTTAAGTTTTAAAATCAGAAAATACCGTGATTGAAAAGCTCTTAAGATTACCATATGCTCCCTTAAGTTTCTCTATTCATTACCAGCACAACAAGTTTCTGCTAAATCCATGATTAAAACATCAAAATTATTTTATGTTTTTTAACGAAGGCTAAGGGATTCCCGGATGTGAATACCCGTATGATGATCCGTCTGTTGTGGTGCACTCTTCAGATTCCCATCTTAGCCCTTGTGGATGCTGATCCTCACGGTGAGTTCATAGTTCAGGCAGGGCTCGAAAAAAACTTGAATTCAAGTTTATCCTTTGGGCAAGCAGCTCTCATTAATTTGTCCAGGGCCACTTCTTGCCCTTCTTAGTTAATGATAATGTTGGAGAATGACTTGCCAGGACCTTTATCGATTGGGCAAATAAGGTTTAAAAGTTACTTGCCCTGCAAGAATATCTACCTATCCCGGAGGACTACCGTATAGGACTTTTTTCCAGCCCTGAGAGCTGTTATTTTCAATTTTTTTTTCCTTTTATTAACAGCATTGCTAGAAGGAACATGGCTTCGGAATTTCTATAGTGTTAGAGATTTTCTACTGGTCCTTTTTATGAGAACAGGGGTTATATCGTGTTATATCTTTATCATTTGCAGGAATTGAGATTCTAAGTGTGTATAAGTTTGGGTCTAAGGTATTGTTACATTTTACTCCGTTTCCTCATCATTAACTTAGCCTGATGCATTCTATCTTAATTAAATACTACGAAACCGATTGATGTAGATTTTGAATAGTGAAGAAAAGGGACTTTATTCTTGCAGGCTTTGTCATTTGACGCGCACAGTTTGACAGTTCCTGTTATTAAGTGGCTTGGAGTGTTGCCAAGTGATATCAACAGGTATTACAAGGTTTTTTTTAAAAGGGTCTCAAGTTACTTTTGTCATCGCTTAAGTTTTACAATGCTTCGATTTGCTATTGGCCAAAAAACCCGGACCACTATTTCAGCAAGTCTTTTTTTTTGGCCTTTGAAAACACACCCGCAGGGAATACCTGTAAATTAGCTGGCGTGCTTTCACAGACCCCGATTTCGGTTCCGTCTGTGAAAGCACACCATTATTGTAGCTAAGTGTATTTTCACAATAAACTCTTATTGTATTGTATTGTATAGGGTCTCTGACCTATTGTTTGGTTACCTAACAACCGGTTTTGATAACTTCGTGGTGGCCCCCGGGCGGCCGTGCATGGGCCGAGAACTGAAAAACGCGCGCGTGTCCACGCGTCAGGATTATTCTGGTTCTCTGATTCTGATTCTCTGTCTGAATGTTCAGAAGGCCCGGTTTTATGAAGCATTCTTGCAATGCAGTAACGCCGCAACCGAGTCATCTCAGTCTTATCAGTTAGATGGGGAGAAAGAAGGGTGGCTATTCTTTTTCCCTTTCCTCTGCCTCTTTCCGAAGACGACTTGGGACGATATTAAAAGTCGCAGGCACGAAATGATGTCACAATCTTTATACTCTTTTGAAATTGGCGTGATAATAAATGCCTAATAGAGACCTTAAGCAACTACGATGACGACGATAACGAGGACGTCATAAAAGCAATAGGTTAAGTAAGCAAAACAACAACTCTGCACGTGCATCACGCTTTTTGGTAGATGTCTTTGGTTTCTTTGACGTCCAAAGGACGATCACGACCACGCTATATGGAGGACCTGAACACTACCTTTTCCGTTTTAGAACTTGGATGCGGGCCTACTCAAGAATTCACCTGCATTTCACAAAATGATCGCAACTAAATAAACGTGATGAGGTTTGAAAGAACGCGAAGGCATTTATTCCCTGCCGTCGCCATCTGGGTTTCTAAAGAGGTCTCTAAAGCTCCCTATTGTCATCTCATATAACACGATAATCCAACCCGTTTGCGAAAAATACCATACTGAAAATACTGATCAGAAATAGGCTAAGAGCAGGCTGAAGATTATATGCATATTTTCATTCAATTTTCATTCTTATTATCTTTAAATTCAGCCTTAAAAAATTTAAACGTTTTTTGTTTCAAGGCTGTCTATTCCCCACGACAAGCGCATACCGCTGACCGACCGAGACGAGAGTAAAACGCGGGATCTTCTGGAGAGACCTTACATAAAATCACAAGAGGCCTGGGTACAAGAGGTATTTTGTGTAACATATTGCAGTATGATTGAGACATGTTTCGAAAGGTTAACCCATTCGCTCCTGGAGATTTTGCCGAAAAACGCGTTTTGAAGCTAGTCGAGTGGTTTTCTGGTCACTGTCGTGCTATAAAGAGCTAAAACTTACCACAAACTGGTTTACAGGTCGAACACTTCGCAGCCTTCTGATCCAGATGCAAAATACCTGCTTGAGAAGTTCGGGCATGCGCAGAAAGCAAAATTTCGAGATAGTTTTTAGGTTTAAAAGTGATACAGCAGTCTTGACTTTTACTTTTCGCTTTCTCTCCTCCCTTCTTTTTTCGCTTTTCTTGCCTCATTTTTTTTTCTCTTGCTGGGCATTTAGTAGGCTTCATTTTGGTGGGAAGAGTTTTTAGGAAAGCTTTTAGGATCTTAAGATTAGGTGAAAGGAAAGGTAGGTGGGTAATGGAGCAAGATTTTCATGGAGATTTTCCGGTCAATGTCACGTGGTTTTTTGCTTGTTTCTCCGGTGTCCTTGACTGAATCGTGCTCATTCTGGTATGGTTTGAAAGATCTCTTCACTCTGCACAAGTTAGCGAAGAAAGTTTTTCTTGACCCTTAAAACTGATGACGTCACGATGGGTAGAAAGGACCTGGATCCGCACGGGCGGTTATGGGCGGTTCAGGGGCGAATGGGTTAATATTGTTAGTATTGGTAGCAATGCAAAGTATGAACTCCCGTACCAGTGGAAACTGTTCGCTGTATACTAGTGACTGACGGTAATAATCAAATGGTAGAATCTAGGCATCTTCCAATTATTTCAGCGCCAGCTAGTTATTATTGGATTATAGGCGATTAGAAACGGACGAATATTCAAAAGTAGTTTGAGTTTGATCGTCCGGGTGAACGTAGTCCTGAATAGGACTGTTGTTGTTGACAGTGACTGACGTTTCGACAACCGGCCGGCCTGTGCGGTAGTCATCTTCAGAGTCAAAGTGTCTTTGACTCTGAAGATGACTACCGCACAGGTTGTCGAAACGTCAGTCACTGTCAACAACAACAGTCCCACGGCAGGACTACGTTCACCCGGACGATCAAACTCAAACTACTTTTGAAATGACTCCTGGGTTCAAACCTTTAACCGGAGGAATATTCAGCTGGAATGAAAATAATTGACTTTATGGCAGGCTGATTTAATGGAAAATGTCCTGTCTGGAAACCGGTCGTTTCGAGTCGTTTCGAGTCGTTTCGATAGGAACTCAAGCAGTGAAACTGCACAAAAATTTCGTTCATTTCAAGTATAGTTTGAGCGTAAACAAGAAAAACATTTTGAGTGAAAATATTCTTCGTTCTTTAAGCCAACGGACGTGAAACTTGTACACCTGGACCGGTAACAACCTTGTGTCTCCTGTAATCTTACTCGCCCAAGTTCAATTGAGTCGAAGGTCTTGTTACCACAGTTTTTAAAGATCTTCCATTTCATCGCCAGGACTTTCTTTCTCATTGAAGTTCCTGGCCTTATGGTGATACCAAAGTTATGAACTTTTGTGAGTTTTGAAAGTTAGCACAGACCAGTTAGATATGTCCCATCGGTATTGTGTTGGCTGAGCGCAAGACTTGCAGACCGTGACTGCTTTTAAGCAATGACAATCGTAACGTTTATTGGTGCATGGTATTATGCACCTATCAATGTAAACCCCGTGGGGGGGGAGTGCGGGCAAGGGGTGGGGATTTGACAAATTTTAAAATTTTTCGATCAAATTCCCCAGGGTGGGAAACGAAAGGTCAATCAAAAGTGTCAAAAAAGCCCCCACCCCAGGGGAAAAAATCTAAACAAACAATGCTATAATACTATATAAAACGAATAAAAGAACATTTCAAACACGTTGTTACTACTTTTATTTACGGTTAACGGAAGCTCCATTAAATTA
>CALNXI010000181.1:81405-91953 GCA_942486025.1 Porites evermanni | reverse complement strand
AAGAAAAACTTCCTACCTTTCCCCAACGGCGTGCCTTTCAGGAAGCCTCGGGGGACGGACTTGGTAACTGCTTCTGAATTGATACCAGGCTTCGGGCGGTCAAAGTTAAATGCCCCGCCCGGGGGGGCCCTTCGCCCGATCAAAAGCCCGATAGCGGGGATATGCCCTGGCATCAAATCCCCTCCCCTTGCCCGCCCCCCCCCCCCCCCCCACGGGATTTACATTGATAGGTGCATTAGTGCGTAGACAGTCCATCACAATAGTTACTTGATCGCAGCTGCTGCAGCTATATAAGACTGAAATTCCAAACTCAGCATTGTGTATATTTGTATGTTTAATAAACGTTGTCTTTCTTTGTCGTTCTATTTTTCTCTCGGCTTTGAGCTCAGTTTGGTTTCAAATAAAGGTTCATCACACCGCAACTCAACCAACACCCAAATCCACGACTAGCGTGAAACCGCCCATTATATAAACCATGCAGGTGAAGGATACGGTAAACTGCCGCTTGTTATCTCCCCCACTTATAAGCATCCCCCCCCCCACCCACCCAGGTATAGGCCCATCTACCTGTAAACAAAAAAATTCTATCCGATTATAAGCCCCCTCCGATATAAGCCCCCCTCGTACTTTTATTGAAATGAATTCGATTTATTATGACGTTTTGAAGCTTAATAATAATAAAAAAGCTAGTAAATGCAAAACGTATTTTGATCAGCAATGCCATAACTTGTTTCAAAGCGCTTTTTCTATTGTGGTTATAAGCCCCCCTGGATATAAGCCCCTCCGTTTATAAGCCCTCCTCCTAAAACCCCTTACGAAGATGTATAAGCCCATGGCTTATGAGCAGCGGTTTACGGTCACAGAGTTGCAGATCCAAACAAATATTACATCATATTTTGCTTCTTTTTGGTTTCAGATCAAGGCCATGTTATCCTTGGGATACAAGGCAGAAATTCAGGCTCTTTCTTCCATTTCTTTTGAGTTTCTTACGGATACTTACCTTCCCGTCAAGATTAAACATGGCAGATGGATCTGACGCTTTATAGAACCACTTGTTGTTGACAAAATAAACATAAAAGAAAAGGAGGAAAAAAAACCTTTCTCGCATTAATTGTTGAATAGTACCTTAGCATTTTCTGTAGCCGACCTAACGAGAATTGCAACCCGCAGAATCAGCTAGAGTAGAAGGCCCATACCCCAGGTCTGTACCAGGCTCTCAGAGGGTGGGGAAGTCAGGAAGGTCACAAGTTCGTTGCCAGGGTTCTCCCCTACCCTCCCCTGTCGAGCGAGAGAGGGACGGGTAAGAGAGAACCTTGGGAACGAGGATGGCGAAAAGCGAAAACAAAACTCACGTGACCACCGCCTACATATCTGTTTCCATGACCTCTACACATTACTTTCTTGGAGCCTGAAACAGGATACCATGGAGCCTCCGTCTCTCTTATAAGCCCTGGCCTGATGGGTCACAGCGTAAACACAGCCTAGCTATTTACAGATTCAAAGCCAGTGTTAGTCATTCTATTCGGAGAAGAGTCAGATTTCTTGCAAAGGAATAGCGACCGCGAGTAGGTGAGTGTCAATCAGAATGCAGTTTAACCAATTCATCGGATAGAGGTTTAAGTTCACCTTCGAGTCGATAGAGTTATCTAAATGACCACATTTATCGTTCCCTTCAGCAGAAGCTAAATCAGATTAGAGGATGCATCAGTCTCAAGAATAATTCTACCCTGATGTGCATTTCTCTCTCACAACTCCCGAAGAGTTTTCGGTCCCAGAAAGTGTTTTTCTCTTGGATAGTAGGCCTCTTGGATGTTGCTCTTTTCAGAATATCCTGACAAATCCCATAATTTCACAAATTAACACCTTACTCTTACCAATTCGCATTTACAATTAATCAGTTCCACAATGACAACGCCGAAATGTACGCTCCGTAGCGTCTTGTTCACTCTAACCTCACCCCACCCATGCTATTCGATTTCAAAAAGCTATTTTTGGTTTGCATGTCATTACTTGCTCACGTTACGAGCGGCCTGGATCGAATGCTGAGAAGCGTTGCATGGGAATAATTCTTGAGAAGCGCGTTTTAATATCGCGTACTTGTTGAAAACGTTTTCTCCACGCTTTCATTTCTTTCTCACACTCGGAGTAAGGTTTGTGCATGGGACAGAGGACCAAAGACGCAGATAGAATGGCACAGAACAACACAAGCGTCTCTGATTTACACCCGTCGATATTATGCTGAGTAAATATCACTGATTCTAGGTAAGACAACTTGTTTCTTTGCCGCTTGAAATGATATTGCAAAGCTAAAAGTTACTGGAAATAGTATTTTTCTCTTGAATTGTGTTAAATATAAACGGCGAGATTAGCGATGGGTAAAAATAAGACACGCAAGTTAATGTAATGACGGAAATGGATAAATAGAGAAAAATTGCATTCTAGTTCTTTTATTTTCAAGCTTTTGTGGATGCATCTCTTGTGGTTATCATGATTTTTTATGTACATGTAAAGCTGCACTAAAAGCGAATTTAGAATCAGCAATTTCGTGAAAACATTCCATGTTTACGAAAAGAGATTATGCTTGGTAACCTCATTGTAAAAACCAAAGAATTTGTGTTTTATCTGTAACAAAGGTATTCAGCCAAGCGTCTACGATTTATTCATGCCATTACTGTATTTGACTTCAAGGCAGTTTAAAAATAATCTTTTCCTTTTCTTTTGCCTCTTTTCCCTACAAAGCATATAAAATAATACATCGTCCCATTACGTCACGAAAAATTTGTTATTTGCTGCGGTTCTAAGAGTAGCATCAAATTACTGTTTTCATGGTTCCAGCTTATTGACAGCTGTCACGGAGACTCTGGTATAAAAGAGCGGGATTTCACTGAGGTTATCATTCTAAGCTGACATCGCTTCCTGAGTTTTGGGTTTCGCTTGTAAATGCTTTTTTCTTGTTGTGTCTTTTGTGATTTCATTGTTTTCACTGTTCACCGTTTCAACAATAGGGAATAGAGAAAACAGGAAGCATTATATAAACCAACCAAGCACTAAGTGAAAATACCATTTAGAGCATCAGTTAACATCCTCTCAAACTCCACCATGTTTTTTATCTTCGCTCAGTTTGTTTTGGCCTTTACATGGAGGTGGGGGACCCCAGGTAGGTGAGGTGAAACCTCCCACGCAGCGACGTTCTTCGGGCTTCGTCACTCATTTTTTCTCCACGAAGGAAGGAGCGCGTGACAAAGCCCTAAGAATGTGGGAGGCTACAATAGCTCAGGTGGGCCAGCACTCGTTAAGATCCGTCAAAAGGCCCTCTCATCTTCGGTTGGATTTCGTAAACGTATGACATCACGCTCACCTCGAAGTTTAATATGCGATCCCATCCATCTGCACTTCGATCGTCTATATCCGACTTGTTTGATTTTTGGTGAGAGGTTTTGTCCTACTTTTTCGATCATTCCTCGATTGATTCCAATCAATTCAAACAAGAAGATGCCACTGCCTCCGTTTAAAGGATGTTTTGATGTTTCAGGCCTCTTCTTACTCCGTGGGGAAAAGGACCTTTCAGTGGATGTTTATACTGAATAACATCCATTGAATGGCCCCAGATCACCAGGCTGTGTATCTAGGTGACAATTATACATTATCACTTTCCTTATCGAATTAATACATGTACAGTGTTAAAATCACCATACTTATATTTCACACTTGAGGAGAAGGATCAATATCGTTATTACGTTATGTTATTTATTTATTATGTCATTTTACCATATAAGTTATAATAATAATATTGTTTAATAATATTTCTGTTCGATTTCGTTAAAATGACTGGTCACTGGATAGCCCAGGGACTGTCCTAACAGTGGGTGGGTGGATCAGGTGTGGGGGCCAAAATTAGTGGGGTAAGGAGTGGGCTATTTTGACACAACCCCTTCAGTAAGCAGCAGTGTTCACTAGAGGCTTTGACTGGCAAGTACCTTGTTCTTAATTTGCCCTAGCCTCTGAGCTGAATCAGGCCTGTGCTGAGAATGATGATGTTAATAGGCTTACTCTCTATTTTTATATTTTGCACGCATTGTCCCACCTCGAATATCCTTGCTAGCTGCAGGCAATACCACTTCTGTAAGTTTATTTGTTTATTAATGAAGTTTTGTTGTTGTTGTTGTTGTTGTTGTTGTTGTTGTTGTTGATAATTGCAAAGCTGAGTGGGAGGCACAGACAGTCACCCATTGTCCTGGGTGGGGAGGATCAAAGTCTTAGTACTAAGGACACACTTAGAATAGGACCTAGTGTAGACACTCACTGAAGCCATGTTTACATAATTTCTGTCAGATTTATTTATTTATTTAGGCTTACTTATTTTATGCTTTGTAATTAAGGTTGCAAATGAAAATGTGCTTAAACTGTGCATTTTGGTTCGAAGCCATTGATACTATGAAGTCTTCATCTACATGATATCTTCAAGTTATTCCTTGGGAAAGGTTGCCTATCGGGTCAATGGGTTTGTTCAAGATTTTTTTATTATATGTTTCTTTAACAGTACATCAAAATGAATGAATGGTGGAATCAATATTTTTAATTCAACTTAAGTAACCCCTCAGAGTTTTGACTTGGCTTCTTGTTGTTTTGTCAAAAATGTCCTGTAAAAACTGAAAGGGGTGGGTCCAAAGAATTTGGAAATAGTATCTTCCCGTCTGCATTAGCCCTTCCCTCTCTGTAAAATTAATAATCCCCACTCCCTGATTTCTTTGAGGTCTTGCTTGAATATTAGTTTATAAGTACACCTTAAAGCCCCTTTAGCTGTAATTGTTCCTTCAACTTCTTTTGCAGTAAAGGCATGTCATTCTAGAAAAAAAGAAAGTGCTCTGTCATTCAATCAAGTAGAGCAGACGCTATTTAACTTCATGAAGCAAAAACAAACATGGAAAAGTAATTATTCAACAGTAAGATTGTTTTTCCTTGTTTGATCATCATTAAACTTCCCTTCAGTTTTCTTGTGCATTAATTATTGACTGTGTGATTTGACTGGTGGATTGATTTTTGGTGCACTCTCGATCCTCCTTTCTCCCTCTATATGTTAATTTGTTTTCTTATTCAGTGTTAAAGAGTTGACCAAATTACTCCAGAATTATGCTGCTTGTGAAAGGCATCTGTTCAACCGAAGTGCCCCATAGAGAGAGGAGTATTTGCTAGCTTTGGTCTAGAATTTTAGGCCTGATTTGACAGATCTATTTGGATGTTTGTTACCAAGAAAAGATGTCTTTACTTACAATAGTTTGGATTAATGCAGATTTTTAACATAGAAATTAATTGCTGTGAACCCAGATTAGTGTCTGTTAGTAAGAGGTGCATGAAAGCTTATAGGAGGTGTCGGTTAACAGGGGTTCTTGTACAGTACCTGATGAAAGTTGGGATTTTTTCCCCTGCTCAAGTTCTGTGCAAGCTAAAATTATACATGTTCATGCTACCATTTACAACAGTAGTTTAAGAACATGAGTGATGTTCAGAATACTGAAAGTTTAAAAATATTACTTTGTCTAACAATGTAAATTATAATAATTATTTAATCATTACTATTACATTATTATTTTATCAATTTATTACAATATTATAGTCACTGCTATTACAAATTTTGCAATACTATGCAAAATATGCTTACCATGCAGTCATAGCTGTTTGCTTGAAAGGGAATTGCCTTTAATGTAAATAGCAGGGGGGGGGGGCTTGCCTCCACCCCCCTTTCCTACCACCACTGCAGCTATGTTTCTCGACCCAAAATTGGTCAAGTGTAAATGTTAAGATTTTATTGAACACCAGTTGTAGCATCCAGGGCGCATGTTTTCTACCCTCCGATGACTCAAGAAGCACCATGAAGCAGGATTGTTTTAGCCTTTGTTTGAACAACTGCCTACTTATGCAAACCCACCCAACTGTTGATTGCGGACACTGTTAAGATCTCAAAGAGGTTTGCTTGTGCAAACGAACTAAGCAAATGACATTTTGGGAAATTGTAGTAGGGCTATGGTCAACAGCCCACTTTGTATATAACAGTGGCGGATCTAGGAGAGGAGCCTGGGGGGCCCAGGCCCCCCTCTTATTTTTAGACCAAACTAAGGCCCAAAGGGCTGAAAAAAATTTTTTGGAGACCGCCCCCCCCTTATCTGAAGGTCTGGATCTGCCACTGTATAATAATATAGCTACTACTCACCTGTGCCTCCAAAGCCTTTGCTTGCCTTGTAGTCCTTGTAGCAGGAATATTTTACGGTATTTCGAGTCTCAAAATCTTTGATTGGCTTTGTGCTTCTTCAGTGGATGAAACAGAATATAAATTATCAGACAACTTAGTGTGAGCTTTGCCTTTCCGTTGTTTAATACTGGTATACTTAGCTTTCTTTTGCTGTCTTTCTTTTTCTACTAGTTTTTTTTTTTTTTTTTTTTTTTTTTTTTTTTTTTTTTTTTTTTGTGAATGTTTTGTGTAGCTGTGTGTGGTGTGTGGTACCTGACCCTTCAATATAATCATTTATTAATAACCTAAGTAAGGCTGCCCTATCTTTTTAGCCCTCAATGGTTATTATGGGCAGCCTGTACTCTCTCTATATTTTCATCTAATTTTTTTGTATCATGTAAATCAATGCAGGGTACAGCTGGGTACAAATAAAGTTTTTTTGTTACAAGCATTCATTATTATTTGACAGAGACAGACATTACACACATGGATCATTCTCTATTTTTTATATTCCTTCCAATATTTGAAAAAGTTGTGTTTTATTTGCTTGTTGGTGTAATTCTTTATGAATGCCATTCGATCCGGGGCCATTCAAGGGATGTTACTCAGTAACGTCTGCTGAAAGGACACCTTCTTGATGTGCTAAGAAGCTTGATCGAGGCAAAACATTAAAACATCCTTTCCAAACAGATGCAGTGGCATCTTCTTGCTTGAATCAATCGAGGGATGACGAAAAAGCAAGACAAGATGTCGAAACAAACATCAGATCATCAGACAAATCGGAGTGGACGATCGAAGCGAAGCTTACATGAGTCACAGGGGGAACCACGAGCCGAGCGTGACGTCATACGTTTACGAAATCCGACCGAAGATGAGAGGCCTTTCGACGGATGTTAACAAGTGCTGACCGCTCAGGTGGGGTTAGCCTTTTCCAGGCTCCGAGATAGTTGGGCCCGCATGCCTTTTACTTTCGCGTCTTCCCCACTATCTGAGAGCCTGGAACAGGCTAAGGTGGGGTAAACCGCGCTTACCGGAAATTTTACAAGCCCGCCATCCCGAGCTGTACTTTCTCAACATTATTACATGGTCGCAATGCGTGTTAACAAAACAGAAAGGTGAACAAATGACTTGTTTTGGTAATTAATGCTCTCTACCCTCAGTTGCTGCAACCGTTCAGTCACTTAAAATAATGCAAAGCTTCCGCTGAAGGCAGTTAGTTGTTCAGTCAACGAATTTGATGTAAACATGAATCCAACCCAGGTTAGGCGATTACCCCACCTTGAAACGTTTAATATAAGACATTACTTCGTCTTTCTTTTACAAGAACGTCTTATATGATGATGCTTTGTTTTTTGTGCGAGAATATATCTTCGTTTCATGCCATTACAAATAATTCTTCCATCCCAATAAATATGTAAGCTAATACCCTTTAACACCACACTTCAAATGACCGATTAATTAGTCCAAGACAGATAAGAGGAGAGAAGGCAATGGGTTTGTTTAAGGTAGTGTTTTCAGTTATCCACTGATGATGAGTTATCCAGAATGTTTTAGTGTACTTTCAATACCAGAACTAGTGGGCAAGGGTTTCAGTAAATTCCCCGCAGTAAGAACAGAATTCTGCTTGTTTAAGGCCGGTTTTAAAGAGGAAGTAGTTTGTTGCTATTTGTCTGTGAAGGAACATGAATTGAACACTCGTAACTTTTTTTTCTGTTGTACTCAGAAAAGGGAGGCGGCATGTATTCTCCCAGTTCTCCTTAAACAGCCATTTTCCCTGGCTTTTAAGAGGGGTGGTGGCCTTTTTTCGATAATTGATTTGTAAACGGTTTTACAGGCTTTTTCTATAAATCTTGCCAAGATTTATAGAAAAATGTTTTAAAGACATTTTCGATACGGACGGAAATTTTATATTAAGTTATACTACATTTATTGGCTTATAGTGGCTGATAAATTGAAACTTGAATTAACGTTACATTTTGTTGAGTGTACTCAACTGTTCTCAATTTAGTCCCCAGGGCCGGGTTGTTCAAAGGTAGGTTAAGATAATCCAGGGTTAGTGCGAAATTTGAATTCAGATATGAAAGCTTAAAGAGCAAATTCAGTTTAATTCTTTTTGTCTACAATTTGATGATTGGCTACTCTAGAAAGGTTAGAGAAAATTAAAATTGTCCAAGAAAATGCTTTTGATGATGAGAAAAAGAGATCCGGGTTAAAATTTACCCCTGGTTTAGTGCTAATCGGCCTTCGAACAACAGGGCCCAGAATGCTGGAAATGGCATTTTAGGGCTTTTCAGTTTCAAACTTTTCTGGGAGGCCCCCATAAAACTGAGAAGGAGACTAACGCCGGGTCTCGTAATACAGTCAGTTACTCTATTCAAACCTGCCGTCTACTTCAATAGTTACTGAAACCACTGGGCCCGTTTTTTTCAAACTTGAAAAATGCACAACAATAAAGAAACATTAAGAAAAGATGCCTTGGTGCAGTGGGGACGTCTTGAGCAATTAATGTTAGAGCTAACTGTGAGCGACTCGTGTGGTTAAATCTAAGCCAGTGTATTTCAAGACAAAAATTTACATGCCAAAAAAATTGCTGCATGGAAAATAAGTGTCGGATTTTAGAAAGTAAGAAAGTGTTCACCTTGTTGCCTAAAATTATTAGGGTAACTTCTAATCAACTCCATCATGTGAAAGCCATTAATTTTGATATACCATATCATTTGTTTACCCATAGGGTTGATAAAGAAACTAAAATCCTCTTGATGCGAGTGACTCTCACAACCAAATACGTCTTAAGATTAAACACTATTTATATTTTAACACTTATTATAAAGAGACTTACTCTCCTCACAATATTATTCTTCTGTTAACTTCTAAGCTTTCTTCTTCAACTTAACCCTCATTGATCTTCAACAGTTCCGTATATATTTCTCTTCTCTTTCTTCTCTCTATAACTGCATATGTACTGAACCTGTTCCTTAGCAGCTCGCTATATATTTCCTTGGTCATTAATAACAGGTTTACATAAATAATAATGCGTAGGATGTATCTGCCAACAAAAACGAGCCATAAAACTTATGCTTCCTTAGTTATTCACTAAAACGGTCGAAATGTCCATCATTTTAAAAGATAAGTATCTTCCGAGGGACGTCAAGTTTGAAGACAAGATGTCCCACTCTCAAAAAGCACACTGTTAATATTTATGTTTCTGCGTGAAAAGGTTATTGGTAAATTGGTTATTAAATCTTTAAAATCGGGGACGGAGATCAGTCCTGTGACAGCGTTCTTTGACTTGTTACCATTAGTTTCTTTAACTTACACGAATTCTTTTCCTTTCATATGCAAAAAAAGATCTTGTTCTGGACTCGGAGAAAGCTGGACGATGAGACTGAGGACAAAAAGATATATTATCTGGCTTTGTGTCGTCCTGCTAGGAACTTACATCATTTGTTTGCAGATGTGTCAATACTGCAAGAGAAATAGAAAGGTGGGTCAGGAGAGCTCTTTAGTCCCCCAGTGGTTTCTCTAAGGGAAGGGGAACTTGCAGGTTTGTAAAACTTTGCGACAAAACGGAATGATGCCTGCTCTTCTTCAAAGACGGAGTCTTCAAAGCTGTAAATATTTTTTTCGCGTCAAAGTACATATGTCAAGCCATGGCCAAGTCGTTATTGGTCGGGCAAAACAAAAATGCGGTCTGACTCAATTGGGCTCACGTACATTATGCCTCTTAAGGTGACTCGACCAAGTTTTTTGGGGGGAGTACCCTCCTACTTTGAAGCTCTCTGGTATCCCCACCTTTACTTTTATCGCAAGTCTAACACATAGAATGGATAACATATAGATCAATCTACAATATAACAAAATTTTTGGCGATCGGAGTAAATGTCACGTGGTTATAATGCCACGCCCCTTTGAGGTCTGAGTCGAAAATCTGCTGTTGCAGGCATTTTTTCGTGAAAATCTCTCGGCTACACATAGCGCGCATTAGTGCCTTACGCTGAACAGAGTTTCACCAAAATCGCAAAGACCCAATTCGAGAAATTCAGCGGTTTCCAAATTTAGGTCATAATTTATGCGAAAATGATAAGCAAACTTTACACGGATTATATCTAATAAACTATGAGATTCATCTCTTTATTTTGAGCATCCTTATAACAGATGGGTCCTTGCAAGTCAGCAAAACGCTTTAGGGCCTTGTAAATGCGCGCGATTTCGAGCAAAGCAAACATATAGAAATTATAGTTTTCGCTATTTGTTGACGTTTGTCAGCGTTTAAGCGTCTTTCTCACGAAAAAAGCATTTTCTTAAAAATTCGTAGTTTTTTT
>CALNXI010000181.1:77849-80156 GCA_942486025.1 Porites evermanni | reverse complement strand
TACAAGGCGATAAAAAGGGTTTTAATGCGTAGGCTGAAATGTCAGTCGTCCCCTTTCTCTAACCCGGGGGGACGCAGGGGAGAGAGACTCCGGGCATCTAAATTTCACATTTCCCTGGGGGAACAAGCGCCCGAACCCCCCTTGGTATGCCCCCCCTTTAAATAGGTTTGGACTAAACCCCCCCCCCC
The DNA here is from genome assembly GCA_942486025.1 of Porites evermanni. Taxonomy (NCBI): domain Eukaryota; kingdom Metazoa; phylum Cnidaria; class Anthozoa; order Scleractinia; family Poritidae; genus Porites; species Porites evermanni. Next base: position 79,968 of record CALNXI010000181.1, on the reverse strand, counting down.
CCCTCCCCTCTTAGTCTTGCTCCGCGGTCCCTGTAAGAAAGTAAATGTCAATAAAGAAAAGTAAAGAATACATGAAAGGATGAGCGCACCCCACGGGTGAGGGGGAAGGAGGTGGCTGATATTTCAGACTATACAATGCGCAATTTTTTGTCGGAAATTTCGTGTCTTAAGTGAACAGCACCTTCTCAAGAGGCACCTCAATGCATGCCAATTAAGTCCGTATTTGTCGCGATAGGTTAAAGCAATCCACATGATCTTCTCATAAACGTTTCTTTTTTTAAAGGAATGAAACTACTAAGAAGTGAAATTGCATTTCAAAAGCCCTTCTTTTTTTATGAAATAACAGCCGATCAATCAAGATTTTCCAAATTTTACTGCGGAATTTATTAATATTTTAAAACTTCATTTCAAAATAACTCGATAACGCTCTCATAGATTTTCCTCAAAGTTCACTTTGCAGCTTGCCATTCTCATGGTACAAAACCGTCCACAAAAGAGACACTGGGACAACACAAATAAAGGAAGGTACCATTTAAAATTACGTATGCCTCTTGTTGGTCTTGCCCCAGTGCGACTTTTGCGTCCCAGCATGGCGGTTTTGTATCACGTGAATGGCAAGCTGTGAAGGCAGGGGCACCCAACGACAATTTTCGGAAAACATCTGTTCGGAAGACGATTTGAGATCTAGAATTTTCGGAACATATGTTGTAAAATTTATTGCTTGCCTGCCTCTCCTAGGATTTTCGAACATCTACAAAATGGTATAATTACCCATTTTTAACGGATTTTGACCCTAAAAAAGGCCACCTAGAAGTTTCGGGAGCCTTTTTCTGGCTGAAATTTTCGAGAAGGTAAGTTTTTATCCCTATTAATTTTCGGATCACTAGACTTTCAGCTACGAAATCCGAACAGATGAAAAATTTTTAGGGGATAAAAATATGCCTATATCTACCGTTTAAATACTAAAATACGTTCAACAATGCTATGTTAAGGGGCTTTGAACTATATCCTCGTTGGGTGCCCCTGCGAAGGGCCTATTAGAGGAAGAAGCTCCCTTGAACTAGTGCCGAGAAATACGGCCGCGAGGTAAAAATGTTAATAAAGTCGTTACGTGGCATAATACTGATTTTTATCTAATACTCCAGTGGTGGTCATTTACCATATCTTTGTTAATGGCAACGTATTCAGTGCACAAACATGGGAGGTATTGACCCCGAAAAATCCAATCGAGCCACCTTAAGGTCCCTTATGTTTCACTACTGACTACTTCTGTGCTTGTAGGAACCCAAAACATGGTCAGAGTGTCAGGTGATCGTTGCCAAAGGTTCCTCCTGCTTTTCATCATTTTTAGAGGACTGGATTTGCGTCAGTGAGAAGCCCCGAGATGAGGACGTATTTTCCAACTACATTGGAAAAGACTGTGAAGATATACGAAGGAAGCAATTTCCTCACCCTACCCCTACACAAGAAGAAAAGGACTTTCCAATCGCTTACGCTATGGTTGCATTCACTAACGCGAATTTAGCAGAGAAAGTTTTACAATCCATTTACATGCCGCATAATATTTACTGCATTCACGTAGATGTAAAATCCTCTGAGGCATTTCGCTATGCAATGTGGGCCATGAGTAGTTGCTTTGACAACGTTTTTCTGACCACGAAAACAGTAGACCTTATATGGGCACATGTCAGTACCCTATATGCACAGCGAAACTGCTTAAGTGACTTAATGGAAAGCCCAGTACAGTGGAAATATTTTATGCATATATCTGGACAGGAGTTGCCACTTTACCAGAATGCCGAAATTGTGCGCGCTCTTGTCAATCTGAATGGGTTTAACAACATTGAAAGCTTTGCCATACCTAAAGGCAACTGGCCTCGAATGTTGTACTCACATAGGGTAGAGGTTGTTAAAGGTGCAGATTTTCATAGCAGATACAAGTGGTCTCGGACTGATATCGCGAAAGGTCCCGCCCCTTGGGGAATTCAGCTAAAGAAGGGCTCTAACTTTGTGGCTCTCACTCGTGAAGCTGCCAACTTTATCCTTCATAATAAAGTAGCGATCGACTTTCTGTCATGGCTGAATGACACTGAATCTCCAGACGAAGCATTCTATTCTT
>CALNXI010000181.1:55349-75349 GCA_942486025.1 Porites evermanni | reverse complement strand
CCCTCACAGTTTGGAACGGGATCATTTGACTTTTGATTGGAGGAGGGGGGTGTAAACAGACTGGCTTATTCTGGTATTCGGCTTACCCCTGAAGTTAATTGAGTGACCATGCACAAAAAAAATTCCAGAAAAAATTTGTGTCTTAAAAAAATACACTTACTAATAACATTTCAAAGCTTTAGTTTATTACCATGGACTCCTGACCAAGGCTAGAATTGTTATAGTGGGGAACAAATGTAGCGACACATGACAAATTTTCACGTAAGCGCGAGAGGTATTTCATAAACTTATATCTTGCCAAGATCTAGAGACTTATAGCAAAAAAAAAAATTCTTGTAGAGAGTTTGTTTTAGTCACTCAGGACTACTTTTTTTATCTTAGATGATCACACAGTCATACAACTTCAAATAACAGTATATCACTATCTCAAAATGGAGAAAGCGTAATTATTTGCAAATTATTAGACCACTACATCGGTCTTGTAGGGCACGTAAGTCGTAACACAACCCGTCCCAAACTGAGTAGAATGCTGCTCGGCCTTACCTGGGGACGACGAGGATGTTAGACGACTAAATTATGCCCTAACATGAAGTACTTTCGAAAATTACGTTGTGTAAGAAGCTCTAAATCAGGAAAGTGATTCACCCACGTCCCGTCAGGCAAGTAGCGAACGGGGAAAAAACATACATTGAACGAACGTTTTGAGTTGGAAATGTTTGCCGGCATATCAGGAACGCAGCCCTCTCAACAAGGTTTGTACTCGCTTTCCTTGGGTGCATAGATGAAAGATCAGGGCTGTCAATAAGGGCCGGTAGCCGGCCAAAACCGCCGGCTAGTTAGCCATCCTTAGCCGGCTACTTTCATCTCCTTCTACCATAACCGGTAACAAAAAATAAGTACCATCGAATAATGATGATCATTTCCGAGACTCTAAATTCCAAAATGTCCTTAGATGCCTCGGTCCTCAAGAACTTGTGCATTTGGTGCGAGTTCCAAAGCCGCCTACTATTCGTTATCAGCCTGCCACTTAAAAACTTTTTGACAGCCCTGAAGATATAAGCTTAAGCTGTAACAAGTAAACAACGTTTCGTTTAGTACTTGGGTCGTAAACAATTTCTCGTTTTCTCTGTATTAAATTACGCAGAAGCATATGAGGCCTGAACGTTATGTCCTTCTGCTTAACCCTTTGACTCCTGAGTTTTCTGCATGATATTGCTTCAGTTTTGACATACATACACTAAATAACAATCTCAAAAGTTCCCTTTGAGGTAAAAGTGCCTATAATCGTACATATTTAGAAAGTAGACATATCAGGTTTCAAAATATATATATGTATTAACTTAACGTTTGTTTGGAGAGCTGTTTGCCTTTAGCAATCTCTTACAGTTGACAGTGTACATTTTGTGGCCACCGAAGCGCCTGCTTGCCTTCTTTCTTCAACATTTTCTTTACCACTACAGCGTGTATCTACATGCTCAAGCTCTGAATTGTTGCCAGTATCTTCGTCCATTTAATCGGACTAATCTTCACCTAACCTGAATCATCGCTAAAATCTAGTGCTGCGAATATAGTTCGATCAACTCCATTCGTGCCTGACGCCATTTTTTAAGGTTATCATTAGCACAGCGAGGAAATATTGCCAAAAAGTAAGTCCAAAATGGCGAAAAACCGATTGAAATGGAATCATACGATAAACAAATTCATATAAGAAACATAAAATGTCATTTGACAAAATATTGAGCCTTTTGGAGCCCTTTTTTGGGACAAAATGTGCACCTTATTTGGAAGCGCGCGTAAAAGCGCGCTCAGGAGTCAAAGGGTTAAAGGTTATATAGGCTGTTTAACTCGATGTTTATATTGTTAATGTCTTTTTACCTTGCAGCGATGAGGCCAGAGTTATATGAGGTAAAGATCTACATGTAATGTATTGAGCTTAAATTATAGAACGTTCTTTTTTTAATAACGCAATAGTCATTTGAAATCCCTGGACCCTCCTCCACCTCGGTGATGACCCAGGTTATGCAGGTCCTTTTAGTTTATAGTCACTTCATTTTTTTTCCAGTGTGCAGGGGCCAGATATGCTAACAATCAAGTTCTTTGACTCCAAGACCAGGGAATAAGCCGGGCAGTCACTATGTAATGGCAAGAAAGACACTTGTAATGATTGAGACTTTTTCTAAAAACTCCAAAAGATTACCAAACATGATTTGTATTTTTGGTTATCTTGCATTTTGTGACTTCAAGTTTAAAGTCTTCAAATACATGTAGTTGTCATTTTCCTTCTCCATCAAGGGTTTGCAAGTATTGCAATAGCTGCTCTGAAATCCATGTGTTCTTTCACAGCATGTATCATTTGTCATCCTTTGTTGCTCTTGGCGATAAAAAGATTAGTACACAGTTTTAAAAGAGGGAGTCTGTGTGTGTGGGACATACAGGGGCAGGGGAGTTCACCATTCACTTTAGCTCCAGAGAGCAGAGAATTTACTTGCCTCCACTTGCATAAAAAGTGAATGCCCTGGTCATCGCAGGTCTGAATTTGAAACATGTCTGGAGTTGAAAGATTTTCCAGCCAGACAGAATCAACTTTACACGATTTTATATATTGCATTAGTCAGTGTCATGGGTTGTAGTTTCAAGGATTTGATAGTGCATGTACATAATGCAAGCCAGTGGTAATGAATCTGTTACATGGGTACATTATTTTATATGGCCTGTTGCCCTGCATAATTTTATTGATCATTTCTCACACTGCGCACAGCCCCATTCAGTTATATGCATGTATCGTGCTCGTGAGATTTCTCAGACTTGAGACATTAGCCAGAAAATACAGCCATCTCTCCTTTCTCTTCACTGCTTGGGGAGACATCTGCAACATTTCAATGACAGAAATTCCATACTTATGACATGAATCGATGTTTACATAATTACTCTGATAATCATCGGGTTCCAAATGCAAATTTTTTTGAGTTTATGTTTACTTCTGGTCTATTGTTGTAATGTTTTGGGTAATTCTGCAAAGAGCAGCAGCAAAACTCAATTATTTCTTCTTCTGAAGAATATTATTTTATTTCATGAATACTCAACTGACTGTTTTGCAGAAGATTTTTTTTTATATAATCGCATTAACAAAATTGACATTTGTCTTTTGTCTGCTGTTTGTAAACAATAGCTAAAAGAATAAAATTATCTGTGCTACATTGGTTGTACGTTGACCAACCAGAGTGCCTGACCTGATTCTGGACAGAGATGGCATTTGTGTTGTTGAAGCCCAGATTTCTCTTCTCCTTTGAAACATCCCTAGGAAAAAAGGGCGTAGAGAGACTGGTTTACTCACAGGCTATCAGGCTATCTAAAGTGTGCAGAAGTTAGAACTCTTCAATCATTGAGGCATGCAATCTCTTCATCGGGCTTCTCCGATCTCTTGTGCCTTCCTTTGACTTACTTACCACTTACACATGTGACTCCCTTCCTCTTACCATTTTCAAATAGAGAGCGTGCTTGTAGGCTAGCCATACATTGAATCAATATGGTGACAATTTGTTTACCGGTATATACTTAAATGCATGCATGTACTTTCTGTTTAGGAGGTGAAGCTTTATAAGAATGCAAGAGAAAGGGAGACGTAAGTTTATACACAAGTAATATGTGCTTATTCTTGATACTTAAGTCTCTTACACTAATAATTTTATTACAGGTCCTGGACTAATTATAATGAAAATTAAAATTCTCTAATCTGTTTGGCTATAAGAATTGAATGGTTCATGTACAGCCTATTTCCTACAGGCCCTTCCGTTTACCTCATGATTTCATATAACACTTTAATAAATTTTGTTATGTTCTTACAGCTATGACAACATGGCAGATCTTTTCTCCATCATTAATACCCTTCAGTGTTTAGAGAAGGCATATATCAGAGATGTTGTAACACCAAGAGAGTAAGCACATATCATTGTCATTGTTGTCATACAGAATTCTTTGGTAGATGCTTAGACCCTTTAATCCCTAAGACAGTTTAAGTAGTATCTACAGTCATGTGATGATAATGAACTTTTTCACAATGTGAAATATTTTGACAGAGACTACAAACTTTTTTGCAGCATGAAATATTTCACGTTGCCTGTGACTTTATCACAGCATGTTCATTGTGTTAGAGAAATAATAATATAATTCATCTTCTTTTCACAGCCAGGACCGTAAAAGTATGCATATGCGTGAAATTTGGATAAGCCTCCAAATTGCTTGTAGGGTCACATTTAACATTAGCAAAACAACAACTTTGGACATGCCACAAACATTTGGTTCATTTCTATGCGCTCACTACACATCTAATTTGTTCAAACTTCCTCATTTTATGTTATATTGAGAATGTACACTGTACATAATCCTGTAAACAAATGACAATGAATTTCTTTTTCTCTCTTTGAACATGGATATTTTCCTTTGGAATTCAACTCCAGGAGAGTTCACCTGCAAGTTAGGATAATCAAGCTGAAGTTTCAAAGATTTAATTGAAGATCTCCCCTATGTCACCTTAGTGTACTGTAATCTTGAACTTCCTAAATATAATGTTTTGGCTCAACAAATAGTTTACTTTTTCTCCTTACAGTCAAAGGAATTTCACTAAGATATCCTGATGAGGCGCAATTAACATGAAACATACAAAGTGACTCCATTTGCAAACTATCAGTTCATTGACTGTGTGTTGTATGCATAATCTGATCACTCTTTTTACTGTACTTAAATGATATAGGTACACAGCTGCCTGTTCTAAGTTACTGGTTCAGTATAAGGTAAGATCTGTACATGATCATGAATAACCTTGCATTTTGGCCTGGTATATGAGAGCTATTATACAACTATCCCCAAAAGGTGAGATGAATGGTGGTAGTAATTACCGAGATGCGAAGCGTCAAGGTATATATCTAGTGCTATTAACTGACCCTGAGAGGGATAGTTGTTTTAGTATTAATTTTACCAAATCAGTTGGATAAAAATCAAAAAGGAACTTTTTGTAAATAAAAGATGTCACTTAGTTAGAGTTTGTTTATGTTGCATTATTGACAGTGTTTTGGGAATCGTTTTTTACAATTTTGTTGTATATTCATTAAGAAAATTTTTTGCTACCGACCAGTAAACGCCAACAAGCCAAATTTTGTCTCCCTTTTGGTAATTGCTGGTGCAGCTGCTTCATTTACCTCTAAAATTTTATCTTTTGAAACTGTTACGAAATGAGGAGCCATTTTGAATCCCAAAACAGTGAATATCCAAGGATATTCCGAGTTAAGGGAGCCAATCAGAACACACGTAAATCACCATCCACTGATTTGGTGAATACTAATATTGGACAACCTGTTTACATTGTATAATGAAGCATTTTTATGTACAAGTACATTGGAATCCCAAGTTTATGAATCTTCTGATTATTTAAGATCAAAAATGATTTTTTTGTCCCAAGCAGATTAAAAATATTGGAATGCCACATTGCGTCATTAATTTTTTGTGAGGGGTTGGTGCTAGGTCTCCTCAGGTTAATGCCTCACCTCAGTTCATGCCTTCATGAATTTTTACATTTTGTGTTGTACATATGGAATACTTTGATCACCGGTATATAATTCATTCTCTTTTATTGTAGGCAGCTTTCAAGCTTGTACAATCAGCAGACTACCCTACAGTGGAAGCCTTTATGAAGAAATTTAGAGTGAGTTAACTTTTAGATACTGAAAGCTCTACTGACATATGCCCAATCATGAAGGTTTTCTTGTCATATGGGGCCTCAAAGTTTTGCAGTACAGTAGTTTCTCAAAGACTTGAAAAAATCCACTTGCTTGAGTAAAATGAGTCAAGATATTTTCTTTCATAAATATGAAAATTTAGTCGGCAATCAATGATTGTTTTTGGCCAATATTCTTGAAGTGCTGATTTGGAATATTATAATACTTCTGCTATTTTGTCAGTTATGAAAGAGGCTGAATACAATGCTCTCAGCCCTCAAGTGACGAGTGGTGTAACGATTAATCGAATTCTCAATTAATCACAATTATGACAGTTCGGTTCGATTCTCGATTCCTTGCTTCCACATTTCGATTTTGCTTCGATTTTTGCCTACCTTTTCCAGGGTGCCCTCAGTGAGTTATTATATCGTAAAATCAGAATTCAGAACTCTTTAAAATGTGCGTTTTTGATTGACGTGCAGACAATAGCAGTTCGTGCACCATTTTGTGTTGCCTGGTAAAAATGCTATCCTTCAACCACCCCTTGACAATTTCCAAATAAGGCAAACCATCTTTGTCAGAATCTCAAACGTGGCGACGAACCAAGCGACTGTGAATCCTCCTGTCCCTGTTACTATTCTCAAATTGAGGGTTTAGGGTTGCATGTTGTTAACATTACATGTTATGTTATAACAATTAAGAAACATTTACGTAATCGAATAGAAATAATCGAAATTGAATTGAATTGCAAGGAGTATGAATCATTTCACCCCTACAAGTGACAAGCACCTCATAAGAAGCTTTAGATTTAAGTAATTGTAAAGAACAGCTCCCTAACCAACCGACCAACTGTCAACTAACAGTTGCCTGACAATGTCAACAGTGGCTGATTGTTGACCAAAAGTCAGTCAACAGTCAGCTGACAATCTACAGAGCCTGCTTCTTACTCAATAATAACTTATCTTGTGATCAGAATTAGGTTTGCCCATGCTAGCCTGTTTTTTTCTGAATTTAAGAAAATCAATTTTTTAATGTGTGAACAATAAAAATATTATCATCAGAGACTTCTGGATATTTCTGGATTGTTTTTAGTTATTAATGATTTGATGTTTATTTTCCAACATTTAGCTGGATTGTCCTGCTGCATTAGAAAGAATAAAGGAAGGTAGACCGATCACCATTAAAGATGATAAGGGGAACACAAGTAAAGCTATAGCAGACACAGTTTCAGTGAGTAAAAAGTTTGTTTTTTTTCCAGTTACATGTACATTATGTCAGGGAATGGCTGGGGTTTTTGAGTTGTTCTTTTTTTTTGTCAACTTTATTCACACTAACTCACTTTATACTTACAATAAACAACATTGCTACAGAAACAAATAAATATTATACTTACATACACATTGCTAACATTGAGGGATAGCTTATAAATTAAGAAAAGTTAAACTAGCAAGTTATAATAGTCAGCTACAAATTTAATACACTGTACACTCAGACTGTATCTGAGTGTATGGTGTAACACAATATTGCTGTGTGCTGGAGTTTCTTATGGTATGTCATTATGGTATATCTTTTACCTAAAATAACTAATAAATGAATTAAAAACTAATGAATAAAATTCATAATTTCAAGTACGGTATATTATTTTGGATATTTTGAAGGAACCTTGGGAGAATTTTGGGTGCTTCAACTGTTTTTGGAGTCATAGAAGTAGATCAGGAGTCATTTAGGAGTATTTTTACACACCCTTGACTTTGTATCACCTGTGTTTGCAGGTGCCTAGTCTTAAGTCATTAGTCGTTTTCTCTCTGTGGTCTGCTTGTGTACCATTTTCTTTTCATGTTTCGTGACTGTTAGCATTCCAAGTTAAAAAATGTCCATCTACATGTACTGCTATCCCTAATGGCATCATTAGGTGACCTAACGACATCATTAACATGAGAGCGTATAATGCAGATACAAAGCTTCCTTCATCCAATGGGACTACTACTGAGTTAGAGTGTTAGTCAAATACATGTTTTGCAATAACTGAGCAATTTATCACATGCTGATTGGTGGAGAGCTATGGTTGATAAGAGTATAGTGCATTGAAATGACGTATTAATTTAATTATTATTACCATTATATAGTACAGATTATAAAATATTTATTATCCATACCCCATTACCTCGTATATTTGTTAAGCTGTGTGAGTGGTCTCATTGCAAGAAAAAATTTAATATAATTTTGTTGTTGTGGTGGTTACTTTCCTCTTAGTCTCCCGCGCAGCATGACAACACTAAGAAAACTAAAACAGCTGCAAGGGAGACTATTTTCCACCTAACATGAAAGTTTTATTGCAGCTTTTTATAACAATAATGGACAAACTACGACTTCAAATCAGAGCAATGGATGAGGTATGCTTATGCAGTTTAATCCCAATATTACTGGGCCCAAGTTTCCAGGTCCACAGCCGCAGTATAGTAATCCTTAAAAGCTAATTTATGATTTTAGAATACTTTGTACAGAAAATGTTTGTTTCTGTACGGTATATGTATAAATTATGTCTGGTATTAATTAATGTATGGTAAGGTTTCTTTCAGCTGAGGGCCATTTTTCCAAATCCTCAAGCTCACTGACAAAGTTATTTCACATCTGTCCGTGAATGGTCAGAAATGCAAACAACCTGGATTAAAAATAATACTCAAGTTGCATTCAAAAAAAGTCTTAAATTTAGCGATTACCTCAAATTGCAGAGTAGACTTTTCAAAAGAGGATCGCTATGCATAGTAACATTTCTAGACTTGAAATTCTTCCAGGAAAGAGACCGGGGTGCTCATATGAAATTTAGAATTAAGACCCTAAAGGAGACCAATTTGGGCGTGGTTTAAGCTTCATATGACCCCCAAAAAGAGAAAGTTACTCCGGTAACCGATCAAGTCGCCCGAAAGTCATCTCGCCCGAAACCAGAGTCATGTCGCCCGAAATTTTTGGTCAAGTCGCCTGAAATTTTAATAAAGAGTGTATGTAATATACAGTATATCACGTTCTTTAAGCGATAATGAGACAAAACAACCGGGAAAATTATGTAATTAAGTCTCTCTCCTTAAGCAATAATGCTATCGTGAGACGAAACAAGCGGGATGAATGTGTATCATGACGAAACAAGCGAGATGAATGTGTAACATATTTCGTTCTTTTAGCTTTGATGAAGCAAGCACGTCAAATGAGTAATAGAGTAGAGTAAAGATTTGATGAAACGAAACAAGCGCGATTTAGATGTAGGATGTTTGTTGCTCAGCATGATAAAATTTCAGGCGACTTGACTAAAAATTTCGGGCGACATAACTTTGGGCGAGATGACTTTCGGGCGATTTGACCGTAAACTGTTCGTCCAACACAGTATGACGGCACGATGCCTTAATAGCCCACGGGGTCTAATAGGAAAATATCGGGGAGCGAAGCGAGCCGAGCGGTATCCTGGGAAGGGGGAAAGGGTGGCCCCAGGCTACCTATCGGCTCGCTTCGCTCCCCGATTTTTTTTTTTTTTTTCGCCAACGCCGATTTTTCTCCTTTTTTTCCACAATGCGGAGCCTGGTCCCAGGCTACGAGGACCTCGATATGACAAACGAAAAAAGCCTCGATATAAGGAAATCTCTTTATAGCGAACGAATTTAGCCAGTCTCCAGGACGTTCGTTATGTCGAGGTTCCAACATTTTACGCACTTCATATAATCTTTAATAGGCAAAGCCCGTGTAAGCTTTATTTCGAAAACAACCTGGCAATGAGAATGTGAGTTCAGGTTTCACTCTGATAACGCAAGTTCTTCATGCGGCGCGAGAAGCAAACCTGCGGGAGAACACGCGGGCGGGCGGCAAAGGCGCGTCTCTCGCGCGTACTTCTTGCAATGTCCCCCAAAATGGAATGCTTTCTCTCATGCTAACACTCTGAACAGCGCTAGCGGCCGTGTATTTTAATTATAGATTCATCCAGATCTGAGAGACCTGATGGATACCATGAATAGCCTTAGTTCTCTTCCCGAAGATTTTGAAGGAAAGGTGAAAGTTAACCATTGGTAAGTGTCCTTCATAACTAGGTCCAGGATTTGGTGGTGTCTGATTAGTTATCAGGCCTAAAGGTCAGAAAAACGTTTTCGAGTCGTGACGCAATAAACCATCACGTGATAGCTCAAACAACAGTCACTCTTTCCCAGTCAAGGCCGGGGATGGCAGGGTCGGGAAGGGAATCTTGACCGCGCTCAAACTTAACACATGTACATCTACAACAAACGTTAAGCAAGGCAATTCAAAGCTACGGTTGTCATTGTCACTGTTTAAAGTTATATCTGTTACTTAACTTTGTGAAAGTTCACTCTAAGAAGTTTTAAACTTCAGAACTGTTGGTTACATTTGTCAACTGTCCAGCTTGGGTGCACAGCGTTTTTATGGAAGAAAAGTGTAATTTAATTTGAGTAAAAAAAGGCAGTTATATCAATGAACTGTGCTATACGTCCTTTCCTAGTTTTTTCGCTTAATGGTAGAAAAAAAAACATTATTCCGAATGAAGCGAAGGCTTTTGAGACTGAGAAACAACAATCCCTATCGTGAAAAGGAGGTTATTGACAGGGTGATTGAGCCGCTTTCCATTAGCAATGGGATGAAAATTCCCCAGAAAAGTGCAACTTAAAACTTCTACAGGTCGAACGTTTTAGCCACTCAGTAACAGTTGCGAGCTTGGTCATTCTTAAGCTAGATTTATCAATCATGAGGCAAATGAAAAATATGTGTCTTCAGCGGGAATTGAAGCCACCACACTGCACGAGCGAGGTCTTGTGGGACAGGCAACCTGCAACTGTAGAATTGGCAATGTCAGAAGTCAAAATCTCGTGAAGAGAAAGATGAAGAAAGCAGCCAAAAACAAGCTTAATACTGAGCTTTTGAAGAGTCAGGACTAAAAAACGACTGGGAAGAAAAAAGCCTCAAGAACCAAGTCAAATGTCAGAGCTTACCACGAGTCTCCCAGTAGCTGGGTGGCATACTCGAGACAACCTCCATCTTTTCTGTTCTGTTTCTTCTCGACCGCGGCACTGGATTTATTTAGCTCAGTCGGTGGAGCGCTTGACTGTAGAGCGGAAGGTCCTGGGTTCCATTCCCAGGGCCACACCAATACTCAGGGTCTTAAAACAACTGAGAAAAATCAAGGTACTGCCTTTGCCCAGCAAACGACTAGAACTTCGTGTGGCTTGGATGACCACGTAAAATGGTGGTCCCGTCTCTAGTACAGGCATGAAAGCAGTGTCCCCAATTAGTACTTCGGTGCTGATTACATTGACACTCAAATAAAGTGCCCTTTTTTCTCCGAGCGTAAAAGTGGCTTAAATCTCATCCCTATTTACTTACTCAAAAATATGTCGGGTAGTTATCGCCTTTTTTATTGCTTTTGATCTAAAATTTAACTGTTGCATGATTTCCAGGTATGAGACCTTGAGCAGTATGAAAGCCAGCGATGAACTGACAGATGAGCAAGTGCGACAGATGTTGTTTGATTTGGAACAAGCTTACAACTCATTTAACAGATCATTGCAACATACTTAGGAAATAAAGTCACTGTAAAAGGAACACGATTAAAATCCATGGTAGACACAATTTAACTCGTATTAACTGGAATTGAAAATGATGATAACGCATTTACTATAAATACGGTCATGTAGACCATGAAAGCAAAGCAAGAAACAAGTTACATAAAGTTCTGTTGTAAATAGCTTTATACATGTGCCAGCAGTCTTGAATAAACCTTTTTCAGAGACCAAATACTTTGCGACACTTTTATGTTTGTGCAAGGTTTGCACCCAGGAGTCATTTCATGAGTAGGTTGAGTACGATCGTCCCGGGGTGAACATAGTCCTGAATAGAATTGTTGTTGTTGACAGTGACTGGCGTTTCGACAACCTGTGCGGTAGTCATTTTCGGAGTCAAAGTGACTTGAAACACGTCAGTTGATGGTATTAAACGCTAATTAATGACCTCATTAGTCAATTTAAAGTCGTGATGTTATTGGTCGTTTGTCAGTTAAGCCGTGATGTTATTGGCTATGAAGGCTCGTAATGTCATTGGTGCGTTTCGATCTGTCTATTGTAACAGTTAAACAGTCGTTTATTGTCAGTCAAATTGTCAGTTGTCCAGTCGTTCTCTCGTAGTTAGTTTTGCTTGAAACCAGAGTTTAATAACATCAACTGACGTGATACAACTCACTTTGACTTTGAAGATGATTACCGCACTCGTTGTCGAAACGTCAGTCATTGTCAACAACAACAGTCCTATTCATGCCAGGACTAAGTTCACCCGGACGATCATACTCAACCTGTTTTATAGCTGTATATCTTTTCCTTTGTTGAACATTGGGTGTTGCGTGTTCTCCAGTACTGTGAGAACGCGTCTGAGGACTGAGGACTTAAAACTTCGACTATCTATAATTATGACAAGAAAGCGAAACCCTATTGTTAAATCTCTTCAAGAAGAGAACGACTCGATTGCTTCTTTTTTTTCTTCTTTGTGAATGTGTACCTTCACCGCCTCGATTAGCTTGGCTACTTGCGAACAGATGATATTTAAAGTTTGTTTTCATGTAGAAATATGAATGAATAAATAGATTTAAAAAAACACACAAAAAAATGTTTTTTCCATTGGAATAGTTGAGCGCATGAAATACTCGAACGCTCGTGAAAATCGCTGCGTGCGAGGAGAGGCGAGACGTGGGAAATGCGTGTGACCGTCCTCGATGGTGTGATTTTCACTCACGCTCTCGTATTTCATTTGCTGTATCTTCCCTTGCAGGGAAACTGACCGAGGGGCGACTACTCGTAGTCTTCTCCTTTTGCTATTGAATGTAAATACTGAATAGTGATGAGTCGTAACGCCAGCTGATTGTATTACAACAGAGGCAGAAAGTATTTGAAAATCGCCACCTATATGCGATCGGGGAAATGACACGGTGGGGGGGGGGGGGGGGAAAAAAGGGTCGGCCAAATTTCAAAGATTTTAACTCCCCAGGGGCCCCGTAAAATTGGGGGGAGCGTCCCCCAAACGGGTACTTTAAAAAAGTCCCTCATTTTCTTTGTTCTCTGTGAAAAATACTTTTAAAAAGTTTGGGGGGGGGGGGGGGGGGGGGGTGACAAAGAGGCTGTGCAAATTGCAAGACTTTCAACTGACTCAGGACTACGTAGAATTGGTGGTCGCGTCTCCAATACGGGAATTTAAATAAGAGTCCTCAATTTCATCGTTCCTTGTGCAAAATACGTTTAAACAGTTACATATTGTCGTGCACTCTATTTTATTTTGTCAATAAAATAAATAAAAATAAAAGCAAATGCCATTCAAATTATTTACAATT
This sequence comes from Porites evermanni, assembly GCA_942486025.1. NCBI lineage: Eukaryota > Metazoa > Cnidaria > Anthozoa > Scleractinia > Poritidae > Porites > Porites evermanni. The sequence goes on along the minus strand of CALNXI010000181.1, from coordinate 62,272 downwards.
CACAAATACAAAAAGGCAACATTGATTTCATCTATCTCCTCTCGAAGAACACGTCTCGTATTCGGCGCGTTTCCACCGATGACTTCGCTAGCGGTTCTGCCTTCATGGTTTTGTAAACTTTGTTTGCGTAAGCGATAGCTTTTTCTTCGTTTGCTGTTTTAGCCTCCCTGAAAGAGGATTTACAACATAAAATCTGTTATTTTCTCTCTTGAAAAATTCCTAAGGCCTTGAGCCAGATTTGCGAATAGTTTGATGACAAAAGGCTGCAGCTAAGGAACAATTTTTATCCTGTCCTTGATTTTGATATGATCTGGAACGCGATCATGACGTACAAGGGCAACAGGCGTTATTGAAAGCGCTCAAGCGGGTTTTTGGGTGCATGTCTCGCACTACGCCTTCGCGCCCAAAAACCCTACCTGCCAAACCTGCGCACACCTGGGGGCGCCTTAAAACCCCTGAAGGGGTTTGTATCGAAAGGCACCGTAGCGTTAGGTGGTTGGGGGAGGTGGTGAAATACAAGGTTTTTCTTATTAAGTCAATAGGGTAGATTGGCCTTGGTGTATATATGGAGATATGAGATTCAACTTCGTCCTTAGCGCTTTTCCCTTTTGCCCTGCCTTTTTTTTTAAGGGAAGACCCCCGGGGACGAGGTTGATAGAGAAAATGAAGTTTCAAGTGCTAAACCTTCATCAGAGCGAGTTAGGAGATTGTGGTTATGTGCGGTTTTTTCACCGGGGGTCTGTGATCGTTACAATAAAGATCACGTTTACGGCGAACGGATACTTACACTGGAATTCTGTGGCATTTGGTGTCATGAAATATTTTTGGTAAAATAAATATCCTCACTGGTGGAACCGTTTCTGTTTTGTCTCGGTAATGTTCACGATGCTGTTGAGCAGTCTGCAATAAAAATAAATCAGTATCTACAGTACCTGGTTTGGGAACGCCCTGTACACACAGATCCTCCTATGTGTGTTTTTTTTTATTATTATCATTTAGGTATTTCCATTCAAACACTGTCCATGGCATTACAAAATAAACTGTAAGGAAATTTCGCGTTCCTACCTTCACTTAAACGTCATTTCTGAACGTCAGGCCTGGAGAAAAGTTTAACCTGTTTTTTTTTTTTTTGTCGTATACCTTATTGAAACTTCTGCCTCTGTTATCCCTATATTCTTGCGGGCCGCGAAAATTAAAACGCAAGAGAACGGGTTTCAATAAAAAAAAGGCATTGATCTTTTTCATCAAAATGGTTTTTATCATAACTGACGTGATTTTGTGCGTTTTGCTCTGACTACCGCCCGAAACGTCAGCCGGCTTTTGAACCATTTTATAACGGCGTGTGGCTACTTAACCAGCCAGGACAATATGAACTTTCAATCTTCACTCATCTAGCGGGTACGACACCATTTTTTAGATTTGATTCAGTTGATTGATTGATCGATTTGACATAAACCTCTTTTTGCTTACCCTTAAAGAGCCGATATAACTCGGCAGAAGGCACCTATACTAAATCCACCTATGTCAATAATGTACGATTACCAGGAATGGCTGATCTGGAAAGAAAAGGAAGGAGAGAAAGAAAGACCAACCAAATTCCCTTCTATTCTCCTCCGCCAACGCCCCCCACCCCCCACCCCTACTCACCTCCTTCAACACACTCACTGTCAGAAAAATTTATGGTGACATGTCAGTGGAAGATATTCATACTTTTTTTGTCTATAGGCGAAATCCTACAGCATAACTGCTAAAATTATTGCTTCAAAACATCAGTGCCCCGGTGGTTCAAATGCTGGTTAGGGCTATTCACCGGATAAATCATTATCCTGGGGATAAGTATAGGAAAACCTTCATTGCGCTATCCGCTTGTAGTGGATAGCTATATCCACCTTTTGAACAGCTGGGATTAGATGTTTGAACAGGGAGCCCACCTTGTCGTATTTTTTGATGGCTGTATCTCTGTCGTCTAAGTTCAAAAGCTTGTACTTCGGTGCGGCAAGCCAACGATCTCTAGAGCTCGTGCGTGCGCCAAGCACGTGATCTGGGTTATTTGTGTAGTACGTTGGAAAGGGTAGAAACTTATCTCCACCCCTCCCCATACGTTCTTTACTTGTGTTGAGCTGTGAGGCCCGGTAGTCTTGAAACCAGCGGGCAGTTGTGTTACCATACGTTTCTCCATAAGTAAACTTGATACGCGGTGTGTATCCAAGGTAGCTAAAGATGGTAGAAATTACAAAGGATTTTGATTTACACTCGTATATATCCTACCCCTAAAGCTTTACTTCCTGTTCTCATAGTTTCTGACAAATGCTGACCCTCACTCCCTTCCCCTACCCCATTTCTCCTTTCCTGAGCCATTTCATCATATGAATCTATGAATGATGAAAGCCTTAAAAAGTGGTCTGTCTTGTCATTAGTGTTCCCAGGCCATCGAAGCTTTCTCTGAACGCCGTCCGATATAAGTTATAATAGAAGAATTATGAACTCAAAACTGTTTTATTTTTTGCAAAACAACTCCCCATATCTATATTTTAAGGTAACGTACATGCAAGTTAACTCACGCGCCGGCTTCACGCTCACGCTCGCTTCCTTAACAAAGCAGAAACTTTCACGCACGGCACGATTTTTGTGCCACGTTTTGTGATCTTAAGTGGACGTAGCGCACGCGATGACTAATGAATCACAGAAGATTTTATCTCGCCTAGACAGTGCAGTACAGTATCTAATTTGACGAAATTTGATACACAAACCTGAATGACATTCGTTTACAAGAAAACTCAGTTTACCCTATCCAAACAGTAAGAAACTAAAAGAAATTTCCCTCAAGTAAAAGAAATCATAAGATAGAACCAGTGAAAGAACCATAACGAGTGCATTTCTATTTGATTCCTCCAAAACATCGAAACATTGCTTTTCATACCAGCTGTTCGAGCTATTAAAGTTTAAAACGTGACTCAGATGGCAGGAAGTTTTTAAAAACTAAGAAATTAAGCTCAATACTCGAAACATTTTAACAGACTGGCTGATGGAAATTCGGCCGGCGTAAGGATATTGTACGTGTGGTAATTAATTTGACCCTGGTTTGTTATGTCAGTGAAATTTCAATGTTGACACTTCACCAGCGAGCGGGTCTGTTCACTGCTTACCCAGGTACATGTCGTGGATGCCGATAAATATCCATGTTAGTCGTGAGTAAAGTCATTTTCTCCATCTTAATTGGCAAGTTACCTCTTTTTTCTTCATAGACTAAGTTCTTGCGTGTACAGTAAAAGCCAGATAAGTTACTCGGGTAAATTGGTAGTCAGAGAGCCCAGCGTTGCCAGCAACAACATGTAAGAATTTGCAATTCAATGACCAATGAAGCGCGAAATGTCAATTGTCTGAAATTAATTTCATTATAAACGTCCACTCCTGTTTCTGCATAAATTAACTTAATTGATTACCCCGATCAAAGTCCGGCTGCCTAAAATCACATTATTTTACGTCATTTGCCTTTGTCTAAAAAAGTATACTGGGGCATGAGTTTGCCTGAGTTTATTAACTCTCCTCTCCTCTTACAAATTTCTTTTTATTTGACTTATTTGACTTCTATTGTTTTGTGATATGCGGTGAAAGTAATTGCGCCGTAGGTATGCTGTCGAAACAAATTTGTTGGAGTAAGTCGCTTCCTGATCTTAAGGGTGATGATATGTACAATCTTTGATGGTTGGATTATTCAGTGGTGTAAACCTTCCAAATTTAGGGAAGAACCATTAGAAAAGTGAAGGGAATAGGAGAGTTTATCCTTTGCCTTTCAGTTCTTTTAGGCTCGCAAATTTCGCGAAGTGTGCAAAGTGAGCATATGCATATCTTTTATTAAGCTTCGATGGCCCAAGAACAAAAGTCTTCGTGTACGTATATTGTTGCTGCTGTTTTTTTCCTTGGCTGTTATATATTTTTTCGGCTTAATGCTCTTTGATATGCTTTGCTTGTTTGTTTGTTTTGTTTTTTTTACACGTGTTTTTGTTTTTTTATATTTATTCATGGACTTTCCCCCCACCCCTCTCCCCCTTCATTTTTTTAAAGGCAGTCATAAGAGCGGGAGGGATATAGATGTCCTATGTTCCCCCATGTTAGGTAAGGGACTGTCTCCTTGTGCTACCGGTGACTCGGCATGCAGGATTCCCAATCAAACTTCAAACTTACAGGTACTAAAGTTTTGTTTTGTTTATTTTTTCAGTGACTCCCTCTTATCACTGCACTAAGACGTCACGTGAGATTTCAAAGCAATTTATCGCACAATAATAGGTTTAATAGTTTATTGTGATACGTAATAACTTTTACAGCTCAACATGTAAGCACATCGCTGGACAACTGACGGTGCTGTCTCAGTTTCTCTATCCAGTAACACTTAGTAAATGAAGCAGCTGAGTGCCACCATGGTGTTTTTATAATCTTTGAGAGGGACGTTTTGTTATACTACTACATGAGAAATTTCTGCAATTTGATTGGCTTACAGCAGTGGTATTTCCGCTTAATTTGAAATACCTACATGTGAAAATTACAAATCTTTTGTGGGTAGTTTTTCGAACTCCCGATAACTCGAACTTTCTTCGATTTCCCTTGAAGGTTCGAGTTATCGGCAGTCGACCGTAACCACATCACAACATGACAAGAGTACATTACGTCACTGTCAAACCTCAACGCCAAACTGACCAAACCACATAAGAACGTTAACGTTGTGGCTTCCCATACACATGATGACAAGGCAGAATGAGGAAGCTTAAAGGGACTGTGACACGCTTCTGCGCATGTGCGGCAACTTGATTTCTGTGGCGGCGGACAGTTTTTCAAGATTGGCGTTTTCGTGAAGAAACCCTCTTCCATCGACCCTGAGACGCCCGAGAAAGCCATAATATCAGTATTCAAGGGGTGTCTGTAAAACGCGGACCGGATACCTGCGGATGGCGGATGCGGATGGGAAAATGCGGATAGAAAAATGCGGATGGAAAAAAAAATGCGGATAACAAAAAAAGTAAGAAGAAAAAAAAACGAGAAATGTGGATGGCAAAAAAAATAATAATAAAATAAAATAAACAAACAAACAATTAAGAAAAGAAATCTTTCTTTCAAGTAGCTGTCACATGGTTGAACCCTTCACTTACATACAGAACGTGATGCCAATAGTTCGGGCACAGTTTTGTACTCTGTAATTCCTTTCATTAATGTCACAGAAATAAGGACGCTCCGTTCCTCCTCCTTAAATGCACACATACTTGGTGCACTCCTCCTTTGAGTGTTTAGCTTAAGGCTTCCAGGCAAGGTAAACAGCTCAAAAAGTCGGCTAGCAAAAGTTCGCTTATTTTGCACTGTCCCCGTTTAATATTCTTCCCTTTACCAAATAAAGAGCCAATGGTCCACGCAATGCAGAATATTACCAGACCAACATCCTAAAGCGGTGTAATTCACGAAGCAGTCTGTCGTTACTTTCGGGAGTGATCGATATTTTTTAAACATTACTTTGTTAGGAATTTCATGGTTATCACGCTAAGAAGTGGAGGCATGGGTGTTAGTACTTGCAAGACATGCAAACGACAAACAATTTTTGATATAAAATCATTCTGACCTCGAGTTCTGATTTCTTTGCTCTCACTGGATAGAGTGTACTCAACTTACAGAAAGAATATTCTCAGGGCAATCAAATCAAGACTTATTTGTTTGAGCGGCTCAAGACAGAAAAAATTGCAGTATCAACCAGAAAAAAGGCCGAACGTAAAAACATAACTTTACGATTTGGCAGATGCCAATCAACTCCGCCTATCATGATCATGTGGATTTATTTTTTACAAGTTCTACCCTTTGGAAATTTATAAGTGCACGAATACTGAGTTCGAATTTTTAAGATTGCAAAATATACTGCAGATTGAAAAGACAAAACAGACCTCTTAGTCAATCGCAAAAATTATTTCCCGAAGAGATGTAAAAAAAATTACGTAATCGGCAAAATTAAACTCCCGCAAAAAACTGTCGCTTGGAAACGCATTAATGAAGGCTTCTTTCTGTTTCATTTGTTTTTGTTTCGAATTTTTCTGCTAGCAAAATAGCTCCAAAACATATACTCAGTGAGTTGTTGGAACGTCTGTATCGAGCAACTTAAAACTCGTTTTTAAAAGCGTGAGAGGCAGAATTCGGAATCGAAAATAATTTATACACCGTATTCACAAATGGCGGACACGCGGGAAAAAACTGGTGCCTAGTCATGAAAGCGAGGCGTTGGAGGATAAACAAAAATTGCAAATGAAGACTTTCATAGAACTTGCAGAGTGTTTAGCACGGATTCTACCTAAAATAACTTTGTACGGACTTCGTTTTAAATACAGTTACGTGGGATGCTTTCTGATTTTAATGTTTAGTAGTGATTTGCTGTTTGCAATCAAAAAGGACGCGTATATCTTCAAAGAAACAGGATGATTTTGTAGGTCTGCGAAGCATCAGAAGCTCGACAAGTGGACGATGGCTGGAGAAAAGCGGCAAACATGTTGGCCCAAACTTCACATTGAAACCGAGTACGAAAGCCAGCTCACTGCAATTCGGTGAAACAGAAATATAAACAAATCTTGGTGGCAAGAAAAAAAGAAATAAGCGACAGGTATATGGCCTACTTGTTAACGCAAGAGACGTCTGCCGCTGAACAATTCAAGTCGAGCCGATGGAAAAAAGGAAGACAGGAAAGAAGAGGTGACTGAGGTTTTGATGAAGTCATGTTTGTTTTTTGTTTGCCAGGACGTTATTCTCTGGTCTTTATCGATGAAGGACATCAATAAGAACTAATTTTTTAGTATAAATGCAGGAGCGATCGAGTGGAGTACGCTCAAAATTTCAACTTGTTACTCGGCAGACTCGGTAAGCCGGCCACATCATTTCAGCGAGTAATTTCGTATCTC
>CALNXI010000181.1:0-54283 GCA_942486025.1 Porites evermanni | reverse complement strand
TGTGAAACCTCAACGCCAAACTGACCAAACCACATAAGAACGTTAACGTTGTGGCTTCCCATACACATGATGACAAGGCAGAATGATAGTTAGTCAAGCGAGTCGTCGATATCGTTGTACGCCGACACATAGCACCGCTCTCGGTGGTTAAAGATTGCCGATTGAAATCAGTTCTCAAGCAAAAACAATGGGAAATTCTAACAACAAACCGACCGCAATAGATGATGAAAAAATTGAAAAATCTAAGGTCAACGAAACTGTCGTTCGATACAGTACGACCGCCGATGGATTGAACATGAAGTTTGTCTCTCTCGCCAGCCACAAAATGGTTCCATCCAAGTTCGAAGATTGCTTTAAGAAAGACGGAAAGCAGGCTAAACAGTTAGCCATAGAGTATACAGCAGAAAAGGCTCTCTCCATCATCGCAGACGGCAGGAAAGAGCACGACACAAGCGCTCCACGGCCCACAAAAATTGTTTCTGCATTGGGTTCAGAAGAGGAAGTTTATTCAGTTGGTGCTGACTGTGGCATGTTTGCTGCCGTTTTCACTGCCTATTCTCATCACTATAGGCTTAGGACATCGCCAGATGATTGGTGGTTCTGTGTTATCAAGAGGCTTGCCTGTGCTATTGATCAAAACTCGTCGAAAGACTCAGTGCGCAACTTGTTTGTCGATCATGAAGGAAAGAAAACAATCGAAGTAACGGTTCCGGATCCCACCATCTACACCGTGGATTACAACTTTCTGTTCGATCAAATAGCAAAACAATTAAAAGAAAACTTAAAAGTGCCCGAGTTTGTTGATGGAGTCACCGCAGATTTTGGAACCACCTCAGCTGTACAGAAGATCGTCTCGCAGATTACGCTGATGTATTCTGTGAACCAATATTTCGACTGTGGAATAATGACCTCTTGTGGAATACCAGCGGTGGAGATGCTTGGCAGTGAAGAAGACTGGATGAAATTGAGTTCTAAGCTGAAAGTTTTAAGAACACTCTTAGAACCTATAGAGAATGATCTTGGCCTTGAACCAAAATGGTGGGATCTGGTTCAGAAAGTGTTCTGGAATCTGCAAACCACCTATCAGGGACACCCAGATGAAGATTGGTGGAGTCATATTATGAGCTATAAAGAAGCTCATCAGTCGGGTATGTATTGTTCAATCAATTTATACGACTGCAATACAAAAGGCAAAAAAAAAACTACCGAAGGTGTTAAAAGTATCAAAACCACATGAAAAGCTTACATAATGCTAAGGAAGCAAGAATTTACGCTGGCCACGAAACTGGTAGAAAAGTCTTCAGAGAATTGTCCGTAGACTTGCCAAACGCTGATGCGCCTGTAAACGGCTTGTTTTACACAAAAAGGATTGACCGTTTTCATTTTATTGTAGTCTTTTTATCCACAAACGATATATACTATTGGTTCAACTAGGGATTGACAGGTGTTTACCAAAACATATCACAGCTCAGTAAGCTGATCACAAGCAGCAGTTTCTAGAACGTCGAAAAAGTTCTTTAATGGAAATTCATCATTATTTTGGAACAACATTCTTTGTGAAGAGTTCGTATAATCATAGTCAGCGCGAGAAGGCTATCCAAAGCTCTTTTATTTGAGGTTGTAAGTCAGGTTTAATGAAGTCTGTCCTAGTTTACAGTCAACTCTTGCCTTGCATACACCCCGCTACAACGGACCGTCCCGATAATAGGGACAGCAGCGAAATCACCGGCAAAAACAAATTTCAGACTTTTGGCCTCAATAAACTCTCATTATTACGGACTCTCGCTTATGAGGACACTAACTTGAGGTCCCCACAGTGTCCGCAATATGAGGGAGTTGACTGTACTTCGTCTGATCTAGGTAGTACATATTCACAAAATTAAGCAAACAAAAATAATTTACCGATTTTGTTTTGTTTCTCAGGAACTCCCGCTGGCGGTATCAAAGGATGGATCACAGATTTCTTGGAGGGACCACGATATGCAAGGGCACTGTGGGGGCCTGGTGACTTTACAAGTGGCGTAGTGGCCGTTCCTTTCACTATCAAGGACCGGCCTTCTGGTGTCCAGGATACCGCGGCATTGGTGGCAGGAATGCTGGGCTTCACTGTTCATAGGATACCCAGCTGTGATGAGGTGTCTGTACAACCATTCCAAGGATGGTCTCTTATGTTGTCCGATGATTCGCCTTTTTGCAAATTCTGAACAAACCACTGACATTGGCTTTATAAATTAGTTTAGAAATAATACGTAACTGCAAGGAAAGTTAAAATTGTTTCAGTACTGTAAAATAACGCATTTAGAATTTTTTTCATTCAAATGTGGGCTCGATATTTTTTTTAAAAACGTAGCTAGTGAAAATTGCAGCCATTTAAGTGAAAGCCGCGCAGGCCAAAATGCAGGTTTCTTGAGCGCGAAAAAAGCCCCAAAATCACACTACACAGAAAAAAAAGGAAAAGAAAATAGAAAGAAAGCAAAGAGAAATGAAGGTGAAAAACGTAATAGTCCCTGTCTTGGTTTTTTTGTTTTCTGTTGTTGTTTTTGCTTTGTTTTTTGTTTTGTTTTTGTTTTTCTTCATTGCCTATACTTTGGAGATGGTTTTCACAACAGTTGGCCAACAATGATTCGCACTTTTTTGGTGGAAAAGTCAGACTGGAATTCCTAAAATTCGGCCTCTCAAAATCAGTAGTCATTTCACCAAACTGAGGCCAAATCACGAGATTATTTTAATCTGAAAAGCCCGACAGGATAGGAAATATCGAGTGATGAGAAGGGAAAAAGGAAAAGAGAGAAAGAGGAAAACAAAAAATCAGTGTTGCACTCTTTGTTTTTATATTGTCTAATTGGAGGATAGTGTTTCAACGAAAAAATCTGCTTGAGCGAAAAAATTCAGCTGAGAATGCATGCGTAATTTTAACTACTTGCAGGCATCTCCTCTTTCCTTTGAATTGAAAGTTTTGTGGCACATGCTGTTTATGACAAATATACTCAGGTTAAGTAATATTAATATATACAACAATTACTTAATAGCGGCTAGAGCAGTCAAGAAGTAGGGAGAAACACTCGACTACATTGCGAGTTTGCCCGTAAAAATCTTTCATGTTCTAGCCGTTTGCCGCGTGCTTTACAACTTAGTCAACAAACAGAACAGAGAACAGACAGTCAAGGTTTCTTTACTTGTCAAACTTTTCGTATTACTCATTACTTTCCGAATTAACGGGTCATTAAAGTTAGTAATTATCGCGAGAGCTTTTCATAACAGAGATTAAGTCACAGTTCAACTGGGGTATCACAATGCTGGTCGTAAATACAGCTGGTCGCTTACTAAAAAGTGAATTCGCACTGTTTCAAACTTCATCGATCTTATTATTCAATTTCATTTAATTTGTCAAATGTTGGAGAAATTTTCCGGTCTTGAATTCGAAAAGAACATATCTAAATTTAGAAAAAGAAAAAGAGAATTTTTGTGTTTTGTTCACCTACTTCATTAAGCGGGCGCGTGAGGTTAGGAAGTTTCATGTCACAGTCGTGCAAAGACGGCTACGAAATGTACAAAAAAGTGTGATGGACGTGCAAAACAACCTCTTGTTTTTTTTGCCTTTTTTGTAGCCGTCGCAGTCGTTGTTGCTAAAGCTCCCTATTGTTCTTGATCCAGATATTTTACGACCAAGGTAACGTCGGTAACGTGACGTCAGCCTTTGCAAAAAGCGCACTATCTTATGGTATCATTAAGATCCGATATTCAAATTACAGGGGCACCCAACGACAATTTTCGGAAAATATCTGTTCGGAAGACGATTTGAGATCTAGAATTTTCGGAACATTTTTTTCCAAAATTTCTTGCTTGTCTGCCTCTCCTAGGATTTTCGAACATCTAAAAAGGTCACCTACAATTTTCGGGAGCCTTTTTTCTGGCTGAAATTTTCGAAAAGGTAAGTTTTGATCCCTATAATTTTCGAATCACTAGACTTTCAGCTAGGAAATCCGAACAGATGAAAAATTTTTAGGGGATAAAAATATGCCTGTACCTACCGTTTTAATATTAAAATACGTTTAACAATGCTATGTTCAAGTGGTTTTGAACTATATTCTCGTTGGGTGCCCCTGAAACTAAAGTTACGGTATAATTTTCTTTGTTTTTTCTTTATGAATTATGAATACTTGTGCATCCTTATGCAGTCTATTACAGTTTTAATTAAAAACAGCTGACTCTGAGTGTTTTTAATAGCACCTCCCTTTTTTCTCTTCGGTATCACTGACGTGAATGTTTTGAGAAGTTTTCTCATTGTCCGTGGACAGTTTCTTCTCGAGCATTTTTTCAGCTAGGTTGTATAAGACTTCCTTGATGTTGATATTCTCTTCGGCACTTACTTCAAAGAACTGGGCACCGTGCTCTTTGGTCAACTAAAGCAGAAAAGGAAGCAAAGAAAAAAACAGCTATTAAAACTTTTCTCCACATTTTCATTACTATATATTGTGGTAAGTTATTTAGGTTTCTACGAATGGCATCAGCTTATTATCCCAACATCACAACTGACATGGGCACCCACAGGTAAGTACAATAAGGGTTAACAAAGACATGGCAATTTCCAGGCCCCAGTTGCTTTAAAATTTGGATATAGCGCTATCCAGTGGATAAGTATTAAAGGGAAACCAATTGCGTTATCCACTGGTTAGAGATTTAGCCGGTGGATAGCGTTACCCACCTTTTGAACAACTGGGACCAGGACTGGAAAAAGAAACAAGGGGAATGTGCCTGAGATTCAAAAAATGCAGCCAAGAAGTAAATGTGTTGAAACAACTTGATTGCTGGTCCTGTTCTCAACAAGGGCAAACAATGATTATGATGATGATGATGGTATTTACCTGTAACCAGGTTTCACTCTACCCTTTTTTCCTCCAGAAAGCCCAAGATTAGCATTTAGGGGACCACAGATTTGTTGCATCTGATTTGGTGGACTTACTGTGAAGTGTCTTACACTTCAGTGAACTCACCTGCTCCCCGTTTTCCTTGCTGACAATTCTTCTATCTTCCATATGACATTTGCTACCAAGGATCATCTTTTCTACATCTTCATTTGCATGCTAAAATAGAGTGGGGAAAAAGAATTAACCCTTTGAGTCCCAATAGTGACCAACATTAATTTTCTCCTAACAATATCCATAAGTTGCCAAGAGAAAAGGTTATGAGAGTTAATAAAACTGTCACTAAAGAGAAAATGCTTTGATCTGTTATCAAACTCTCCCAACTAATTCTTTAAGGAAATGTATAGAGATCAGTTTGGAGAATTTGTAAGTGGATATCGGGGCTTAAAGGGTTAAAGGGTGATCCTGAAGACTTTCTCTGTCCCATAAAAACAATTGTGTGCTTGAAAGAATAAATAAACTTTGCAACACTTAGGTTTTATTACGTTCGACGTTAGGACAACGCAACTCCCTATGTGGTACTTGGGTATCCTGTGGTACTAAGGGGTGACCTTGTGATGTCGTACGTACGGAGGTATTTGAGTTCGGCGAGGGAATAAAATTTGCAGCTGTTTTCGAACTGGGTTTTATCGCTGAGCTGGCGATTCTGTCCGTCCTTCCTCTGTGTCACTTCATGCTTTTCGAAGCGGCATGTTGAAATTTTTACAAAATAAAGCTTTCTAGGATCTACCTCTCATCTATCAGGATCTGATAATTGACCATACTCGAAGGTGGATAAAGACATTTCTCACATGATTTTGAAATATACAGTTTGAAAGTAAAGATAAGAAAACTAGTCAGGGGCACCCAACGGCAATTTTCGGGAAAATATCTGTTCGGAAGACGATTTGAGAACTAGAATTTTCGGAACATTTGTTGTAACATTTCTTGCTTGCCTGCCTCTCCTAGGATTTTCGAACATCTACAAAATGGTATAATTACCCATCTTAAACGAATATTTACCCTAAAAAAGGCCACCTAGAATTTTCGGGAGCCTTTTCCTGGCTGAAATTTTCGAAAAGGTAAGTTTTGATCCCTATAATTTTCGATCACTAGACTTTCAGCTAGGAAATCCGAACAGATGAAATGTTTTTAGGGGATAAAAATATGCCTATATCTACCGTTTAAATACTAAAATACGTTCAAGAATGCTATGTTAAGTGGTTTTGAACTATATCCTCGTTGGGTGCCCCTGACTAGTGAGGTTGTTATCACCAGAGAGATATTCATAGTGATTGCAAGCTGAGATTCTATAATGTCCCAGCGTCTACAAGCGAAAATTGTACTGCAAGCAAAGCTCCGGGTTACACTCTATTTTAGAAAGATCTTCAAATGCAACCAAACGTCAAGAGCGCCCACAGGACCGGAGCAACTCTGAAAGACGATGGCTCTCACAGAGACCAGTTTTGGTCAAGTCTTATATTTTGTACTTCTGGAGCTGAGAGTTATCAAGAAGAACACTGGAGACCTATGTGGCAGTGTGCGTGTTTCGGTTGAGACGATCTAATTTATATGACAAGACCGTCAAAAGAAGAAAGAATTGAGATCTGTTGTAAAAGAAGTATTTTGAAACTGGAAGAAGACCTAGATTTCATCAGTGATGGCAAGCTACCAAACATTGACGGTGAGCTATATCAAGCTTGAGATGTTTGTGCAATATTGTTAAGTCCTTTGTTATAAAATCGTCTATTGTAGCCTTTATTATTGATTTAACTTAACTCATTTATGTAGCCGTATGCACATAGTACATGAGTCTTCCGACTCACATTTTTAAACGAGTTTACAATTACTAAAGATGATCATGGGATTGTTTATAGTCGATTGACAAAATTCAGGTGGTACGAAAAGATAAAATGCTTAGAAAAACAAGCATTATTGATAACTTTCCCCCATTTTCGCGAAAAAAACGATTAATTTTTCCTGTAGATTCGACTGAGATCATTGTTTGCAAATTGCTCCGCGGAAGTGTCTTAGAGTTTAGTTATATTATTTCTCTCGTATGTTGGGAATAGGAAAATGAAATTTGTGGTATTTCTTGTACTACTTATACAATGGAATAAAACAAAAAAATGAAACGAGAATGAAAACTCTTATGCATTGCCAAGGTTATGAGAGCCTTAACTGTACCTCTTCTATGTTCCGTAGCCACTTTGAAATGTTTTCAAACGTCTTCTCCTGGGTTATATCGTATATAAGTATAATGCCCTGCAAAATTCAAAAACATGTTTTTAAATGATGACTGATGCTGAATTGAAAGGGTATTAAATTAATATGTTTTAAGTAAGTTACGGTGAGACTGATGTTCTTTGTATTCTAACTTCTGAGTTTTGAATGATCCTATAAAGTAATGTGTTTCTTCGAGCAAAAGAAACTGAATATCTCACAAAGTAAATAATTCCACTAACCATCGCTCCTCTATAATATTCCGTTGTTATTTCATCGAAGCGTTCTCGGCCAGCTGTATCCCTACAACAACAATAACACTGCCTTCTTAACACGGGGCAAAGAAGGTTTTCAGAAAAAAAAACTGGACTGAAACATAGGCAGCAAGAAGGACGCTTCGGTGGTGGTGCATGTACTAATTGTCACCAAAGGATGTAATAAGGCTTCCCCGAGGGAAGACGTCGCCTGCAAATCTGAATTATTGTTTATCAATGTATGAACTACGAATTACAGGAAAATAACTATCGGAGTATTTTACCGGCAGCCCAGTAGTAACCTAAACGTTTTGAAAGAACTCCAAAATTCCTCTCAGTAACATCACCACAGACATGATATTAATCAGAGATTTTAATTTAAGTGAATTTGACTGGGCCAGCCGAATCGATCACTAACTGGTGCTCGGAGCAACATACACTACTCTTGCACATATATAATTCAGGACAACTTCTTAGTAGACGAACCTACGAGGGATCAAAACATACTGGACCTTGTTTTAACTACTAACGTTGACTTGTTGATGGACAATGTTGTGGTAGGTGAACCCTTTTCTGATCACAATTCCATGTATCACCTTCACCCTAAAGAGTGCGCCTTACATGTCTGAAAAAAAAGGTGGGAAGAGGCAATTTTGAGGGGTTTTCGAGCCTGTAAGAGTGTTTTATCGGGCTTCTGATGAAAGATCGTAGTTAAACAAACCGTTTCCCAGCTTTTAGGAGTGCGGTTTTGAACGTGTTTGAAGAATTCGCTCGAAACGGATAAAATACACCAGAAATTGTGGCATCTTTCGAAGGATAACATAACTTTAAACAAGACTCACGTCTGAAAACAGTTAACGGAAGCAACGAGCTCGAGAGGGACGTTTTGTTATACTACTACATGAGAAATGTCTGCAATTTGATTGGCTTAGAGCAATGATATTTCCGCTTAATTTGAAATACCTACATGTGAAAATTACAAATCTTTTGTGGGTAGTTTTTCGAACTCCCGATAACTCGAACTTTTTTCGATTTCCCTTGAAGGTTCGAGTTATCGGCAGTCCACCGTAACCACATTACAACATGACAAGAGCGCATTGCGTCACTGTGAAACCTCAACGCCAAACTGACCAAACCACATAAGAACGTTAACGTTGTGGCTTCCCATACACATGATGACAAGGCAGAATGATAGTTAGTCAAGCGAGTCGTCGATATCGTTGTACGCCGACACATAGCACCGCTCTCGGTGGTTAAAGATTGCCGATTGAAATCAGTTCTCAAGCAAAAACAATGGGAAATTCTAACAACAAACCGACCGCAATAGATGATGAAAAAATTGAAAAATCTAAGGTCAACGAAACTGTCGTTCGATACAGTACGACCGCCGATGGATTGAACATGAAGTTTGTCTCTCTCGCCAGCCACAAAATGGTTCCATCCAAGTTCGAAGATTGCTTTAAGAAAGACGGAAAGCAGGCTAAACAGTTAGCCATAGAGTATACAGCAGAAAAGGCTCTCTCCATCATCGCAGACGGCAGGAAAGAGCACGACACAAGCGCTCCACGGCCCACAAAAATTGTTTCTGCATTGGGTTCAGAAGAGGAAGTTTATTCAGTTGGTGCTGACTGTGGCATGTTTGCTGCCGTTTTCACTGCCTATTCTCATCACTATAGGCTTAGGACATCGCCAGATGATTGGTGGTTCTGTGTTATCAAGAGGGTTGCCTGTGCTATTGATCAAAACTCTTCGAAAGCCTCAGTGCGCAACTTGTTTGTCGATCATGAAGGAAAGAAAACAATCGAAGTAGAGGTTGACGATCCCACCATCTACACCGTGGATTACAACTTTCTGTTCGATCAAATAGCAAAACAGTTAAAAGAAAACTTAAAAGTGCCCGAGTTTGTTGATGGAGTCACCGCAGATTTTGGAACCACCTCAGCTGTACAGAAGATCGTTTCGCAGATTACGCTGATGTATTCTGTTAACCAATATTTCGACTTTGGAATGATGACCATGTGTGGAATACCAGCGGTGGAGATGCTTGGCAGTGAAGAAGACTGGATGAAATTGAGTTCTAAGCTGAAAGTTTTAAGAACACTCTTAGAACCTATAGAGAATGATCTTGGCCTTGAACCAAAATGGTGGGATCTGGTTCAGAAAGTGTTCTGGAATCTGCAAACCACCTATCAGGGACACCCAGATGAAGATTGGTGGAGTCATATTATGAGCTATAAAGAAGCTCATCAGTCGGGTATGTACATTGTTTAATCAATTTATACGATTGTAATACAAAAAAGAAAAAAAAAAACTACCGAAGGTGTTAAAAGTATCACAACCACATGAAAAGCTTAGATAATGCTAAGGAAGCAAGAATTTATGCTAGCTACGAAACTGGTAGAAAATTGTCCGTAGACTTGCCAAACGCTGATGGGCTTGTAAACGGCTTGTTTTACACAAAAAGGATTGACCGTTTTCATTTTATTGTAGTCTTTTTATCCACAAACGATATATACTGCTGGTTCAACTAGGGATTAACAGGTGTTTACCAAAACATATCACAGCTCAGTAAGCTGATCACAAGCAGCAGTTTCTAGAACGTCGAAAAGGTTCTTTAATGGAAATTCATCATTATCTTGGAAGAACGTTCTTTATGAAGAGTTCGTATAATCATAGTCAGCGCGAGAAGGCTATCCAAAGCTCTTTTATTTGAGATTGTAAGTCAGGTTTAATGAAGTCTGTCCTAGTTTACAGTCAACTCTTGCCTTGCATACACCCCGCTACAATGGACCGTCCCGATAATAGGGACAGCGGCTAAATCCCGGTAAAAACAAATTTTAGACTTTTGGTTTAAATAAACTCTCATTATTACGGACTCTCGCTTAGAGCGGTTTTCACTTAACTGTCGAAAGTAATTGAGGAATTGGTTTGGTTTTGGTTTTACTACGCCCTTTGGTTGGCTAGTGTATTTACTTTGGTTTTGATTTTACGACAGTCAAGTGAAAACCGCTCTATGAGGACACTAATTTGAGGTCCCCGCAGTGTCCGCAATATGAGGGAGTTGACTGTACTTCGTCTGATTTAGGGAGTACATATTCACGAAATTAAGCAAACAAAAATAATTTACCGATTTTGTTTGTTTCTCAGGAACTCCCGCTGGCGGTATCAAAGGATGGATCACAGATTTCTTAGAGGGACCGCGATATGCAAGGGCACTGTGGGGGCCTGGTGACTTTACAAGTGGCGTAGTGGCCGTTCCTTTCAATATCAAGAACCAGCCTTCTGGTGTCCAGGATACTGCGGCATTGGTGGCAGGAATGCTGGGCTTCACTGTTCATAGGATACCCAACTGTGATGAGGTGTCTGTACAACCATTCCAAGGATGGTCTCTTATGTTTTCCGATGATTCGCCTTTTTGCAAATTCTGAACAAACCACTGACATTGGCTTTATAAATTAGTTTAGAAATAATACGTAACTGCAAGGAAAGTTAAAACTGTTTCAGTACTGTAAAATAACGCATTTAGAATTTTTTTCATTCAAATGTGGGCTCGATATTTTTTTTAAAAACGTAGCAAGTGAAAATTGCAGATATTTAAGTGAAAACCGCGCAGGCCAAAATGCAGGTTTCTTGAGCGCGAAAAAAGCCCCAAAATCACACTACACAGAAGAAAAAGGAAAAGAAAATAGAAAGAAAGCAAAGAAAAACGAAGGTGAAAAACGTAATAGTCCCTGTCTTGGTTTTTTTGTTTTCTGTTGTTGTTTTTGCTTTGTTTTTTTTTGTTTTTGTTTTTTTCATTGCCTATACTTTGGAGACGGTTTGCACAACAGTTGGCCAACAATGATTCGCACTTTTTTGGTGGAAAAGTCAGACTGGAATTCCTAAAATTCGGCCTCTCAAAATCAGTAGCCATTTCACCAAACTGAGGCCAAATCACGAGATTATTTTAATCTGAAAAGCCCGACAGGATAGGAAATATCGAGTGATGAGAAGGGAAAAAGGAAAAGAGAGAAAGAGGAAAACAAAAAATCAGTGTTGCACTCTTTGTTTTTATATTGTCTGCTTTGAGGATAGTGTTTCAACGAAAAAATCTGCTTGAGCGAAAAAATTCAGCTGAGAATGCATGCGTAATTTTAACTACTTGCAGGCATCTCCTCTTTCCTTTGAATTGAAAGTTTTGTGGCACATGCTGTTTATGACAAATACACTCAGGTTAAGTAATATTAATATATACAACAATTACTTAATAGCGGCTAGAGCAGTCAAGAAGTAGGGAGAAACACTCGACTACATTGCGAGTTTGCCCGTAAAAATCTTTCATGCTCTAGCCGTTTCCCGCGTGCTTTACAACTTATTCAACAAACAGAACAGAGAACAGACAGTCAAGGTTTCTTTATTTGTTAAACTTTTCGTATTACTCATTACTTTCCGAATTAACGGGTCATTAAAGTTAGTAATTATCGCGAGAGCTTTTCATAACAGAGGTTAAGTCACAGTTCAACTGGGGTATCACAATGCTGGTCGTAAATACAGCTGGTCGCTTACTAAAAAGTGAATTCGCACTGTTTCAAACTTCATCGATCTTATTATTCAATTTCATTTAATTTATCAAATGTTGGAGAAATTTTCCGGTCTTGAATTCGAATAAAACATATCTAAATTTAGAAAAAGAAAAAGAGAATTTTTGTGTTTTGTTCACCTACTCCATTAAGCGGGCGCGTAAAGTTTGGAAGTTTCATGCTACAGTCGTGCAAAGACGGCTACGAAATGTACAAAAAAGTGTGATGGACGTGCAAAACAACCTCTTGTTTTTTTGCCTTTTTTGTAGCCGTCGCGGTCGTCGTTGCTAAAGCTCCCTATTGTTCTTGATCCAGATATTTTACGACCATGGTAACGTCGGTAAGGTGACGTCAGCCTTTGCAAAAAGCGCATTATCTTATGGTATCATTAAGATCCGATATTCAAACTAACGTTACGGTATGATTTTCTTTGTTTTTTCTTTATGAATTATGAATACTTGTGCATTCTTATGCAGTCTATTACAGTTTTAATTAAAAACAGCTGACTCTGAGTGTTTTTAATAACACCTCCCTTTTTTCTCTTCGGTATCACTGACGCAAATGTTTTGAGAAGATTCTTCATTGTCCGTGGACAGTTTCTTCTCGAGCATTTTTTCAGCTAGGTTGTATAAGGCTTCCTTGATGTTGATATCTCTTCGCTACTTACTTCAAAGAACTGGGCACCGTGCTCTTTAGCCAACTAAAGCAAAAAAGGAAGCAAAGAAAAAAACAGCTATTAAAACTTTTCTCCACATTTTTATTACTATATATTGTGGTACCTTATCTAGGTTTCTACGAATGGCATCAGCTTATTATCCCAACATCACAACTGACATGGGCACCCACAGGTAAGTTCCATAAGGGTTAACAAAGACATGGCAATTTCCAAGCCCCAGTTGCTTTAAAAGTTGGATATAGCGCTATCCAGGAAACCAATTGCGTTATCCACTGGTTAGAGATTTAGCCGGTGGATTGCTTTACCCACCTTTTGAATAACTGGGGCCAGGACTGGAAAAGAAACAAGGGGAATGTGCATGAGATTCATAAAATGCAGCGAAGAAGTAAATGTGTTGAAACAACTTGATTGCTGGTCCTGTTCTCAACAAGGGCAAGCAATGATTATGATGATGATGATGGTATTTACCTGTAACCAGGTTTCACTCTACCCTTTTTTCCTCCAGAAAGCCCAAGATTAGCATTTAGAGGACCACAGATTTGTTGCATCTGATTTGGTGGACTTACTGTGAAGTGTCTTACACTTCAGTGAACTCACCCGCTCCCGTTTTTCCTTGCTGACAATTCTTCTATCTTCCATATGACAATTGCTACCAAGGATCATCTTTTCTACATCTTCATTTGCATGCTAAAATAGAGTGGGGAAAAAGAATTAACCCTTTGAGTCCCAATAGTGACCAACATCAATTTTCTCCTAACAATATCCATATGTTGCGAGGAGAAAAGGTTATGAGAGTTAATAAAACTGTCACTAAAGAGAAAATGCTTTGATCTGTTATCAAACTCTCCCAACTAATTCTTTAAGGAAATGTATAGAGATCAGTTTGGATAATTTGTAAGTGGATATCGGGGCTTAAAGGGTTAAAGGGTGATCCTGAAGACTTTCTCTGTCCCATAAAAACAATTGTGTGCTTGAAAGAATAAATAAAATTTGCAACACTTAGGTTTTATTACGTTCGACGTTAGGACAACGCAACTCCCTATGTGGTACTTGGGTATCCTGTGGTACTAAGGGGTGACCTTGTGATGTCGTACGTACGGAGGTATTTGAGTTCGGCGAGGGAATAAAATTTGCAGCTGTTTTCGAACTGGGTTTTATCGCTGAGCTGGCGATTCTGTCCGTCCTTTCTCTGTGTCACTTCATGCTTTTCGAAGCGGCATGTTGAAATTTTTACAAAATAAAGCTTTCTAGGATCTACCTCTCATCTATCAGGATCTGATAATTGACCATACTCGAAGGTGGATAAAGACATTTCTCACATGATTTTGAAATATACAGTTTGAAAGTAAAGATAAGAAAACTAGTGAGGTTGTTATCACCAGAGAGATATTCATAGTGATTGCAAGCTGAGATTCTATAATGTCCCAGCGTCTACAAGCGAAAATTGTACGGCAAGCAAAGCTCCGGGTTACACTCTATTATAGAAAGATCTTCAAATGCAACCAAACGTCAAGAACGCCCACAGGACCGAAGCAACCCTGAAAGACGATGGCTCTCACAGAGACCAGTTTTGGCCAAGTCTTATATTTTGTACTTTGTGGAGCTGAGAGTTGTCAAGAAGAACACTGGAGACCTATGTGGCAGTGTGCGTGTTTCGGTTGTGACGATCTAATTTATATGACAAGACCGTCAAAAGAAGAAAGAATTGAGATCTGTTGTAAAAGAAGTATTTTGAAGCTGGAAGGAGACCTAGATTTCATCAGTGATGGCAAGCTATCAAACATTGACGGTGAGCTATATCAAGCTTGAGATGTTTGTGCAGTATTGTTAAGTCCTATGTTATAAAATCTACCTATTGTAGCCCTTATTAATTTATTGCTTTAATTACTTAACTCATTTATGTAGCCGTATGCACATAGTACATGAGTCTTCCGACCCACATTTTTAGAGTTTACGATTACTTAAGATGACCATGGGATAGTTAGACGATTGACAAAATTCAGGTGGTACGAAAAGATAAAATGCTTAGAAAAACGAGCATTATTGATAACTTTCCCCCATTTTGGCGAAAAAACGAGTAATTGTTCCTGTAGATTCGGCTGAGATCGTTGTTTGCAAATTGCTCCGCGGAAGTGTCTTTAATTTGATACTCTTTAAGGGAACCCCAAATCAGTTTTCCCCTTTTTTTTCCATCAAATTCTTAGAGTCTAGACATATTATTTCCCTCGTATGTTGGGAATAGGATAATGAAATTTGTGATATTTCTTGTACTACTTACAATGGAATGAAACAAAAAAATGAAACAAGAATGAAAACTCTTATGGATTGCCAAGGTTACGATTGCCAAGGTTATGGATTGCCAAGGTTACGAGAGCCTTAACTGTACCTCTTCTATGTTCCGTAGCCACTTTAAAATGTTTTCAAATGTCTTCTCCTGGGTTATATCGTATACAAGTATAATGCCCTGCAAAATTCAAAACATTTTTTTAAATGGTGACTGATGCTGAATTGAAAGGGTACTAGAGCGGTTTTCACTTGACTGTCGAAAGTAATTGAGGAATTGGTTTGGTTTTGGTTTTACTACGCCCTTTGGTTGGCTAGTGTATTTACTTTGGTTTTGGTTTTACGACAGTCAAGTGAAAACCGCTCTAAATTAATATGTTTTAAGTAAGTTACGGTAAGACTGATGTTCTTTTTATTCTAACTTTTGAGTTTTGAATGATTCTATAGGGTATGGTGTTTCTTGGAACAAAACAAAACTGAATATCTCACAAAATAAATAATTCCACTAACCATCGCTCCTCTATAATATTCCGTTGTTATTTCATCGAAGCGTTCTCGGCCAGCTGTATCCCTACAACAACAACAACACTGCCTTCTCAACACGGGGCAAATAAGATTTTCAGAAAAAAAAAGGACTGAAACATAGGCAGTAAGAAGCACGTTTTGGTGGTGATGTACTAATTGCCACCAAAGGATGTAATAAGGCTTCCCCGAGGGAAGACGTCGCCTGTAAATCTGAATTATTGTTTATCGATGTATGAACTACGAATTACAGGAAAATAACTATCGGAGTATTTTACCGTCCGCCCAATAGTAACCTAAAAGTTTTGCAAGAACACCAAAATTCCTTTCAGTAACATCACCACAGACATGATATTAATCAGAGATTTTAATTTAAATGAATTTGACTGGGCCAACGGAATCGATCACTAACTGGTGCTCGGAGCAACATACACTACTCTTGCACATATATAATTCAGGACAACTTCTTAGTAGACGAACCTACGAGGGATCAAAACATACTGGACCTTGTTTTAACTACTAACGTTGACTTGTTGATGGGCAATGTTGTGGTAGGTGAACCCTTTTCTGATCACAATTCCATGTATCACCTTCACCCTAAAGAGTGCGCCTTACATGTCTGAAAAAAAAGGTGGGAAGAGGCAATTTTGAGGGGTTTTCGAGCCTGTAAGAGTGTTTTATCGGGCTTCTGATGAAAGATCGTAGTTAAACAAACCGTTTCCCAGCTTTTAGGAGTGCGGTTTTGAACGTGTTTGAAGAATTCGCTCGAAACGGATAAAATACACCAGAAATTGTGGCATCTTTCGAAGGATAACATAACTTTAAACAAGACTCACGTCTGAAAACAGTTAAGGGAAGCAACGAGCTCGAGAGGGACGTTTTGTTATACTACTACATGAGAAATGTCTGCAATTTGATTGGCTTAGAGCAATGATATTTCCGCTTAATTTGAAATACCTACATGTGAAAATTACAAATCTTTTGTGGGTAGTTTTTCGAACTCCCGATAACTCGAACTTTTTTCGATTTGCCTTGAAGGTTCGAGTTATCGGCAGTCCACCGTAACCACATCACAACATGACAAGAGCACATTGCGTCAATGTGAAACCTCAACGCCAAACTGACCAAACCACATAAGAACGTTAACGTTGTGGCTTCCCATACACATGATGACAAGGCAGAATGATAGTTAGTCAAGCGAGTCGTCGATATCGTTGTACGCCGACACATAGCACCGCTCTCGGTGGTTAAAGATTGCCGATTGAAATCAGTTCTCAAGCAAAAACAATGGGAAATTCTAACAACAAACCGACCGCGATGGATGATGAAAAAATTGAAAAATCTAAGGCCAACGAAACTGTCGTTCGATACAGTACGACCGTCGATGGATTGAACATGAAGTTTGTCTCTCTCGCCAGCCACAAAATGGTTCCATCCAAGTTCAAAGATTGCTTTAAGAAAGACGGAAAGCAGGCTAAACAGTTAGCCAAAAAGTATGCAGCGAAAAAGGCTTTCTCCATCATCGCAGACGGCAGAAAAGAGCACGAAACAAGCGCTCCGCGGCCCACAAAAATTGTTTCAGCATTGGGTTCAGAAGAGGAAGTTTATTCAGTCGGTGCTGACTGTGGTATGTTTGCAGCCGTTTGTACAGCCTATTCTCATCACTATAGGCTTAGGACATCGCCAGATGATTGGTGGTTCTGTGTTATCAAGAGGGTTGCCTGTGCTATTGATCAAAACTCGTCGAAAGCCTCAGTGCGCAACTTGTTTGTCGATCATGAAGGAAAGAAAACAATCGAAGTAGAGGTTGACGATCCCACCATCTACACCGTGGATTACAACTTTCTGTTCGATCAAATAACAAAACAGTTAAAGGAAAACTTAAAAGTGCCCGAGTTTGTTGATGGAGTCACCGCAGATTTTGGAACCACCTCAGCTGTACAGAAGATCGTCTCGCAGATTACGCTGATGTATTCTGTTAACCAATATTTCGACTGTGGAATGGTGACCATGTGTGGAATACCAGCGGTGGAGATGCTTGGCAGTGAAGAAGACTGGATGAAATTGAGTTCTAAGCTGAAAGTTTTAAGAACACTCTTAGAACCTATAGAGAATGATCTTGGCCTTCGATCAAAATGGTGGGATCTGGTTCAGAAAGTGTTCTGGAATCTGCAAACCACCTATCAGGGACACCCAGATGAAGATTGGTGGAGTCATATTATGAGCTATAAAGAAGCTCATCAGTCGGGTATGTATTGTTCTATCAATTTATACGATTGTAATACAAAAGGCAAAAAAAAACTACCGAAGGTGTTAAAAGTATCAAAACCACATGAAAAGCTTACATAACGCTAAGGAAGCAAGAATTTATGTTGGCTACGAAACTGGTAGAGAATTGTCCGTAGACTTGCCAAACGCTGATGCGCCTGTAAACGGCTTGTTTGACATAAAAAGGATTGACCGTTTTCATTATTGTAGTCTTTTTATGCACAAATGATATATACTACTGGTTCAACTAGGGATTGACAGGTGTTTACCAAAACATATCACAGCTCAGTAAGCTGATCACAAGCAGTAGTTTCTAGAACGTCGAAAAGGTTCTTTAATGGAAATTCATCATTATCTTGGAAGAACGTTCTTTATGAAGACTTCGTATAATCACAGTCAGCGCGAGTAGACCGAGTAGGCTATCCAAAGCTCTTTTATTTGAGATTGTAAGTCAGGTTTAATGAAGTCTGTCCTAGTTTACAGTCAACTCTTGCCTTGCATACACCCCGCTACAACGGACCGTCCCGATAATAGGGACAGCAGCGAAATCCCCGGCAAAAACAAATTTCAGACTTTTGGCCTAAATAAACTCTCATTATTACGGACTCTCGCTTATGAGGACACTAACTTGAGGTCTCCGCAGTGTCCGCAATATGAGGGAGTTGACTGTACTTCGTCTAATCTAGGGAGTACATATTCACGAAATTAAGCAAACAAAAATAATTTACCGACTTTGTTTTGTTTCTCAGGAACTCCCGCTGGCGGTATCAAAGGATGGATCACAGATTTCTTAGAGGGACCGCGATATGTAAGGGCACTGTGGGGGCCTGGTGACTTCACAAGTGGCGTAGTGGCCGTTCCTTTCACTATCAAGGACCGGCGTTCTGGTGTCCAGGATACTGCGGCATTGGTGGCAGGAATGCTGGGCTTCACTGTTCACAGGATACCCAACTGTGATGAGGTGTCTGTACAGCCATTCCAAGGATGGTCTCTGATGTTGTCCGATGATTCGCCTTTTTGCAAATTCTGAACAAACCAGTGACATTGGCTTTATAAATTAGTTAAGAAATAATACGTAACTGCAAGGAAAGTTAAAACTGTTTCAGTACTATAAAATAACGCATTTAGAATTTTTTTCATTCAAATTTGGGCTCGATATTTTTTTTAAAAACGTAGCTAGTGAAAATTGCAGCCATTTAAGTGAAAGCCGCGCAAGCCAAAATGCAGGTTTCTTGATCGCGAAAAAAGCCCCAAAATCACACTATACAGAAAAAAAAATAAAATAAAATAAAAAGAAAGCAAAGAGAAATGAAGGTGAAAAACGTAATAGTCCCTGTCTTAGTTTTTTTGTTTTCTGTTGTTGTTTTTGCTTTGTTTTTTGTTTGTTTGTTTGTTTTTTTTGATTGCCTATACTTTGGAGAAGGTTTTCACCACAGTTGGCCAACAATGATTCGCACTTTTTGGGTGGAAAAGTCAGACTGGAATTCCTAAAATTCGGCCTTTGAAAATCAGTAGTCATTTGACCAAAACTGCGGCCGAATCACGAGATTATTTTAGTCTGAAAAGCCCGACAGGATAGGAAATATCAGGTGATAAGAAGAGAAGAAGTAGAAGAGAGAAAAAGGAAAACAAAAAATCAGTGTGTACTCTTTGTTTTTATATTGTCTACTTTGAGGATAGCGTTATCAACGAAAAAATCTGCTTCAGCGAAAAAATTAAGCTGAGA
The DNA here is from genome assembly GCA_942486025.1 of Porites evermanni. NCBI lineage: Eukaryota > Metazoa > Cnidaria > Anthozoa > Scleractinia > Poritidae > Porites > Porites evermanni. The sequence continues at coordinate 34,868 of CALNXI010000181.1, read as the reverse complement.
ATGCTTGCGTCATTTAAACTACTTGCAGGCATCTCCTCTTTTTTTTGAAAGGCTCCCCGTTTTCCTTGACATTTCTTACATGATTTTGAAATATACAGTTTGAAAGTAAAGATAAGAAAACTAGTGAGGTTGTTATCACCAGAGAGATATTCATAGTGATTGCAAGCTGAGATTCTATAATGTCCCAGCGTCTACAAGCGAAAATTGTTTGTTTCAACGAAAAAATCTGCTTGAGCGAAAAAATTCAGCTGAGAATGCATGCGTAATTTTAACTACTTGCAGGCATCTCCTCTTTCCTTTGAATTGAAAGTTTTGTGGCACATGCTGTTTATGACAAATACACTCAGGTTAAGTAATATTAATATATACAACAATTACTTAATAGCGGCTAGAGCAGTCAAGAAGTAGGGAGAAACACTCGACTACATTGCGAGTTTGCCCGTAAAAATCTTTCATGCTCTAGCCGTTTCCCGCGTGCTTTACAACTTATTCAACAAACAGAACAGAGAACAGACAGTCAAGGTTTCTTTATTTGTTAAACTTTTCGTATTACTCATTACTTTCCGAATTAACGGGTCATTAAAGTTAGTAATTATCGCGAGAGCTTTTCATAACAGAGGTTAAGTCACAGTTCAACTGGGGTATCACAATGCTGGTCGTAAATACAGCTGGTCGCTTACTAAAAAGTGAATTCGCACTGTTTCAAACTTCATCGATCTTATTATTCAATTTCATTTAATTTATCAAATGTTGGAGAAATTTTCCGGTCTTGAATTCGAATAAAACATATCTAAATTTAGAAAAAGAAAAAGAGAATTTTTGTGTTTTGTTCACCTACTCCATTAAGCGGGCGCGTAAAGTTTGGAAGTTTCATGCTACAGTCGTGCAAAGACGGCTACGAAATGTACAAAAAAGTGTGATGGACGTGCAAAACAACCTCTTGTTTTTTTGCCTTTTTTGTAGCCGTCGCAGTCGTCGTTGCTAAAGCTCCCTATTGTTCTTGATCCAGATATTTTACGACCATGGTAACGTCGGTAAGGTGACGTCAGCCTTTGCAAAAAGCGCATTATCTTATGGTATCATTAAGATCCGATATTCAAACTAACGTTACGGTATGATTTTCTTTGTTTTTTCTTTATGAATTATGAATACTTGTGCATTCTTATGCAGTCTATTACAGTTTTAATTAAAAACAGCTGACTCTGAGTGTTTTTAATAACACCTCCCTTTTTTCTCTTCGGTATCACTGACGCAAATGTTTTGAGAAGATTCTTCATTGTCCGTGGACAGTTTCTTCTCGAGCATTTTTTCAGCTAGGTTGTATAAGGCTTCCTTGATGTTGATATCTCTTCGCTACTTACTTCAAAGAACTGGGCACCGTGCTCTTTAGCCAACTAAAGCAAAAAAGGAAGCAAAGAAAAAAACAGCTATTAAAACTTTTCTCCACATTTTTATTACTATATATTGTGGTACCTTATCTAGGTTTCTACGAATGGCATCAGCTTATTATCCCAACATCACAACTGACATGGGCACCCACAGGTAAGTTCCATAAGGGTTAACAAAGACATGGCAATTTCCAAGCCCCAGTTGCTTTAAAAGTTGGATATAGCGCTATCCAGGAAACCAATTGCGTTATCCACTGGTTAGAGATTTAGCCGGTGGATTGCTTTACCCACCTTTTGAATAACTGGGGCCAGGACTGGAAAAGAAACAAGGGGAATGTGCATGAGATTCATAAAATGCAGCGAAGAAGTAAATGTGTTGAAACAACTTGATTGCTGGTCCTGTTCTCAACAAGGGCAAGCAATGATTATGATGATGATGATGGTATTTACCTGTAACCAGGTTTCACTCTACCCTTTTTTCCTCCAGAAAGCCCAAGATTAGCATTTAGAGGACCACAGATTTGTTGCATCTGATTTGGTGGACTTACTGTGAAGTGTCTTACACTTCAGTGAACTCACCCGCTCCCGTTTTTCCTTGCTGACAATTCTTCTATCTTCCATATGACAATTGCTACCAAGGATCATCTTTTCTACATCTTCATTTGCATGCTAAAATAGAGTGGGGAAAAAGAATTAACCCTTTGAGTCCCAATAGTGACCAACATCAATTTTCTCCTAACAATATCCATATGTTGCGAGGAGAAAAGGTTATGAGAGTTAATAAAACTGTCACTAAAGAGAAAATGCTTTGATCTGTTATCAAACTCTCCCAACTAATTCTTTAAGGAAATGTATAGAGATCAGTTTGGATAATTTGTAAGTGGATATCGGGGCTTAAAGGGTTAAAGGGTGATCCTGAAGACTTTCTCTGTCCCATAAAAACAATTGTGTGCTTGAAAGAATAAATAAAATTTGCAACACTTAGGTTTTATTACGTTCGACGTTAGGACAACGCAACTCCCTATGTGGTACTTGGGTATCCTGTGGTACTAAGGGGTGACCTTGTGATGTCGTACGTACGGAGGTATTTGAGTTCGGCGAGGGAATAAAATTTGCAGCTGTTTTCGAACTGGGTTTTATCGCTGAGCTGGCGATTCTGTCCGTCCTTTCTCTGTGTCACTTCATGCTTTTCGAAGCGGCATGTTGAAATTTTTACAAAATAAAGCTTTCTAGGATCTACCTCTCATCTATCAGGATCTGATAATTGACCATACTCGAAGGTGGATAAAGACATTTCTCACATGATTTTGAAATATACAGTTTGAAAGTAAAGATAAGAAAACTAGTGAGGTTGTTATCACCAGAGAGATATTCATAGTGATTGCAAGCTGAGATTCTATAATGTCCCAGCGTCTACAAGCGAAAATTGTACGGCAAGCAAAGCTCCGGGTTACACTCTATTATAGAAAGATCTTCAAATGCAACCAAACGTCAAGAACGCCCACAGGACCGAAGCAACCCTGAAAGACGATGGCTCTCACAGAGACCAGTTTTGGCCAAGTCTTATATTTTGTACTTTGTGGAGCTGAGAGTTGTCAAGAAGAACACTGGAGACCTATGTGGCAGTGTGCGTGTTTCGGTTGTGACGATCTAATTTATATGACAAGACCGTCAAAAGAAGAAAGAATTGAGATCTGTTGTAAAAGAAGTATTTTGAAGCTGGAAGGAGACCTAGATTTCATCAGTGATGGCAAGCTATCAAACATTGACGGTGAGCTATATCAAGCTTGAGATGTTTGTGCAGTATTGTTAAGTCCTATGTTATAAAATCTACCTATTGTAGCCCTTATTAATTTATTGCTTTAATTACTTAACTCATTTATGTAGCCGTATGCACATAGTACATGAGTCTTCCGACCCACATTTTTAGAGTTTACGATTACTTAAGATGACCATGGGATAGTTAGACGATTGACAAAATTCAGGTGGTACGAAAAGATAAAATGCTTAGAAAAACGAGCATTATTGATAACTTTCCCCCATTTTGGCGAAAAAACGAGTAATTGTTCCTGTAGATTCGGCTGAGATCGTTGTTTGCAAATTGCTCCGCGGAAGTGTCTTTAATTTGATACTCTTTAAGGGAACCCCAAATCAGTTTTCCCCTTTTTTTTCCATCAAATTCTTAGAGTCTAGACATATTATTTCCCTCGTATGTTGGGAATAGGATAATGAAATTTGTGATATTTCTTGTACTACTTACAATGGAATGAAACAAAAAAATGAAACAAGAATGAAAACTCTTATGGATTGCCAAGGTTACGATTGCCAAGGTTATGGATTGCCAAGGTTACGAGAGCCTTAACTGTACCTCTTCTATGTTCCGTAGCCACTTTAAAATGTTTTCAAATGTCTTCTCCTGGGTTATATCGTATACAAGTATAATGCCCTGCAAAATTCAAAACATTTTTTTAAATGGTGACTGATGCTGAATTGAAAGGGTACTAGAGCGGTTTTCACTTGACTGTCGAAAGTAATTGAGGAATTGGTTTGGTTTTGGTTTTACTACGCCCTTTGGTTGGCTAGTGTATTTACTTTGGTTTTGGTTTTACGACAGTCAAGTGAAAACCGCTCTAAATTAATATGTTTTAAGTAAGTTACGGTAAGACTGATGTTCTTTTTATTCTAACTTTTGAGTTTTGAATGATTCTATAGGGTATGGTGTTTCTTGGAACAAAACAAAACTGAATATCTCACAAAATAAATAATTCCACTAACCATCGCTCCTCTATAATATTCCGTTGTTATTTCATCGAAGCGTTCTCGGCCAGCTGTATCCCTACAACAACAACAACACTGCCTTCTCAACACGGGGCAAATAAGATTTTCAGAAAAAAAAAGGACTGAAACATAGGCAGTAAGAAGCACGTTTTGGTGGTGATGTACTAATTGCCACCAAAGGATGTAATAAGGCTTCCCCGAGGGAAGACGTCGCCTGTAAATCTGAATTATTGTTTATCGATGTATGAACTACGAATTACAGGAAAATAACTATCGGAGTATTTTACCGTCCGCCCAATAGTAACCTAAAAGTTTTGCAAGAACACCAAAATTCCTTTCAGTAACATCACCACAGACATGATATTAATCAGAGATTTTAATTTAAATGAATTTGACTGGGCCAACGGAATCGATCACTAACTGGTGCTCGGAGCAACATACACTACTCTTGCACATATATAATTCAGGACAACTTCTTAGTAGACGAACCTACGAGGGATCAAAACATACTGGACCTTGTTTTAACTACTAACGTTGACTTGTTGATGGGCAATGTTGTGGTAGGTGAACCCTTTTCTGATCACAATTCCATGTATCACCTTCACCCTAAAGAGTGCGCCTTACATGTCTGAAAAAAAAGGTGGGAAGAGGCAATTTTGAGGGGTTTTCGAGCCTGTAAGAGTGTTTTATCGGGCTTCTGATGAAAGATCGTAGTTAAACAAACCGTTTCCCAGCTTTTAGGAGTGCGGTTTTGAACGTGTTTGAAGAATTCGCTCGAAACGGATAAAATACACCAGAAATTGTGGCATCTTTCGAAGGATAACATAACTTTAAACAAGACTCACGTCTGAAAACAGTTAAGGGAAGCAACGAGCTCGAGAGGGACGTTTTGTTATACTACTACATGAGAAATGTCTGCAATTTGATTGGCTTAGAGCAATGATATTTCCGCTTAATTTGAAATACCTACATGTGAAAATTACAAATCTTTTGTGGGTAGTTTTTCGAACTCCCGATAACTCGAACTTTTTTCGATTTGCCTTGAAGGTTCGAGTTATCGGCAGTCCACCGTAACCACATCACAACATGACAAGAGCACATTGCGTCAATGTGAAACCTCAACGCCAAACTGACCAAACCACATAAGAACGTTAACGTTGTGGCTTCCCATACACATGATGACAAGGCAGAATGATAGTTAGTCAAGCGAGTCGTCGATATCGTTGTACGCCGACACATAGCACCGCTCTCGGTGGTTAAAGATTGCCGATTGAAATCAGTTCTCAAGCAAAAACAATGGGAAATTCTAACAACAAACCGACCGCGATGGATGATGAAAAAATTGAAAAATCTAAGGCCAACGAAACTGTCGTTCGATACAGTACGACCGTCGATGGATTGAACATGAAGTTTGTCTCTCTCGCCAGCCACAAAATGGTTCCATCCAAGTTCAAAGATTGCTTTAAGAAAGACGGAAAGCAGGCTAAACAGTTAGCCAAAAAGTATGCAGCGAAAAAGGCTTTCTCCATCATCGCAGACGGCAGAAAAGAGCACGAAACAAGCGCTCCGCGGCCCACAAAAATTGTTTCAGCATTGGGTTCAGAAGAGGAAGTTTATTCAGTCGGTGCTGACTGTGGTATGTTTGCAGCCGTTTGTACAGCCTATTCTCATCACTATAGGCTTAGGACATCGCCAGATGATTGGTGGTTCTGTGTTATCAAGAGGGTTGCCTGTGCTATTGATCAAAACTCGTCGAAAGCCTCAGTGCGCAACTTGTTTGTCGATCATGAAGGAAAGAAAACAATCGAAGTAGAGGTTGACGATCCCACCATCTACACCGTGGATTACAACTTTCTGTTCGATCAAATAACAAAACAGTTAAAGGAAAACTTAAAAGTGCCCGAGTTTGTTGATGGAGTCACCGCAGATTTTGGAACCACCTCAGCTGTACAGAAGATCGTCTCGCAGATTACGCTGATGTATTCTGTTAACCAATATTTCGACTGTGGAATGGTGACCATGTGTGGAATACCAGCGGTGGAGATGCTTGGCAGTGAAGAAGACTGGATGAAATTGAGTTCTAAGCTGAAAGTTTTAAGAACACTCTTAGAACCTATAGAGAATGATCTTGGCCTTCGATCAAAATGGTGGGATCTGGTTCAGAAAGTGTTCTGGAATCTGCAAACCACCTATCAGGGACACCCAGATGAAGATTGGTGGAGTCATATTATGAGCTATAAAGAAGCTCATCAGTCGGGTATGTATTGTTCTATCAATTTATACGATTGTAATACAAAAGGCAAAAAAAAACTACCGAAGGTGTTAAAAGTATCAAAACCACATGAAAAGCTTACATAACGCTAAGGAAGCAAGAATTTATGTTGGCTACGAAACTGGTAGAGAATTGTCCGTAGACTTGCCAAACGCTGATGCGCCTGTAAACGGCTTGTTTGACATAAAAAGGATTGACCGTTTTCATTATTGTAGTCTTTTTATGCACAAATGATATATACTACTGGTTCAACTAGGGATTGACAGGTGTTTACCAAAACATATCACAGCTCAGTAAGCTGATCACAAGCAGTAGTTTCTAGAACGTCGAAAAGGTTCTTTAATGGAAATTCATCATTATCTTGGAAGAACGTTCTTTATGAAGACTTCGTATAATCACAGTCAGCGCGAGTAGACCGAGTAGGCTATCCAAAGCTCTTTTATTTGAGATTGTAAGTCAGGTTTAATGAAGTCTGTCCTAGTTTACAGTCAACTCTTGCCTTGCATACACCCCGCTACAACGGACCGTCCCGATAATAGGGACAGCAGCGAAATCCCCGGCAAAAACAAATTTCAGACTTTTGGCCTAAATAAACTCTCATTATTACGGACTCTCGCTTATGAGGACACTAACTTGAGGTCTCCGCAGTGTCCGCAATATGAGGGAGTTGACTGTACTTCGTCTAATCTAGGGAGTACATATTCACGAAATTAAGCAAACAAAAATAATTTACCGACTTTGTTTTGTTTCTCAGGAACTCCCGCTGGCGGTATCAAAGGATGGATCACAGATTTCTTAGAGGGACCGCGATATGTAAGGGCACTGTGGGGGCCTGGTGACTTCACAAGTGGCGTAGTGGCCGTTCCTTTCACTATCAAGGACCGGCGTTCTGGTGTCCAGGATACTGCGGCATTGGTGGCAGGAATGCTGGGCTTCACTGTTCACAGGATACCCAACTGTGATGAGGTGTCTGTACAGCCATTCCAAGGATGGTCTCTGATGTTGTCCGATGATTCGCCTTTTTGCAAATTCTGAACAAACCAGTGACATTGGCTTTATAAATTAGTTAAGAAATAATACGTAACTGCAAGGAAAGTTAAAACTGTTTCAGTACTATAAAATAACGCATTTAGAATTTTTTTCATTCAAATTTGGGCTCGATATTTTTTTTAAAAACGTAGCTAGTGAAAATTGCAGCCATTTAAGTGAAAGCCGCGCAAGCCAAAATGCAGGTTTCTTGATCGCGAAAAAAGCCCCAAAATCACACTATACAGAAAAAAAAATAAAATAAAATAAAAAGAAAGCAAAGAGAAATGAAGGTGAAAAACGTAATAGTCCCTGTCTTAGTTTTTTTGTTTTCTGTTGTTGTTTTTGCTTTGTTTTTTGTTTGTTTGTTTGTTTTTTTTGATTGCCTATACTTTGGAGAAGGTTTTCACCACAGTTGGCCAACAATGATTCGCACTTTTTGGGTGGAAAAGTCAGACTGGAATTCCTAAAATTCGGCCTTTGAAAATCAGTAGTCATTTGACCAAAACTGCGGCCGAATCACGAGATTATTTTAGTCTGAAAAGCCCGACAGGATAGGAAATATCAGGTGATAAGAAGAGAAGAAGTAGAAGAGAGAAAAAGGAAAACAAAAAATCAGTGTGTACTCTTTGTTTTTATATTGTCTACTTTGAGGATAGCGTTATCAACGAAAAAATCTGCTTCAGCGAAAAAATTAAGCTGAGAATGCTTGCGTCATTTAAACTACTTGCAGGCATCTCCTCTTTTTTTTGAAAGGCTCCCCGTTTTCCTTGACATTTCTTACATGATTTTGAAATATACAGTTTGAAAGTAAAGATAAGAAAACTAGTGAGGTTGTTATCACCAGAGAGATATTCATAGTGATTGCAAGCTGAGATTCTATAATGTCCCAGCGTCTACAAGCGAAAATTGTACTGCAAGCAAAGCTCCGGGTTACACTCTATTTTAGAAAGATCTTCAAATGCAACCAAACGTCAAGAGCGCCCACAGGACCGGAGCAACTCTGAAAGACGATGGCTCTCACAGAGACCAGTTTTGGTCAAGTCTTATATTTTGTACTTCTGGAGCTGAGAGTTATCAAGAAGAACACTGGAGACCTATGTGGCAGTGTGCGTGTTTCGGTTGAGACGATCTATTTTATATGACAAGACCGTCAAAAGAAGAAAGAATTGAGATCTGTTGTAAAAGAAGTATTTTGAAACTGGAAGAAGACCTAGATTTCATCAGTGATGGCAAGCTATCAAACATTGACGGTGAGCTATATCAAGCTTGAGATGTTTGTGCAATATTGTTAAGTCCTTTGTTATAAAATCGTCTATTGTAGCCCTTATTATTGATTTAACTTAACTCATTTATGTAGCCGTATGCACATAGTACATGAGTCTTCCGACTCACATTTTTAAACGAGTTTACAATTACTAAAGATGATCATGGGATTGTTTATAGTCGATTGACAAAATTCAGGTGGTACGAAAAGATAAAATGCTTAGAAAAACAAGCATTATTGATAACTTTCCCCCATTTTGGCGAAAAAAACGATTAATTTTTCCTGTAGATTCGACTGAGATCATTGTTTGCAAATTGCTCCGCGGAAGTGTCTTAGAGTTTAGTTATATTATTTCTCTCGTATGTTGGGAACAGGAAAATGAAATTTGTGGTATTTCTTGTACTACTTATACAATGGAATGAAACAAAAAAATGAAACGAGAATGAAAACTCTTATGGATTGCCAAGCAAGGTTATGAGAGCCTTAACTGTACCTCTTCTATGTTCCGTAGCCACTTTGAAATGTTTTCAAACGTCTTCTCCTGGGTTATATCGTATATAAGTATAATGCCCTTCAAAAATCAAAAACATGTTTTTAAATGATGACTGATGCTGAATTGAAAGGGTATTAAAAAAAATATGTTTTAAGTAAGTTACGGTGAGACTGATGTTCTTTTTATTCCAACTTCTGAGTTTTGAATGATTCTATAAAGTAAGGTGTTTCTTGGAGCAAAAGAAACTGAATATCTCACAAAGTAAATAATTCCACTAACCATCGCTCCTCTATAATATTCCGTTGTTATTTCATCGAAGCGTTCTAGGCCAGCTGTATCCCTACAACAACACTACCTTCTCAACACGGGGCAAAGAAGGTTTTCAGAAAAAAAACTGGACTGAAACATAGGCAGCAAGGAGGACGTTTTGGTGGTGGTGTACTACTAATTGCCACCAAAGGATGTAATAAAGCTTCCCCGAGGGAAGACGTCGCCTGTAAATCTGAATTATTGTTTATCGATGTATGAACTACGAATTACAGGAAAATAACTATCGGAGTATTTTACCGGCCGCCCAATAGTAACCAAAAAGTTTTGCAAGAACTCCAAAATTCCTCTCAGTAACATCACCACAGATATGATATTAATCAGAGATTTTAATTTAAATGAATTTGACTGGGCCAACGGAATCGATCACTAACTGGTGCTCGGAGCAACATACACTACTCTCGCACATATATAATTCAGGACAACTTCTTGCATGTAGTGGACGAACCTACGAGGGATCAAAACATACTGGACCTTGTTTTAACTACTAACGTTGACTTGTTGATGGGCAATGTTGTGGTAGGTGAACCCTTTTCTGATCACAATTCCATGTATCACCTTCACCCTAAAGAGTGCGCCTTACATGTCTGAAAAAAAAGGTGGGAAGAGGCAATTTTGAGGGGTTTTCGAGCCTGTAAGAGTGTTTTATCGGGCTTCTGATGAAAGATCGTAGTTAAACAAACCGTTTCCCAGCTTTTAGGAGTGCGGTTTTGAACGTGTTTGAAGAATTCGCTCGAAACGGATAAAATACACCAGAAATTGTGGCATCTTTCGAAGGATAACATAACTTTAAACAAGACTCACGTCTGAAAACAGTTAAGGGAAGCAACGAGCTCGAGAGGGACGTTTTGTTATACTACTACATGAGAAATGTCTGCAATTTGATTGGCTTAGAGCAATGATATTTCCGCTTAATTTGAAATACCTACATGTGAAAATTACAAATCTTTTGTGGGTAGTTTTTCGAACTCCCGATAACTCGAACTTTTTTCGATTTGCCTTGAAGGTTCGAGTTATCGGCAGTCCACCGTAACCACATCACAACATGACAAGAGCACATTGCGTCAATGTGAAACCTCAACGCCAAACTGACCAAACCACATAAGAACGTTAACGTTGTGGCTTCCCATACACATGATGACAAGGCAGAATGATAGTTAGTCAAGCGAGTCGTCGATATCGTTGTACGCCGACACATAGCACCGCTCTCGGTGGTTAAAGATTGCCGATTGAAATCAGTTCTCAAGCAAAAACAATGGGAAATTCTAACAACAAACCGACCGCGATGGATGATGAAAAAATTGAAAAATCTAAGGCCAACGAAACTGTCGTTCGATACAGTACGACCGTCGATGGATTGAACATGAAGTTTGTCTCTCTCGCCAGCCACAAAATGGTTCCATCCAAGTTCAAAGATTGCTTTAAGAAAGACGGAAAGCAGGCTAAACAGTTAGCCAAAAAGTATGCAGCGAAAAAGGCTTTCTCCATCATCGCAGACGGCAGAAAAGAGCACGAAACAAGCGCTCCGCGGCCCACAAAAATTGTTTCAGCATTGGGTTCAGAAGAGGAAGTTTATTCAGTCGGTGCTGACTGTGGTATGTTTGCAGCCGTTTGTACAGCCTATTCTCATCACTATAGGCTTAGGACATCGCCAGATGATTGGTGGTTCTGTGTTATCAAGAGGGTTGCCTGTGCTATTGATCAAAACTCGTCGAAAGCCTCAGTGCGCAACTTGTTTGTCGATCATGAAGGAAAGAAAACAATCGAAGTAGAGGTTGACGATCCCACCATCTACACCGTGGATTACAACTTTCTGTTCGATCAAATAACAAAACAGTTAAAGGAAAACTTAAAAGTGCCCGAGTTTGTTGATGGAGTCACCGCAGATTTTGGAACCACCTCAGCTGTACAGAAGATCGTCTCGCAGATTACGCTGATGTATTCTGTTAACCAATATTTCGACTGTGGAAGAGTGACCATGTGTGGAATACCAGCGGTGGAGATGCTTGGCAGTGAAGAAGACTGGATGAAATTGAGTTCTAAGCTGAAAGTTTTAAGAACACTCTTAGAACCTATAGAGAATGATCTTGGCCTTCGATCAAAATGGTGGGATCTGGTTCAGAAAGTGTTCTGGAATCTGCAAACCACCTATCAGGGACACCCAGATGAAGATTGGTGGAGTCATATTATGAGCTATAAAGAAGCTTATCAGTCGGGTATGTATTGTTCAATCAATTTATACGATTGTAATACAAAAGGCAAAAAAAAAAACTACCGAAGTTGTTAAAAGTATCAAAACCACATGAAAAGCTTACATAACGCTAAGGAAGCAAGAATTTATGCTGGCTACGAAACTGGTAGAGAATTGTCCGTAGACTTGCCAAACGCTGATGCGCCTGTAAACGGCTTGTTTTACACAAAAAGGATTGACCGTTTTCATCATTGTAGTCCTTTTATGCACAAATGATATATAGTACTGGTTCAACTAGGGATTGACAGGTGTTTACCAAAACATATCACAGTCAGCGCGAGTAGGCTATCCAAAGCTCTTTTATTTGAGATTGTAAGTCAGGTTTAATGAAGTCTGTCCTAGTTTACAGTCAACTCTTGCCTTGCATACACCCCGCTACAACGGACCGTCCCGATAATAGGGACAGCAGCGAAATCCCCGGCAAAAACAAATTTCAGACTTTTGGCCTCAATAAACTCTCATTATTACGGACTCTCGCTTATGAGGACACTAACTTGAGGTCCCCACAGTGTCCGCAATATGAGGGAGTTGACTGTACTTCGTCTGATCTAGGTAGTACATATTCACAAAATTAAGCAAGCAAAAATAATTTACCAATTTTGTTTTGTTTCTCAGGAACTCCCGCTGGCGGTATCAAAGGATGGATCACAGATTTCTTGGAGGGACCACGATATGCAAGGGCACTGTGGGGGCCTGGTGACTTTACAAGTGGCGTAGTGGCCGTTCCTTTCACTATCAAGGACCGGCGTTCTGGTGTCCAGGATACTGCGGCATTGGTGGCAGGAATGCTGGGCTTTACTGTTCATAGGATACCCGACTGTGATGAGGTGTCTGTACAACCATTCCAAGGATGGTCTCTTATGTTGTCCGACGACTCGCCTTTTTGCAAATTCTGAACAAACTACTGACATTGGCTTTATAAATTAGTTTAGAAATAATACTTAACTGCAAGGAAAGTTAAAACTGTTTCAGTACTATAAAATAACGCATTTAGAATTTTTTTTCATTCAAATGTGGGCTCGATATTTTTTTTAGAAACGTAGCTAGTGAAAATAGCAGCCATTTAAGTGAAAGCTGCGCGAGCCAAAATGCACGTTTCTTGAGCGCGAAAAAAGCCCTAAAATCACACTACACAGAAAAAAAAGGAAAAGAAAATAGATAGAAAGCAAAGAGAAACGAAGGTGAAAAACGTTATAGTCCCTGTCTTGGTTTTTTGGTTTTCTGTTTTTGTTTTTGCTTTGTTTTTTTCTTTGTTTGTTTTTTCATTGCCGATACTTTGGAGACAGTTTTCGCCACAGTTGCCCAACAATGATTCGCACTTTTTTGGTGGAAAAGTCAGACTGGAATTCCTAAAATTCGGCCTTTGAAAATCAGTAGTCATTTGACCAAACTGAGGCCAAATCACGAGATTATTTTAGGCCGAAAAGCCCGACAGGATAGGAAATATCGAGTGATGAGAAGAGAAGAAGCAGAAGAGAGAAAAAGGAAAACAAAAAATCAGTGTTGCACTCTTTGTTTTTATATTGTCTACTTTGAGGATAGTGTTATCAAAGAAAAAATCTGCTTGAGCGAAAAAATTTAAACTACTTGCAGGCATCTCCTCTTTCCATTGAAAACTTTTGAAAGTTTTTGTGGCACGTGCTGTTTATGACAAGTACACTCAGCTTAAATAATATTAATATTTACAACAATTAGTTAATAGCGGCTAGAGCAGTCAAGAAGTAGGGAGAAACACTCGACTACATTAAGTTGCGAGTTTGCCCGTACAATTCTTTCATGCTCTAGCCGTTTCCTGCGTGCTTTGCAACTTAATCAACAAACAGAACAGAGCACAGACAGTCAAGGTTTCTTTATTTGTTAAACTTTTCGTATTACTCATTGCTTTCCGAATTAACGGGTCATTAAAGTTAGTAATTATCGCGAGAGCTTTTCATAACAGAGATTAAGTCACAGTTCAACTGGGGTATCACAATGCTGGTCGTAAATACAGCTGGTCGCTTACTAAAAACTGAATTCGCACTGTTTCAAACTTCATCGATCTTATTATTCAATTTCATTTAATTTGTCAAATGTTGGAGAAATTTTCCGGTCTTGAATTCGAAAAAAACATATCTAAATTTAGAAAAAGAAAAAGAGAATTTAATTGTGTTTTGTTCACCTACTCCATTAAGCGGGCGCGTGAGGTTTGGAAGTTTCATGCTACAGTCGTGCAAAGACGGCTACGAAATGTACAAAAAAGTGTGATGGACGTGCAAAACAACCTCTTGTTTTTTTGCCTTTTTTGTAGCTGTCGCCGTCGTCGTGGCTAAAGCTCCCTACTGTTCTTGATCCAGATATTAGGGAGCTTTAGCAACGACGACGGCGACGGCAACCAGAACGTCAAAAAAGCAAAAGGCTTATTACGCAAAACAACAACTTTGAACGTGCATCACGCTTTTTAGTACATTTCTAAACTTGAGTGCGGTCCTCAAGAAATCAGCTCCAGGGAAATTCGCCTACACTTGCCATTTTCAGCAAATTGGAATAAACGCGACAAAGATTGAAAAAACGAGAATTAATTTTAAAACTGACGTTTTCGCTGCCGCTGCCGTCGTCGATGCTAAAGCTCCCTATTTTACGACCATGGTAACGTCGGTAACGTGACGTCAGCCTTTGCAAAAAGCACATTATCTTATGGTATCATTAAGATCCGATATTCAAACTAACGTTACGGTATGATTTTCTTTGTTTTTTCATTATGAATTATGAATACTTGTGCATTCTTATGCAGTCTATTACAGTTTTAATTAAAAACAGCTGACTCTGAGTGTTTTTAAAAACACCTCCCTTTTTTCTCTTCGGTATCACTGACGCGTATGTTTTGAGAAGTTTCCTCATTGTCCGTGGACAGTTTCTTCTCAAGTATTTTTTCAGCAAGGTTGTAGAAGGCTTCCTCGATGTTGATGTTCTTTTCGGCACTTACTTCAAAGAACTGGGCGCCGTGCTCTTTGGCCAGCTAAAGCAAAGAAGGAAGAAAAAAACAGGTATCAAAACTTTTCTCCACATTTTTATTGCTATTAAATTATGGTTATTTCGGCTTTTAAGAATGACATCCACTTGTCTTCCCAACATCACAATAACATGGGCACCCACAAGTAAGTACAATAAGGATGAATAAATACATGGAAAAAAAACAGAAGGAAAAGGAACAATGAAGGGGAATGTACCTGAGATTCAGAAACTGCAGCAAGAAAGTAAATGTGTCGAAACAACTTGACTGGTGGTCAGATTGCCTTTCAGTTCGGTAAAACGGGCAACAAAAAACGCGCAACTCGTTTTGCAACAATGATGCAAAACGGTAGCCTTAATTTCTCCCGATTGCTTCGAGTCGTTTTCTCCTCTCAGCAACGTAATAACGACTGGAAGTAATGGGATGAAATTCAGGCTAGCAAAACTGGAGTGGAAAAGCGTTTGGGCGTTTTACCACCCACGTCCAAACCTGTTAACAACCTGATTTGTTACAAAATAGGTTTGATGTGGGAGGTATTAAAAACGCGCAAAGTCGCATTGAACTCGTTTTGCTGCAATGTTGCAAGACAAGTGAAATGTTTTTATTTTTTTTTTTTTTCTTTTTTTGCGCTTTTTACCATACATTTAGGGTACCAAATATTATATAGTTGCATCTGATTGGTGGACATAGGGCCTCTTCATATGAGCCAGGTTGACCGGCTGGCCCGGTTTCCGAGATTTCGCCTTACCTATAAATCAATCCTTTGTTAAGTCTTCGATGTGTTCATATTAGAGGGCGGGCTGGCTCGGTTCCCGAGATCTCGGTAAGCGGGCTGGAAATCGTGCCATATGAACACTTCTGCCCGGTTACCAGGATGAAAGCGGGATGAATTCTGGCGGTCTGGATGGTATCGTCTTGAATTGCCTGCTGTATTTTGCCATCATAAGCATCCCATTTAACTGCAGTGATACAGTTTTAAGAGTTGCCGAAGCTATGATAGGCGCGAAAGTTATAATTTTTGTGATTCTCCATGTTTCACCTTTGTTTCTCGAATTTGGCGCCAGAACTCGTCATCAGGATCTTTGGCCTTTTTTCATCTCGGAAACCGGGCTGAAATTTCTCATATGAACCCAAAGGCGAAATTCGTCCAGCGGTAAGAGGGCCAGCCCCAGTGTCGGATCCGGGGAGGGCGGCCACTGAGCCCGGTCAACCGGGCTCACGTGAAGAGGCCCTTAACCTTTTAAGTCCCAATATCAACATACAAATTCTCCAAACTGATCTCCATACATTTCCTTTAAGAATCAGTTGAGAGAATTTAATAACAGATCAAGGTATTTTCTCTTTGGTGGTCATTTGTTAATTCTCATAACTGTATCTCTTGACAATTACTGGATATTGTTAGGAGAAAATTGATGTTGGTCACTATCGGCACTTAAAGGGTTAATGTGAAATGTCTTACACTTCAATTAAACCTACCTGCTCTCCGCGTTCCCGGCTGACAACTCTTTTATTATCCATATGACAATTGTTACCAAGGATCATCTTTTCTTTTATACCTTCACTTGCGTGCTGAAATAGAATGGCAAAAGGGTATAAAGAAATAAAGGGTGAAAGGGTGAAGACATTCTCTGCCCATAAAAAACACTAGTGTTCTAAAAAGGATAAATAAAATTTGCAACGCTTAGTTTTCTTTACGTTCGACATTAGGAGAACGCAACTCCTTATGTGGTACTTGGGTGTCCAGTGGTACTAAGGGGTGACCTTGTGATGTCGAACGTACGGAGTTGTTTGAATTCGGCGAGGGAATAAAACTTGCAGCTGTTTTCGTACTGCAGTGGGTTTTATCGCTGAGCTGGCCATTCTCAGATTCTGTCCGTCCTTTCTCCTGGCTGTGTTATTTCATGCTTTTGGCCTTCGTCTTTATCTTTTTACAAAATAAAGCTTTATAGGATCTACCTCTCGTCTATCAGGATCTACAATTTACCATACTCGAGGGTGAATACAGACATTTCATACATGATTTTACAATACAGTTTGACAGTAAAGCTAGGAAAACTCGAGAAAATGTTATGATTATTACCAGACAGGGACCGCGGAGACCATTTTTAAGTGGTAGGGCTAAAAAATCTTGCCAATACAAAGAAACATTAAGTTCAGTGTTTCGCCATTTATCTTGCATTTGCGTAGACTACTAGCAGTCTTTCTTTTCTCTTGGTCCGTCGAGCAAAACGCCCAAGACACGCTCACAGGCGCGTGCACTCCCCCTTGAAATCTGAAGAAAAAGAGAGACTGCTCGCAGTCTAGCATTTGCGCGCCATCTTATTTACAGCCTCAACAAATATAACATAAACGTCGTCACGTGTTATAGCATCCAGTATAGCCAATATGTTGAATAAACCTTCCTAAAATTGCTACTTTAAAGTTGTCAGCAGTGCCGAAATTTCTCTTGCAGTCCTCGTTGCTGGAAACAAACTCCTGTGCGACATCAGCTATAGAGACACTGTCTGTTCTCAGCTTGTAACCATTCAACGTTACTACTAGGTTGCTAAACCTCTCATCACCTATCCTGGATTGACGCCACATCTTCAGACGCCGTACGTACGGATGAAAATGAACCCTCGCCAGCAGCGCTGGTAATAGGATTTACAGCAAGCAGCTTACAGATAGTTTAACTGACTTCCTGAATTAGCTTCTTTTCTGGCTCTGGAAACTTTAACACCGCCAACAGGATTTCGTCAAAACATGATATCTTCTCTTTCTTCCATAGTACTTAGTTGCCTAGGTAGCGCCCCTGTATCGCAAAATCTTCAATTCCCTGTATTATGCTTCGGCTTCAAGAAACTGAACTCTGCCTCATAGTAGTCACCATTAGCTATAGCAGCTTTAAGCAAGAGGGTCTCCATCTGGGCTTAAGAGCTGAAGCTTTCCTGATTAATGCGCTGATAGATAGCGTTGACGATAAGATCAATAGCCTCATAATAGGCCCGTACAAAGTGATCTTTAGCAGTTTGGGGGTAGCTTGGTGCACCAGCACCAACCGTCTGTCTGGCCGGAGTGTGTCGTTTTCTTGGAAGCGTTGGTTCTCCAAGCAGGCCTTCACTCTTGCGGGCAACATTAGCATAGAAATGGTCGAAGCTTTGATCAATGCGAATTTTCGTGAGCGTCTCCTTTGTTAGATCTGCCAGGCGTTGTCCACTGACAGCAGCCATCTTAGTACCCTGAAGATCCTTAGATAGATTATCGGTGTGGCAATAAAGGTACTCTCCAAGATGCAAAGCAGAGAAAAAAGTCAAATCACTCCATTTGGGCCTTACATCTTATTATCCTTGCAGGCACATCGGGTTGTAATCGTTCTGACAAGCAAACATCCCACTCTTCCATAGGGCAAAGTCCAATAATTGCACGGAAATTTTTTCCATGTCAACTGGAGTTCTATGAAATAAATCCCAGCAATAGAAGTGGTAGGGCTATAACCCTACCAGCCCCTCCCCCTCCGCGGTCCCTGCCAGAGAGACATTCTACGGATTACAATCTGAGATTTTATAATGTCCCAGCGTCCACAGGCGAGAATTGTATTGTGGAGCTCCGTGATACGCTGTATGATAGAAAGATCTTCAAATGCAACCAAACTTCGAGAAGGCCCACAAGACCAGAGCAACTGAAGACGATGGCTCTCCCAGACCAGTTTTGGCCAAGTTTTTTATACCTTCCGGAGTGGAGATAGCCTCCCCGCAGACGTCCTTTGGGGTTCGTTCGTTACGCATTCATTTCTCCCCCACGGACGGTCCTTGGGGGAGAAATGAATGCGTGACGAACGAACCCTAAAGAAGTCTGCGGGGAGGATAGAGTTGAGATTAATCAAGAAGACTGGAGACCTATGTGACCGTGTGCGTGTTTCGGAGGCGATCCAATATATATAGGAAGACCGTCAAAAAAAGAAACAATTGAGATCTGATGTAAAAGAAGCAGCGTATTTGAAAACGGAAAAAGACCTAGATTTCATCGTGGCAAGCTATCATACATTGACGGTGAGCTATATCAAGCTTGAGATGTTTGAGCAGTAAATCTACAGTAACATTTTTAATCTGACTCATTTACTTCTAATGTTTGATATGCTATAGCTTTATGCAAATGGTTCGTGAGTCTTCTGATCCCGATTTTAAAATTACCATTACTAAGAGCGATCATCTCCGACATGGGATTTTTAGACGATTGACGAAATTAACGGGTTGTATGGTGTTGTCAAACCTCAATTTTCAGCAATTCACTTAAGTACAAGAAGCCTCAGCATTACGGAAAAATTTGCAATCTTGCTGACGTTCTTACTAGATTATGTGATGATGATGATGATCTATCAGGTTCTGCGAGCGATCTTGAAAGTTTACTATATGAAATTAGTAATCATGCCAGCTGGCTACGACGGAATCGTCGGCATGCAGTAATGAGGTGACTTTAAATTTACTCTCCTAAGGCTTAGGTCAAACGTCGAACTTTTCATGAGACGAACCAAACCTAGTCGGTTAAGGCCTGGTTCAGACGCCGTACTTTTCATGTGCCGAACTTAACTAAATAAGTTCGACTTTGGAGCGACACTGGCGCGACATCTGATTCAGACGGCGTACCGTGTGTCGAACCTAACTTAAGTTCGACAAAAGTTCGACAGACTCTGTCGAACTTAACGCTTTTGCCGCACCAAACTAAAACTGCCGTACCAAATTGATTCAGACGCCACTCTTTTGCCGTACTTAATTCATCAGTTATGTTCGGCACATGAGTGGAGCGGCGTCTGAACTGGGCCTAAGTTCATGAAACGTTCGACGTCTGGTTCAGTTAAGTTCGTCTGAATGAGTCCAACAGGCAACACATTCTATCTGTCTTCTCCAGACGGATAGAACGTCTGAAGATCGTCTCTGGGACAAACGGTCGATCTTCACATGCGACTAACAGGGGCACCCAACGACAATTTTCGGAAAGTATCTGTTCGGAAGACGATTTGAGATCTAGAATTTTCGGAGCATTTGTTGTAAAATGTCCTTGCTTGCCTGCCTCTCCTAGGATTTCGAACATCTAAAAAAATGGTATAATTGCCCATTTTTAACGCATTTTTACCCTTAAAAGGTCACCTAGAATTTTCGGGAGCCTCTTTTCTGGCTGAAAGTTTCGAAAAGGTAAGTTCTGATGCCCATAATTTTCGGATCACTAGAATTTCAGCTAGGAAATTCGAACAGATGAAAAATTTTTAGGGGATAAAAATATGCCCATATCTACCGTTTAAATACTAAAATACGTTTAACAAGGCTTTGTTTAAGTGGTTTTGAACGGTAACCCTGGACTAACTAAAAAAATAATATTTTTAAAAAAAATTGTATGACAAGATATATTAAGCCTTGTTCGGGAACAAATTTATTGAAATTACTTTTTGGTCTGATTCAGTTGATTGGTTCAAAGCGTCTTAAGTTCGACGTCTGACCCAACAGACGACTTAACTTAGGTTAGGTCGACCTAAATTATATTATAAATCGTCTCATGAAAAGTTCGACGTTTGGCCTAAGAATGAAACCCTATTTGGATTGCCAAGGTTACGAGAGCCTTAACTGTACCTCTTCAATGTTCCATAGCCACTTTAAAACGTTGTCAAAGGTCTCCTCTTGGGTTATATCATATACAACCACAAAACCCTGTAAAAATCAGAAATATATTTTAAAACATTGGTTGAATTAAGACTGCTGCTGAATTGAAACGGTATCAAATTGATACGTGTTAGATAAGTCAAGATAAGATGTTATCTTTATTCTAACTTCTAAGCTTTACTTTAAAATGATTCTTGGTAAGGTGTTTACGAATTATCCTTCCAATATGTACTCCTTAAACGTTCCTTTTGAATGCTACTTTTTGTTTTTATAATTTGACAGGTAAGACTCGCTTCTCTTGGAAGAAAAGAAGCTGAATATCTCAAAAAGTTAGCGCTTTAACTTACCACCGCTCCTCTAAAATCTGACGTTGTTATTGTGCGAAAGCGTTCTTGGCCGGCTGTATCCCTACAAGAGCAACAACACTTTGTCTTTAATAAAAAAGGGATCCTATTTGCGTCGAAAAATAAGACGCAAACTTATAACATGTGCCGTAATGGACGACACATTTTGTCCAAAATAAGACACGTCTTGAGATTTGCTCTCCTTGTTACTAGCCTGAGATCATGCCCTCTCACTATTATCCTTCTAAAAAAAAAAAAAACGTCTGATCACAGGTTACTAAACAATTTTAAAAACGAGATTTACCAAGTCATCGAGTGGCAATGCTATTACTTATGGGGCCTAAGCAAAGTAGAACTGATACTTATCAACGCTCATTTTTCATACGCGCGTGCCGCTCTTGAAATGTTCTGCACCCTGAGTTACGCACAAATCACATTTCTCTGGCTTCTATTAAACGTTTACTACTCCAATAGTACAATAAGGCTCTAGATCCATACGACGCTGATGACATCAGATCGTGGAGAACAATCTGTCCCAGGTGCAATATAGCGAGGACTCCCTTGCACCTTCTGTCGTGCTGCTTTTAGCAATTACAACTTCCGCCTTTGTATTTTTTTGTCTATTAGTAGCTTTAGTCATCAGTTATACATTTTATATTATCTTTTTATCTTTTTTTTTTTTTTAACGTGGAATCCTCTGTAATTGACTGGGCTATAGCGGTCTCCCTGCCTAATAATATTATGTACATAAACATTGTTTTTCTAGTTGGACGAAGCTAAATAGCTACTACTACTAGGCTATATGTTATAGCCCACTTATAGCGAAAAGCGCCGGATTTTTGGCGGCAAAAAAGGATTAAAGTCATTCTTTAAGTTGTTTTGTCTCGATATTTTTGACCAACTACTTGGATTTTACTAAAACAATTATTCCTCTCGCCCTCATAGCCTCTGAGTCAATAGCCCATGAGGCCGAGTGACTCAGAGCCCATTTGGGCTTTTGGAATAATTGTTAATTAGCTCTCCAATTTCGCCATCCAAAGTACATATGAGCTAATCGATGTCAGTAATGAAAGCTGTGGTTAGTATTTTTACAACGGGTGATAAAAGGCCAATCGAAAGGCCCGCCCCTCCACAAGGCGTGACACTAGGAGTATCGGATACTTTCAACATTCAAGAAAAAAGTTATGGGTTTCTTGGCCTAAACGAGCAAGCCAGGAACTTCGGTCCAACAACTGTTAAGCCTCGCCAAAATCAGCGGCAAAACAGAAAATTATTCTTTATCGACCCAGCGACAGCTAGATCGGGAACTACCCCTGTTGCTTGATGGTGAAAGCCAGCTGAACAGTAAGTACCCTTAAACTTTTATTGAATTCTTTACTAAGATACCGGGTGGCATGAAGTTTTTGTGAGAGTTTTATCTTGCGGATCGCAAAATAAAACTCCCGTAGAAACGTGCTTGCGAGAACTAATTTTTTCCATAGTGAAAATATGATTTTCTTGTTGGGGACTTACATTTGCGATTTTCAGGAGGTCGTGTGCTATGAAACAAAACGCAGAGATGTCACTGTTTATAAAACACGTTGCCGATGAACGACAATTCCCTGTTTTTCTCTGACGCTACGGTAGACATTGCCTACACTATCTAAAAGTCCGTTTTCACCTGGTTGCTCGCTTTTTAGTACTTGTGAGAGGTTGACTTGTAGCAAGTCCAGACATTGCCATACCTAGCCCCTGTACGGCGTCTTCCAAGGCACTTCTCGGTCAAGGCATTTCGGTGGTGTATTTACTAGCTCAGACCACGTGACCCGAAACGCATTGGCCGCGCAGAATAATGAGGCCTAGGGACAAGGCAGCGGGTTCTTCGCTATTGTAAATAGTAACTGGACCCTAGAATTTTGTTATTTTTAGTTTTTAGTGTCACTCTGTCGTTAATTCCAAGCTTTAATAGTATGCTCCAACTAATAATACAGCAGGTGTTAAAATAATAACTTATTTCTTCCCGAGATTCCCAGTTAGCAGAGGCCTCTCTTCCTGGTATTCGGCGGGCTTTCCCCCCTCCCCTCCCTCCAACCGCCGCCCGCCGACGAATATCAGGGAAAAGAGGCCTCTTGCTAGCATACAGGGAAATATCGAGGTGGTTTTGCATTAAAAGTATAAAGGATAAATGCTTATTACTATTCAACTGTTTATAACATAAGAAATTACTTTTTAACCTTTGTTAACTGTAACGGAAAAATATGTACCGTTAGAGGAAGCGGTAAAAGAGCCACAACTTAGGCCAGCAACCAAAAAAGCCAGTGCTAAAAGGTCACTTGAAACTAGCATACCACAACTGCAACTTTATCTTCTTTCCTTGAATCTCAATTGTTCTTATCTTAAAGTCTATACCTAAAGAGAAAAAAAAACAAGAAATGACGTATACTGTACGCGAAAACTGGAGCTATGAAAATGTCTGAGAACCGTTTGAATTCTCGCACTCCGAAGCACGGGAGTCCAATACCTCAAGTAGTTTAAGACCTGGGACTAAGGGGTTTACCTGTGGAAAATGATTTATTGGCTATAACTTCGGCATTGATGATGGTGCTGAATCAAAATTTGGCACACATAAAGAACTCATCATCCTTAACATTTCAAAGTATAAATATTGTGGTAATCAGTCACGTGATATGTCACGTGACCATTTCGCTAAAAATTGTAAATTATTGACCGATTGGTGGCCGGTTTAAAAAAAGAAATCGAGCTATTACGTTTTTCTTATGCATATTAAATATTTCTAACACTTCACGTGTGGAATGACCCTCCATTGCACTTCAAGGAAAAATAATGAGGAAAAACATCATTTTAAATGCCCAAATTTAATCTTGAATTTTTCAAGACTTTAATTTTAAACCTCAGCTGAATTCATTCCAAACGTAGAAAGTTAGGTATGCTTACCCTCTTTCAGAAATACTAATTTGTTTGTTCAAACAAAGTAAATTCGCCACCAATTCGCCAATTTTTTTCATTTTCCATTTTTGGTCACGTGACAATAATTATTCGTTAAGGCACGAGAAAACCGCAAGATTTACTTTTGGAGAAAAATTCATTTTGTTCTAGGTCTCCTAGCGAAAGATATTGCTAACCATTCATAGGCTCCGAATACACGGTTTCCTCCAAAATACGATGAAAGCACTTTTAAGGCTATCTAGAGTACTTTTAGATATCTAGAAATGCATTTAAGGCGGCGCTACAAAATTTTTATCTGTTCGGTCATCCTAGGGGAACTTAGGGCGCTTTCCATTTGTCAGAACTGACCGGCCAGACCATTCCCGTCGCAATGAAAATTTCCCTTTTAATCAAAACTCTCCAGCCAGATCAGTCAAATCCTGAATAGTATGCACGAAGGAGAACGTTTTTCAGTAAAAACTCTTTGAAAAGGCCTATTTCATTTTCAACTGACTGGTCGGGCAATGGTCCGGAAATTTTAGGAGTAATCTAACGTTTTACGAAAGTGAGAATTTTTCTGATTGCTCTCTCTATCGCAATCGCCCTGTCTATCATTAGAACTTTCTGCCACCCTAATTGACCCATAAAACCTTATTTTTAATATATAGAGGATATTATATGGCCGCGCGGAGATACGAAATTTCTCTTCGAGTGTTGAAAAATATTTCACGAGTGAGCGCAGCGAACGAGTGAAATATTTTCAACACGAGACTTTCTTTCTTACGCGACTTTCTTGTTGCGTTCGGGTCGTTCGATCTTAAAGTACCTATCAAAGGTTTTGCGACGTTGTTGTTAACTTGCAGTTTGTTGCTAAAGTTAGAGCGGAAGTTTTTCGAGATATCTTGAGATAAGCTCAAGTTGTTTAGTTTATGAGAAAGAAAGAAATCCTATTTTTGACTCGCGCGGGGTTTGTCTCTTTGACCTGTAAGATAAGGGAGACGAAACTGTAGCCAAAAAAGTCATAAGATCGATTATTTGTGGGTGTACTCTTTTTAACTTTTAGGAACGGCAAGTTAATGTTTCGCGAGGGATATATTTCCATTGGCTTTTAGGAAAGTGAGTGAAACGGGAAATAGAGTTTTGGCATTTTTATACCAACTGTTTTTTTTTTATAGGAGTATATATATTCAGGGTGCAAAGAAAATCATTTTTACTGCTTGCCATTCGGGCAAGCTGAAGCTAGCGTTTACTAGCCCAGACGTCATTTCAACTAGCCCCAAAAGCTTTTTGACTAGCAGAATGGATTTCACAGTTCTTCTGTTATTCAAATTCCTCAAAAAACCTCACTTGCCCGTCGGGCAAGTTAAAAACAGAATTCACTAGCCCGATAGCAAAATCCACTAGCCCCGGGCTATCGGACAGTACTTTCTTTGCACGCTGATATTTAGCAATACAAATTTGGAAATGTCAGTTCTTATTGAAAGGGAAGAGAGTTCATATCGTGTTTACATGCGTTACTCTGACATCAAAAAATGCTGTAACTCCACGAGACCAAAAGCCCCCTGCCTTAAAGTCCAGTCTTGACTGGACTTGTTACCGCGCTTCTGAGGTTGAATCACTCATTATCGAGAGGTTGTAGTTGTGGTTCGACCTCAACGTTGATGCAAACCTCACCAATAAGTGAGGTAAGTATTTTGCGAACACCATCGCGTCTCTGCGCTACGAACCCTCCCTTTTTGCATGACAGAGCATGGCAGACGGTATACTTCTCACCACAAACACGCTTGCTTGGTAAGTCGGACAGGGGCATTTTATACCTTAAACGCAGCGAGTCTCTGAGTTCTTGTTTATTCAGCACAAAGCCTTGATCGACGAGAGGCACTCCGGTAAGCCATGAGCTCGCACCCTTGTCTCTCGATTGGTTAACTGACCGCAGCAGATCCGAGGGTAGAGTGGAATCAATAATTTCCATTCTCAATTTCACCGACGCAGTTTTCAAGGCTTGATGTTGTCTTCTCAACTCCTCCGTGGAATTCTCGCCTCCCACCATGACCATGCTCTGTGTGGTAATAGAATCTACGTGCGGTGCTGTTATTGACGTAGAAGCAGCAAACTGCTGTGGAGCTTCAAACCGTAAGTCGGGTTCGCCTAGCCCTCCTTGAGCGGGTGTCAAGGTAAGGAGCTGACGCAGATCACTGGGGAGGGGCTCCGTTTGACCGAATATTGTTGGGAGAAGTAAGTCATCGATCGCCTCTTGGATAGGTTCAACGTAATCTTCAAACGACTCTATTGTACGCATGAAATAGGTACTCTTGGATTTGTAAACCTTCATGAAAACAGTGTAGGCTGCATGAGGCTGGCTCCTTGCTATCTCAGATAGATTAAGATTAACATAGATTATAGATTAACAGATTTGGATATACATATAGCCCGTCCCAGACCTTCTCTTTTCTCAGTTAGGGACCGTCGAGCGCGCGTAAGAACAGTATAAATCCGCATAAAAACTTTACTTTTTGAGGCTACGGTATTCCGAGAACCAGTTCGGTATGTCTTATTATCTATCATTATCGTTTTGTGGTCGCTACTATCGGAGGGTCGTTATTTTCGGGAGATTTGCCAACACCTGTGAAGTTTTATCGGTACTGTCGGGGGGACTCGTTACTTTCGGAGGGGGCAATGTCACGCAACAAGCATTTGAAGTTATTTAAAAGTATATCCCAAGCTTTGACACATTTTTGTAAGTTTGTTTATACTTATACTTATACTTATTGACTATCCTAGACTAGAGAGCAAATGTACTCTATATTTGGTAGCTGATGTTTGACCTGTTGAGGCAGGAGCCGCTCCTGCCCCAGGCTATGACATAATAGTCATTTAAAATGTATAGGATTTTGGAGGCAATAACTTTGCATATTTTGCGTTTGATAAAAGTGGGACGGCAAATATCAATGTACTGTATATTAAGAGCCCTTGGAAGATTTATAACACGTTTCAGTACGGATGGTGATAGCGATGACAAGCAAGTTGATATTAAAATTGGTAGTAGTGAGAATGTTGAAATTTTTTTAGCTCAATACCTATAAACATAGCTACAAATCTGAAAAATAACGGGTGCGTGACCCATTGCCAGTTTTCAGTCTCGACAAATAATAACAGAAAGCTTTATTCATTTATTTATTTATTTAAGATAAGCGTCTAGCATTGCATACAATTGCAACTTTGTGATCACATTAATTGTAAGATCTAAAATATCAGTTAACCGAACAATGACAGAACTTGGCCCTAAAATTGTTTCTCTCATATTGTCTGAATTCAGGTCTGAATTAATTCTGACATTTGCGGAAAACTAGGACTCACATATTCTTATGTTTTAAAACATCACTTGTCTTACCTACCCATGGTCGAAGTAAAAGTCGAATCAAACGCTTTGTCGGAGAAGCGAAATAAAATCTCGGTCTTTCCAACGCCTGAATCCCCTATAAGGAGTACCTTGAAGCGGTAGTCATAACTCTTCTTCGCCGCCATTGCTTCCATCTACAGTAAATTTGTCCCCGGTCTTACTCGATAAACGAGCCGAGTTTAGAGTAAGTGGCATCTTACGACAGTCTCGTGATGTACGAGGCCTTTTTAAGGTAATCGAGGGTCGCATAGGGGTATTTCCGTGATGCGTTTTTCTAGCCTGCGTGGCAGGCGCAAAAAGGGGATGGGGGAGGGGGGAGGGAGAAAGGGAAAAGAGAAGGGAGCCTCCCCCTCTCCCCAATCCCCCTCCCCTTTTTCCCTTCCTCCCTATCCCCTATCCCCTACCCCTTTCGACGCCTGCTACGCAGGCTACGTTTTTTAGTGAATCCTAATAAATCATATCAAAAATAAATAATGAATTAATTATTAACAATAATTATAATAAATTCTTCCTGAAAAACATGTACTCGAATTACTAATCGATAATCGTGATTTCACTACTTATTTTTCTCGTGATTTTCAATTTCGAGACCTCTGGAAGATGAAAAAAGACTATGAAAACATCAAATGAGACAATTGTCGTAAAAATAACTAGACGTAAACAGCTCGGTCTTTATTGTAAATACATTAAAACACATTGTTTATGCATAGACCATGGGTAAAAGGAAACATGGGTTTCGACTAAATATAATGGTAGTAGGACTGTGTGGAGTCCAATTCGGTCTGCAATCATATGAGTGATGAGGAGGGTCCCATTTGTTTAATCACCAGTATGATTACAGGCCGGACTGGACTCCACTCAGTCCTGTTACCAATTAATCATAACTATCATAATAACAAAATTCTCAAATCTCATTGGCTATCAACTGTCCTGATTTTGGCACTAATAGGACAGTGTAATAGGACAGAACGCGTCATTACTGAGGGCCTGTTTACAATTGCAGGTGTGGGACAACAGATAGGTGAGGTAACAAGTGGCGGGTCATCCCACCTATCATGTAAACATGATCAAATTAAAATGAGAGATTGACTGTGGACAGGCGGGTTACCCCACCTAACCGGGTTACCTCACCTACCTGGGGTCCCCCACCTCCATGTAAACAGGCCCTAGGTAATTGGACAGTACGCGCCATTGCTCGCGCGCGCACTTAAATAGCTATTTTCACTGCTGGGAAAGAACTCTCGGAGTTTCTTGTGTTTGAATTTTAAAAAGCCTAAAACATCACAAATTTCACAGGGAATAAAAATTAAGGTACTGTTGAATCAGTTTTCGAATTTTGGGTTTCAATAAAAATTGAAGTAGCCTGAGCAGATTTGAACAGAGTAACCGACTGTATAAACAGTCCACGTTTTCAAGGGGTGTCTGGGGGCATGCTCCCTCAGAAAAGTTTGAAATTGCAAATCCCTATTAAGCGATTTCCACCGTTTAGGGGACTAGACTGAGTACAAAAGAGCGAGTTATTTGGGTTTTAGTCAAATTTTGATTTATTAGCCACACAATTAACTCCTGCAAGCAATGAACAAATGATAATTATACTAAGTTACATAGATTTCCGCGTGAACAAATTCTGTTTTTGTCCATGACATTATTTAAGCTACAATCCTGGACAAAACTACTCGAGAAAATGTTTTCATGAATGCGCACTACCTAACGCAATAAAACTATTTCCAAATCAACGGCTTTGCGTAAAGAAAACCCCTTCCCCCAGTTCAAAGTTGCTTCCTACAAATGCTTAGGGATCCGGCTTTCTTTTGAAGACCCAGCAACACTTGCTTTTAGGGGGAGGGGGGTAGGGAAGAATCGGTCTGCTAGGAAGTTTAGAAATAATGCCCCCCAAGTATGCAATTTTCTCAAGAGTTGTGTCTAAGATTGTAGTTGCTTCCTCTTAGGAGGAAAAAGTAGCCGACTCCTCTGAGCCATGTAGCCGACGCGTTTCGTCGGTCGACGGTGCTTATTGAAACCCCTGATAATTTTTAACTGACAACTGACAAAAAGCCTGACATTTGTACTCCCCTCCCCTCCCCCCTCCCCCATCAATTCAGGCCCTCTAGTTTTATAAAGCCCGAAGACTGACCAGGATCTAATTTCAGGAGAATGATAGAAGTAATCGTGAAAACTGTCTGCATTCTTGAACAAACTCTCCTCCTTAAATACATACGTATTAATATTAATTTGACACAGTATGGCCTGATTCTTACTAATGGTGATAACCAATATCTGAGTTGCTTGCTGTTCTTTAGACAAAAATAGCTTACTTGCACTTCAGGACACTCAGCAGCATTTTTGTAACCACTAATTTAAAATGCCAACTCGGCAACGAGCTAAAATGAAATTATCCATATAAAGCTCTTTCAAATGTTGGAGTGTCTCTCACATTTCAAACAATAAGCTAAATACAATATAGTTTGAGAGGATTGAAACCCTACATGGAACTGACGCAATATCAAACACGACACGCTTATTTCATCCGATGTAAGTCAAGACACCCACAAGTGGGTACATGGCGCAGTCGAGTTTCGCGGTGTCTGGATAATCGGGTGAAACAATGAGTGGAGTATTTGGTATAGCTTCTTAAATGGACAATAATTTTTGAAGAAATTTAGCCCGTTCCAGGCTTTCAGATAGTGGGGAGCGGTGCGAAGCCCCATCTACTTTTCATCGCTTTCTTTACTTCGCACCGCTCTCCACTATCCGAACGCTTGGAACAGGCTAGAAGAAATTCAAAGGTACAGTTCGCAAAATCGTATGGAATTATTAAGATCCGAAATCCAAATTTTCGTCATGGTATTTACTATATTATTCTTTGTTTTCTCTTTATGAATTATGAATACTCATGTACTCTCAAGCAGTCCAGTCAACTGAAGGCCCCGTCCACCAGGATAATTTTGAATCCGCAACTTTTTATTAGCAGATTCGGCTTCCGTCGACACGTGATCCGGCATACAAATCCGCACATTTTTGAATGTGCTCTCCAGAGTGGAAATTTTTGAATACGTTATGAATCCGGCCGGAATCGTGTGAAAGCTAAATCCCGGGGGGGGGGGGTACTGCCATATATGGGCTATATAGGTATGTGCCGCTGTGAAGGGTATGGTTCTCAAGTAGTTTACTCTAGGATAGGGTATATAAATCAGAGCGTTTGGGTTTAGAAGAGGTTATCATTTTTCAGGAAACTGATCAGTTGGTTGAAGATTGTATCTAGACTAGGGATTGTGGTATAAGGTTTTGTTTTGGCTAGACTGTGCTAGTGACCTCAGTAGTTTCTGGAAAACAGCTAATCTAGGAAAGGGGGGATTTGGGGAGTTTACTCTAGTATAGGGTAGCAAAATTCAGCTGATGTAGCTCTGGCATAGGTTAAGGGTTCCATGGTCCCAGCGGCACATCCCCACCCAGAAATTCCTAACGTATCCCCGGGGGCTAAATCCGGATCCATCCAGCCCTGTTCTTTACCGTGAATGCATATATTCCAAGATGGTACCGAGCGCAATGTTAACACTTCTTTACTTCTTGGACTTCAGTTTCAAGTCTTATAACGAGTGTGTAGTTACACCTAGATATGATTACTGTACACTTCAAACGGCGACTCGACATACTGAACCTTCTCTCCATTACGGACGGACGAATTGGACGCCATAAACGAGTTAAACAAGTGAACTGGTACATGTAGAACAATTTTGTCAACGAAGCAGTTATTGATGAAGAATGGCCAGAAAATTTTCGCATGAGCCGTAGATCGTTTTAAAAATTTGCTGAAGAACTGAGAGTGAATCCGGATACATGTGGACGGGCAAATTCGATTTGAATACGCTCAGTGAGAGGGAGGAACGATTTTTGAATCCGCAAAGAAAGATTTGCGAATTCAAAAATATCCGGATGCGTGTGAACGGGGGCGGGCCTGAGTGTTTTTAATAACACCTCCCTTTTTTCTCTTCGGTATTACTGACGCGTATGTTTTGAGAAGTTTCCTCATCGTCCGTGGACAGTCTCTTGTTAAGTATATTTTCAGCTAGGTTGAATAAGGCTTCCTCGATGTTGATGTTCTCTTCGGCACTTACTTCAAAGAACCGGGCGCCGTGCTCTTTGGCCAGCTAAAGCAAAGAAGGAAGAAAAAAACAGGTATCAAAACTTTTCTCCACATTTTTATTGCTATTAAATTATGGTTATTTCGGCTTTTAAGAATGACATCCACTTGTCTTCCCAACATCACAATAACATGGGCACCCACAAGTAAGTACAATAAGGATGAATAAATACATGGAAAAAAAACAGAAGGAAAAGGAACAATGAAGGGGAATGTACCTGAGATTCAGAAACTGCAGCAAGAAAGTAAATGTGTCGAAACAACTTGACTGGTGGTCAGATTGCCTTTCAGTTCGGTAAAACGGGCAACAAAAAACGCGCAACTCGTTTTGCAACAATGATGCAAAACGGTAGCCTTAATTTCTCCCGATTGCTTCGAGTCGTTTTCTCCTCTCAGCAACGTAATAACGACTGGAAGTAATGGGATGAAATTCAGGCTAGCAAAACTGGAGTGGAAAAGCGTTTGGGCGTTTTACCACCCACGTCCAAACCTGTTAACAACCTGATTTGTTACAAAATAGGTTTGATGTGGGAGGTATTAAAAACGCGCAAAGTCGCATTGAACTCGTTTTGCTGCAATGTTGCAAGACAAGTGAAATGTTTTTATTTTTTTTTTTTTTCTTTTTTTGCGCTTTTTACCATACATTTAGGGTACCAAATATTATATAGTTGCATCTGATTGGTGGACATAGGGCCTCTTCATATGAGCCAGGTTGACCGGCTGGCCCGGTTTCCGAGATTTCGCCTTACCTATAAATCAATCCTTTGTTAAGTCTTCGATGTGTTCATATTAGAGGGCGGGCTGGCTCGGTTCCCGAGATCTCGGTAAGCGGGCTGGAAATCGTGCCATATGAACACTTCTGCCCGGTTACCAGGATGAAAGCGGGATGAATTCTGGCGGTCTGGATGGTATCGTCTTGAATTGCCTGCTGTATTTTGCCATCATAAGCATCCCATTTAACTGCAGTGATACAGTTTTAAGAGTTGCCGAAGCTATGATAGGCGCGAAAGTTATAATTTTTGTGATTCTCCATGTTTCACCTTTGTTTCTCGAATTTGGCGCCAGAACTCGTCATCAGGATCTTTGGCCTTTTTTCATCTCGGAAACCGGGCTGAAATTTCTCATATGAACCCAAAGGCGAAATTCGTCCAGCGGTAAGAGGGCCAGCCCCAGTGTCGGATCCGGGGAGGGCGGCCACTGAGCCCGGTCAACCGGGCTCACGTGAAGAGGCCCTTAACCTTTTAAGTCCCAATATCAACATACAAATTCTCCAAACTGATCTCCATACATTTCCTTTAAGAATCAGTTGAGAGAATTTAATAACAGATCAAGGTATTTTCTCTTTGGTGGTCATTTGTTAATTCTCATAACTGTATCTCTTGACAATTACTGGATATTGTTAGGAGAAAATTGATGTTGGTCACTATCGGCACTTAAAGGGTTAATGTGAAATGTCTTACACTTCAATTAAACCTACCTGCTCTCCGCGTTCCCGGCTGACAACTCTTTTATTATCCATATGACAATTGTTACCAAGGATCATCTTTTCTTTTATACCTTCACTTGCGTGCTGAAATAGAATGGCAAAAGGGTATAAAGAAATAAAGGGTGAAAGGGTGAAGACATTCTCTGCCCATAAAAAACACTAGTGTTCTAAAAAGGATAAATAAAATTTGCAACGCTTAGTTTTCTTTACGTTCGACATTAGGAGAACGCAACTCCTTATGTGGTACTTGGGTGTCCAGTGGTACTAAGGGGTGACCTTGTGATGTCGAACGTACGGAGTTGTTTGAATTCGGCGAGGGAATAAAACTTGCAGCTGTTTTCGTACTGCAGTGGGT
Source organism: Porites evermanni (assembly GCA_942486025.1). Lineage (NCBI taxonomy): Eukaryota > Metazoa > Cnidaria > Anthozoa > Scleractinia > Poritidae > Porites > Porites evermanni. The sequence goes on along the minus strand of CALNXI010000181.1, from coordinate 1,796 downwards.
TTTATCGCTGAGCTGGCCATTCTCAGATTCTGTCCGTCCTTTCTCCTGGCTGTGTTATTTCATGCTTTTGGCCTTCGTCTTTATCTTTTTACAAAATAAAGCTTTATAGGATCTACCTCTCGTCTATCAGGATCTACAATTTACCATACTCGAGGGTGAATACAGACATTTCATACATGATTTTACAATACAGTTTGACAGTAAAGCTAGGAAAACTCGAGAAAATGTTATGATTATTACCAGACAGGGACCGCGGAGACCATTTTTAAGTGGTAGGGCTAAAAAATCTTGCCAATACAAAGAAACATTAAGTTCAGTGTTTCGCCATTTATCTTGCATTTGCGTAGACTATTAGCAGTCTTTCTTTTCTCTTGGTCCGTCGAGCAAAACGCCCAAGACACGCTCACAGGCGCGTGCACTCCCCCTTGAAATCTGAAGAAAAAGAGAGACTGCTCGCAGTCTAGCATTTGCGCGCCATCTTATTTACAGCCTCAACAAATATAACATAAACGTCGTCACGTGTTATAGCATCCAGTATAGCCAATATGTTGAATAAACCTTCCTAAAATTGCTACTTTAAAGTTGTCAGCAGTGCCGAAATTTCTCTTGCAGTCCTCGTTGCTGGAAACAAACTCCTGTGCGACATCAGCTATAGAGACACTGTCTGTTCTCAGCTTGTAACCATTCAACGTTACTACTAGGTTGCTAAACCTCTCATCACCTATCCTGGATTGACGCCACATCTTCAGACGCCGTACGTACGGATGAAAATGAACCCTCGCCAGCAGCGCTGGTAATAGGATTTACAGCAAGCAGCTTACAGATAGTTTAACTGACTTCCTGAATTAGCTTCTTTTCTGGCTCTGGAAACTTTAACACCGCCAACAGGATTTCGTCAAAACATGATATCTTCTCTTTCTTCCATAGTACTTAGTTGCCTAGGTAGCGCCCCTGTATCGCAAAATCTTCAATTCCCTGTATTATGCTTCGGCTTCAAGAAACTGAACTCTGCCTCATAGTAGTCACCATTAGCTATAGCAGCTTTAAGCAAGAGGGTCTCCATCTGGGCTTAAGAGCTGAAGCTTTCCTGATTAATGCGCTGATAGATAGCGTTGACGATAAGATCAATAGCCTCATAATAGGCCCGTACAAAGTGATCTTTAGCAGTTTGGGGGTAGCTTGGTGCACCAGCACCAACCGTCTGTCTGGCCGGAGTGTGTCGTTTTCTTGGAAGCGTTGGTTCTCCAAGCAGGCCTTCACTCTTGCGGGCAACATTAGCATAGAAATGGTCGAAGCTTTGATCAATGCGAATTTTCGTGAGCGTCTCCTTTGTTAGATCTGCCAGGCGTTGTCCACTGACAGCAGCCATCTTAGTACCCTGAAGATCCTTAGATAGATTATCGGTGTGGCAATAAAGGTACTCTCCAAGATGCAAAGCAGAGAAAAAAGTCAAATCACTCCATTTGGGCCTTACATCTTATTATCCTTGCAGGCACATCGGGTTGTAATCGTTCTGACAAGCAAACATCCCACTCTTCCATAGGGCAAAGTCCAATAATTGCACGGAAATTTTTTCCATGTCAACTGGAGTTCTATGAAATAAATCCCAGCAATAGAAGTGGTAGGGCTATAACCCTACCAGCCCCTCCCCCTCCGCGGTCCCTGCCAGAGAGACATTCTACGGATTACAATCTGAGATTTTATAATGTCCCAGCGTCCACAGGCGAGAATTGTATTGTGGAGCTCCGTGATACGCTGTATGATAGAAAGATCTTCAAATGCAACCAAACTTCGAG
>CALNXI010000180.1:361154-400739 GCA_942486025.1 Porites evermanni | reverse complement strand
TTCTGTTTTTTAAGGTCAAAAAAGGTTTCTTTTTTCTGTGGAAAGTCAGAATGCATTACTTCTAGTCTTATTTTTATCAAATCTAAATAAAGAAACAAAATGATGTTTTTTGGCCAAAATCATGGTTTAACCCCTTTGAGTCCTTTGAAAAAGTGCTATTTTTTGGAGTTTGAAAAATTCTGTTTTCTAAGGTCAAAAAAGGTTTCTTTTTCCTGTGCAAAGATAGAAGGCATTATTTCTAGGCTTAGTTTGATCAAATTCAAATTTAGAAAAAAATGGCATTTTTTGCCCAAAAGCATGGGTTAAAGCCTTTGAAAAAATGCGATCTTTTAGACTTTGAAAAATGGTGTTTTTAATAGTCAAAATGGTTTCTTTTCTCTCTTCAATGTAACGTAAGCATTATTTCTACTCTTATTTTGACCAAATCTGAATAGATTAAAAAACTGGCTTTTTTTGACCAAAAGCACGGGTTAACCCCTTTGAAAAAGTGCGTTTTATGGACTTTGGAAACTCTGTTTTTTAAGGTAAAAAAGGTTTCTTTTTTCTCTGCAAAGTCCGAAAGCATTATTTCTAGGCTTTTTTTGATCAAATTTAAATTAAGAATAAACTTGACATTTGTTGGCAAAAAGTTTGGGTTAACCCCTTTGAAAAAAAAGCGATTTTATTGACTTTGAAAAATGCTGTTTTTTAAGGTCGAAAAAGGTTTCTTTTTTCTCTGCAAAGTCGGAAAGCATTATTTCTAGGGGTATTTTGATCAAATTTAAATTAAGAATAAAATTGGCATTTTTTTCCCAAAAGCATGGGTTAATCTCTACGAAAAAATGCGATCTTTTAGACTTTGAAAAATGCTGCTTTTTATGGTCAAAAGGGTTTGTTTTCTCTCTTCAATGTAACGTAAGCATTATTTCTACTCTCTTTTGAACAAATCTGAATAGATTAAAAAAATGGCATTTTTTAACCAAAAGCATGGGTCAACCCCTTTGAAAAAGTGCGTTTTTTGGACTTTGAAAAATTCTGTCTTTTAAGGTCAAAAAGGTTTCTCTTTTCTCTGCAAAATCGGAAAGCATTATTTCTAGGCTTATTTTGATCAAATTTAAATTAAGAATAAAATTGGCATTTTTTGGCAAAAAGTATGGGTTAACCCCTTTGAAAAAAAGCGATGTTTTGGACTTTGAAAAATGCTGTTTTTTAAGGTCGAAAAAGGTTTCTTTTTTCTCTGCAAAGTCAGAAAGCATTCTTTGAAGTGTTATTTTGATCAAATCTAATAAAGAAAAAAATGGCATTTTTTGGCCAAAAGCATGGGTTCGGCCCGTTTGAAAAAAAATGCGATCTTTGGGACTTTGAAATATTCTGTTTTTTATAGTCAAAAAGGTTTCTCTTTTCTCTGCAAAATCGGAAAGCATTATTTCAAGGCTTATTTTGATCAAGTTTAAATTAAGAATAAAATTGGCATTTTTTGGCAAAAAGTATGGGTTAACCCCTTTGAAAAAAGCGATCTTATGGACTTTGAAAAATGCTGTTTTTTAAGGTCGAAAAAGGTTTCTTTTTTCTCTGCAAAGTCGGAAAGCATTATTTCTAGGCTTAGTTTGATCAAATTTAAATAAAGAAAAAATTGGCATTTTTTGGCTAAGAGTAGGGGGTTAACCCCTTTGAAAAAAAAAGGCGATTTTTTAGACTTTGAAAAATTGTTTTTTCTTATACTCAGAAAGGTTTCTTCTCTAAAAAGCCATTAAGTAAAACTACTACTAGTCTTGTTTTGACCGAAATCAAATAAAGAAAAAATTGACATTTTTTGGACCAAAAGCATGGGTTACCCCTTTTGGGAAAATGCGATTTTTGGGCCTTTTTTTCGTCACAAAATGTTTCTCTTTTTTCCCACAAAGTTGTAGTACGAACAATGCAGATTTGGAGATCCATAATGGTTTGAAGTACATTTATTCATAGAAATAGATCAACTAATTTAGCATGCTTGGAAACCATGATATCTTATGGGACAGATACCTATTAAAATAGTGGGGTTTTTTTGGCTCACGATATCTTACTATTCTGTAATTAGTTTAGAATACTCGGTCTTGCCTATATAGGAGACCATAAAAACAGGGTACAACTAGCCAGCTGTTACATGTATTCCACAACTTCATTTCATTTAGTGCATTTACTTAAAATTATGTAGAGTAAGAAACTAGAGTGGCAAACAATAATGACAATAATAATTATGTCATTAAAATAATCTTATAGTACATGTACGTCTCTCTGATTTCTATAGTAATAAACTTCAAAGGTAACACGCTTTGGTTGATTGATTTTTTTTATCCGTGAGAAACATTTCCATTGTTTGCACAGCGGGATGTAAGCATGTGAGGGATTTAAGGGTTACAATTTCTTCGGATAAGGCCAAGTAAGCCTAGAATTTCTGAATACCTTAAAATATTACCAAACATTATATATAGAAGATCTATTTTGACCAACAAAAAAGAAAACAAAATTTTCAATTTTTTGACCAAACTCGCGGGTTAACCCCTTTTGTAAAACCCAATGTGGTGCCTGTTTATAGCCAGAAAAGGCTTGTTTTATATCTAGAATGATGTTTTGTAGTAACACATATATAACAAGCCCTTCCATGCTATAAACATATCGTTTTGACAAAGTCGCGACATTTAACATTTGCAAAGGGGTTAACCCATAATTTTAGTATCACCTCAAGTGATAAGGAGGTTCAGAGATCGCAAATTCGGCTATTTTAGATAATAAACAGCTGTTTACATTAAATCAGGTGTTTAGTTTAAGTTCAGAGACCTCAAAATCGGTTATTTTAGATGTTAAACAGCTGTTTTTATAAAATCAGGTGTTTAGAAGGTTCAGAGACCGCAAAATCGGTCATTTTAGAAGATAAACAGCTGTTTTTCACAAATCAGCTGTTTAGGAGGTTCAGAGACCTCAAGTTCGGCTATCTTAGAAGATAAACAGCTGTTTAGGAGGTTCAGAGACCTCAAAATCGGCTATTTTAGATGGTAAACAGCTGTTTTTCTCAAATCAGGTGCTTAGGAGGTTCAGAGACCTCAAAATTGGCTATTTTAGATGGTAAACAGCTGTTTAGGAGGTTCAGAGACCTAAAAATCGGCTTTTTTAGATGGTAAACAACTGCTTTTATAAAATCAGCTGTTTAGGAGGTCCAGAGACCTCAAAATCGGCTATTTTAGATGGTAAACAGCTGTTTTTCTCAAATCAGTTGTTTAGGAGGTTCAGAGACTTCAAAATCGGTTATTTTAGATCGTAAACAACTGTTTTTACAAAATCAGCTGTTTCGGAGGTCCAGAGACCTCACAATCGGCTATTTTAGATGGTGAACAGCTTTTTAGATCAATCCAGGTGTTTAGGACGCTAAGAGACGTCAATGGGCTATTTTAGGTGGTAAACAGCTGTTTAGATCAAATAAAGTGTTTAGGAATTACAGAGTTGGATTACAAAGTAAAGAGCTCACGTCCTGAAGAAAACAGAAGTTTATTGAATAAAGTAAACTTGTTTCTGTTGTCTATCAATAAAAAATATTACCTATAACTATTTCTAAATTACTAATTATTAATTAATGTTAATCAAATTAAGTCGTTAAGTCACCAAATAAGACTAGAAATAATGCTTACTAACTTTGCAGAGAAAAAACAAACTTTTTTTGACTGTTAAAAAAAAACTTCCAACAATCGCATTTTTTCAAAGAGGTTGGCCCAATGCTTTTGGTCAAAAAATGCAATTTTTTTCTTTATTTGTTTTCAATCAAAATAAGAATAAAAATAAGGTTTAATAATGATCTAGATAGTAAACAAACATTTTGTTACTATAAAGAAAAACTTTTTCACAGTCCCAAAAATCGTATTTTTCCAAGGGGGTTAACCCATGCTTTTAGTCAAAAATACCACTTATTTCTTTATTTGTTTTCGGGCAAAATAAGACTAGAAATAATGCTAAATAAAGTTTGAGATAGAAAAGAGACCTTTTTTGACTATAAAAACCAAACTTTTTCAACGTCTCAAAAATGGCATTTTTTCAAAGGGGCTAACCCATGCTTTGGTCAAAAAATGCAATGACTTTCATCATTTGTTCTCGCTCAAAATAGGACTAGAAATAAGGTTTAATAATATTTATGAATAGAAAAGAAACCTTTTTTGACTATAAAAACAAAAATTTTTCAACCTCTCAAAAATGGCATTTTTCCAAAGGGGTTAACCCATGCTTTTGGTCAAAAAATGCAATTTTTTTTCATTATTTATTTTCGCTAAAAACAAGAGTAGAAGAAAGGGTTAATAATGTTCTGGAGAGAAAAAAAACTTTTTTGGACTACAAAAACAAAACTAATCATAGTCTCAAAAATCACATTTTTCCAAAGGGGTCAACCCATGCTTTTGGTCAAAAAATGCAATGATTTTCATTATTTGTTTTCGCTCAAAATAAGTATAGGTAATAGCATGATTTGTAGTGATATTTGGCATAAATACCACAAGTGATATTTCAAAATTGTTATACGTAATTTCATGAGCCGTCAGGCGAGTGAAATTTGAGACAATGTTGAAATATCACGAGTGGTATTTATGCCAAATATTACGTACAAATCATGCTATTATTTGTTTATACTACTACCAGCAAGGTTTGTAATTTTCACATGTAGGTATTTCAAATTGAGTTGAAATACCACTGCTCTAAGCCAATCAAATTGCAGAAATTTCTAATGTAGTAGTATAAGACTAGAAATAAGGTTTAATAATATTATGAATAGAAAACAAAACATTTTTTTGACTACAAAAACAAAATTAATCATAGTCTCAAAAATCGCATTTTTCCAAGGGGATTAACTCATGCTTTTGGTCGAAAAATGCAATTTTTTTTTATTTGTTTTCGGTTAAAAAAAAAATATACAATTCAGGTTTAAAGATCTTTTAGATTAAAAAAAACAAACTTTTTTGACTATAAAAACAAACTTTTTCATAGTCTCAAAAACTACATTTTTCCAAAGGGTTTAACCCATGCTTTTAGTCAAAAATGGCACTTTTTTCTTTATTTGTTCGGTCAAAACAAGACTAGAAATAGTACTTACTGACTTTGTAGATGAAAAAGAAACCTTTTTTGATCATAAAAACTGAATGTTTCAAAGTCCCAAAAATCGCATTTTTCCAAATGGGTTAACCCTTGCTTTTGGTCAAAAAATGGAATTTTTTCTTTTTTTTTTTCGCTAAAAATAAGTCTAGAAGTTAGGGTTAATAATATTCTGGATAGAAAACAAAAATTTTTTTGACTATAAAAAAAATTAATCATAGTCCCAAAAATCACATTTTTCCAAAGGGGTTAACCCTTGATTTTAGTAAAAAAAATGCCACTTTTTTTAATCTGTTTTCGGTCAAAACAAAACTAGAAATAGTACTTACTGCGTTTGTATATAGAACGGAAACCTTTTCCGACTATAAAAACTGAATGTTTCAAAGTCCTTAAAAATCACGTTTTTCCAAGGGGGTTAACCCATGCTTTTGGTCAAAAATACGAAATTTTTCTTTATTTAGATTTGGTCAAAATAAGACTAGCAATAATGCTTAACAACTTTGTAGAGAAAGAAAAAACTTTTAAGGACAATTTAAAAAAAGACTTTTTAAAAGTTTCAAAAATCCTATTTTTCCAAAGGGGTTAACCCACGCTTTTAGTCAAAAAATGCAATTTCTTTTCTTTATTTTTTTTTGGTCAAAAAAGACTAGAAATAAGGTTTAACGATGTTCTAGAGAGAAAAGAACCCCTTTTCAATATAAAAACAACATTATTAAACGTCTCAAAAATTAAATTTTTCCAAAAGGGTCAACCCATGCTTTTGGTCAAAAAATGGCAAATTTTTCTACATTTAGATTTGGTCAAAATAGAACTAGAATTAATGCTTAATAACTTTGTAGAGAAAAAAGAAACTTTTTTTGACTATAAAGAAAACTTTTTCAAATTCCTAAAAATTGCATTTTTTCAAAGGGGTTAACCCATGCTTTTGGTCAAAAAATGCAATGATTTTCATCATTTGTTTTAGCTCAAAATAGGACTAGAAATAACGTTTAATAATATTATGAATAGAAAAGAAACCTTTTTTGACTATAAAAACAAAATTTTTACAACGTCTCAAAAATGGCATTTTTCCAAAGGGGTTAACCCATGCTTTTGTTCAAAAAATGCAATAATTTTCATTATTTGTTTTAGCTCAAAATAGGACTAGAAATAAGGTTTAATAATATTATGAATAGAAAAGAAACCTTTTTTGACTATAAAAACAAAAATTTTTCAACGTGTCAAAAATGGTATTTTTCCAAAGGTGTTAACCCATGCTTTTGGTCAAAAATTGCAATTTTTCTATAGTTTATTTTCGCTAAAAATGAGAGTAGAAGTAAGGGTTAATAATGTTCCGGAGAGAAAAAAAACTTTTTTGGACTATAAAAACAAAATTTTTCATAGTCTCAAAAATCATATTTTTCCAAAGGGGTTAACCCATGCTTTTGGACAAAAAATGTAATTTTTTCCTTTATTTGTTTGTTGGTCAAAATGAGACTAGAAATAATGCTACATAAAGTTTCAGATACAAAAGAAACCATCTTTGGCTTTAAAAACAAAATTTTTCAACCTCTCAAAAATGGCATTTTTCCAAAGGGGTTAACCCATTCTTTTGGTCAAAAAATGCAAAGTTTTTTCACAAATGTTTTTTCGCTAAAAATAAAACTAGAAGTAAGGGTTAATAATGTTCTGGATAGCAAAAAAAAACTTTTTTGTCTATAAAAAAGAAATTTTTCATAGTCTCAAAAATGGCATTTTTCCCAAGGGGTTAACCCATGATTTTGGTCCAAAAAATGCTACTTTTTTCTTGTTTGGGTTCGGTCAAAACAAAACTAGAAATAGTACTTACTGACTTTGTAGATAAAAAAGAAACCTTTTTTGATTATTAAAACTGACTGTTTGAAAGTCCCAAAAATCGTATTTTTCCAAAGGGGTTAACCCATGCTTTTGAACAAAAAATTCAATTGTTTCTTTATTTGTTTTCGGTCAAAATAAGAGTAGAAATAATGCCACATAAAGTTTGAGAAAAAAACAAACTTTTTTATTAAATTATGTTTTAGATGGAAAAAAAAAACTTTTTTTGACTAAAAAGACAAAATTTTGCATAGTCTCAAAACTCGCACCCATGCTTTTGTTAAAAAAGTGCCACTTTCTTTTAATTTGTTTTCGGTCAAATCAAGACTAGAAACAGTACTTACTGAATTTGTAGATAAAAAAGAAACCTTTTTGACTATAAAAATTGATTGTTTCAAAGTCGTTAAAATCGCATTTTTCTAAAGGGGTTAATCCATGCTTTTGGTCAAAAAATGGAATTTTTTTCATTATTTTTTCGCTGAAATAACCCTTGAAGTAAGGGTTAATAATGTTCTGGATAGAAAAAGAAAACTTTTTGGACTATAACAACAAAATTTTTCATAGTCTCAAAAATCACATTTTACCAAAGGGGTTAACCCATGCTTTTGCACAAAAAATGCAATTTTTTTCTTTATTTGTTTTCGGTCAAAATAAGACTAGAAATAATGCTACATAAAGTTTGAGATAGAAAAGAAGCCTTTTTTGACTATAAAAACGAAGTTTTTGAAACTCTCAAAAATGGCATTTTTCTGAAGGGTTTAACCCATGCTTTTGGTCAACGAATGGATTTTTTTTCGTTTTTGTTTGCGGTTAAAAAAGGACTAGAAATGAGGTTGAATGACGTTTTAGATAGAAACAAACTTTTTTTTGACTATTAAAAAAAAAAAATTTCAATGTCTCAAAAATGGCATTTTCCAGAGGGGGTTAACTCATGCTTTTGGTCAAAACATGGAATTTTTTTCTTTATTTTTTTTCAGTCAAAAAAAGGACTAGAAATAAGGTTGAATGATGTCCTAGATAGAAAACAAACTTTTTTTGACTAGAAAAACAAAATATTTCAACGTCTCAAAAATCGCATTTTCCAAAGGGGTTAACCCATGCTTTTGGTCAAAAACTGCAATTTTTTTCATTATTTCTTCTTGCTCAAAATAAGACTAGAATTAAGGTTTAATAATGATCTAGATCGGAAAAAAAACTTTTTTTTGACTATAAATACAAAGTTTTTGATACTCTCAAAAATGGAATTTTTCCAAAGGGGTTAACCCATGCTTTTGGTCAAAAATGACGCTTTTTTTTTATTTGTTTTCGGTCAAAACAAGACTACAAATAAAACTTACTGACTTTGTAGAGAAAAAAGAAACCTTTTTTGACTATAGAAACTGAATGCTTCAAAGTCCTTAAAATCACGTTTGTCCAAAGAGGTTAACCCATGCTCTTGGTCAAAAAATACGAAAATGTTTCTTTATTAAGATTTGGTCAAAATAAGGCTAGAAATAATGCTTAATAACTTTGTAGAGAAAGAAAAAACTTTTGAGGACAAAATCAAATCAAATAAGAAAAAAAAAACAATTTTTTTCAAAGGGTTGACCCATGCTTTTGGTTAAAAAAGTGCAATTTTTTTCATTATTTGTTTTCGCTCAAAATAAGATAAGAAGTAAGGTTTAATAATGTTCTAGACAGAAAAAAAAACTAGAAATAGTACTTTGCAACTTTGTAGAGAAAAATGAAACCTCTTTTGAGTATAAAAATGGAATGTTTCAAAGTCCTTAAAATCGCATTTTTTAAAGGGGTTAACCCATGCTTTTGGTCAAAAAATGCCAAAAAAGGTTTCTTCTCTCTCTTCAAAGTCATTAAGGATTATTTCTAGTTTTAAAAAATATTAATTTGGTGAAATGTCAATTCTTCTCTCATACTTTTTTTGTGCTGAGTGCTGAAAATACCACAAGAAATAGTGTTTGGTGATTTTCTAGATAGGAAAAAATTTATTAAGTACTCCCCACCAATGACCTGCCCTCTCCATGGTCTTTCTCCTTCAACAGTGACAAAAAAAACCTCTTCTTTCGACGAACATTTTACTGAGTAAGCTTTTCCCGTTCTTTTTCTTGGCTAAAGACTCGTAAATGTACTTTGCTTCAGTGTTGCCGATGCTTTATCCATGATGTTCTTGACCAGTATTCTTAATCTTCCTCTTCCACTTTTCAAAACAAAACTAGAAATAGTACTTACTGACTTTGTAGATAAAAAAGAAACCTTTTTTGATTATTAAAACTGACTGTTTGAAAGTCCCAAAAATCGTATTTTTCCAAAGGGGTTAACCCATGCTTTTGAACAAAAAATTCAATTGTTTCTTTATTTGTTTTCGGTCAAAATAAGAGTAGAAATAATGCCACATAAAGTTTGAGAAAAAAACAAACTTTTTTATTAAATTATGTTTTAGATGGAAAAAAAAAACTTTTTTTGACTAAAAAGACAAAATTTTGCATAGTCTCAAAACTCGCACCCATGCTTTTGTTAAAAAAGTGCCACTTTCTTTTAATTTGTTTTCGGTCAAATCAAGACTAGAAACAGTACTTACTGAATTTGTAGATAAAAAAGAAACCTTTTTGACTATAAAAATTGATTGTTTCAAAGTCGTTAAAATCGCATTTTTCTAAAGGGGTTAATCCATGCTTTTGGTCAAAAAATGGAATTTTTTTCATTATTTTTTCGCTGAAATAACCCTTGAAGTAAGGGTTAATAATGTTCTGGATAGAAAAAGAAAACTTTTTGGACTATAACAACAAAATTTTTCATAGTCTCAAAAATCACATTTTACCAAAGGGGTTAACCCATGCTTTTGCACAAAAAATGCAATTTTTTTCTTTATTTGTTTTCGGTCAAAATAAGACTAGAAATAATGCTACATAAAGTTTGAGATAGAAAAGAAGCCTTTTTTGACTATAAAAACGAAGTTTTTGAAACTCTCAAAAATGGCATTTTTCTGAAGGGTTTAACCCATGCTTTTGGTCAACGAATGGATTTTTTTTCGTTTTTGTTTGCGGTTAAAAAAGGACTAGAAATGAGGTTGAATGACGTTTTAGATAGAAACAAACTTTTTTTTGACTATTAAAAAAAAAAAATTTCAATGTCTCAAAAATGGCATTTTCCAGAGGGGGTTAACTCATGCTTTTGGTCAAAACATGGAATTTTTTTCTTTATTTTTTTTCAGTCAAAAAAAGGACTAGAAATAAGGTTGAATGATGTCCTAGATAGAAAACAAACTTTTTTTGACTAGAAAAACAAAATATTTCAACGTCTCAAAAATCGCATTTTCCAAAGGGGTTAACCCATGCTTTTGGTCAAAAATGACGCTTTTTTTTTATTTGTTTTCGGTCAAAACAAGACTACAAATAAAACTTACTGACTTTGTAGAGAAAAAAGAAACCTTTTTTGACTATAGAAACTGAATGCTTCAAAGTCCTTAAAATCACGTTTGTCCAAAGAGGTTAACCCATGCTCTTGGTCAAAAAATACGAAAATGTTTCTTTATTAAGATTTGGTCAAAATAAGGCTAGAAATAATGCTTAATAACTTTGTAGAGAAAGAAAAAACTTTTGAGGACAAAATCAAATCAAATAAGAAAAAAAAAACAATTTTTTTCAAAGGGTTGACCCATGCTTTTGGTTAAAAAAGTGCAATTTTTTTCATTATTTGTTTTCGCTCAAAATAAGATAAGAAGTAAGGTTTAATAATGTTCTAGACAGAAAAAAAAACTAGAAATAGTACTTTGCAACTTTGTAGAGAAAAATGAAACCTCTTTTGAGTATAAAAATGGAATGTTTCAAAGTCCTTAAAATCGCATTTTTTAAAGGGGTTAACCCATGCTTTTGGTCAAAAAATGCCAAAAAAGGTTTCTTCTCTCTCTTCAAAGTCATTAAGGATTATTTCTAGTTTTAAAAAATATTAATTTGGTGAAATGTCAATTCTTCTCTCATACTTTTTTTGTGCTGAGTGCTGAAAATACCACAAGAAATAGTGTTTGGTGATTTTCTAGATAGGAAAAAATTTATTAAGTACTCCCCACCAATGACCTGCCCTCTCCATGGTCTTTCTCCTTCAACAGTGACAAAAAAAACCTCTTCTTTCGACGAACATTTTACTGAGTAAGCTTTTCCCGTTCTTTTTCTTGGCTAAAGACTCGTAAATGTACTTTGCTTCAGTGTTGCCGATGCTTTATCCATGATGTTCTTGACCAGTATTCTTAATCTTCCTCTTCCACTTTCTTAATCTTGTTCTTTTGCTTTGGCAGATAGCTGGAAGTATTATAAATTAGCTGTTATAACTCTGTCTCAGATCTAAGAGGGCAACGCTAACCAATACAAATCATTTGATTAGCTGCAATGTCAATAATATAAGCATCTGTAATATACAGTGAGCTTATTTGAAAAAAGGAGAATTCTAAGGTAAAAGTGACAGTTTTATGGGTCCTGGCTGATATCGCATAATTATTCCAAAATGTACAGTGCAGGGTATAACAATTAATTGTTTTCTTTAAGAGAAAAAATGTTTTATCATGGCAGGTTTTTGTTCCAAATCTAATGGTATTTCATACATCTCACAACCTTGAGAGTAGTAGCCTCTTGCAGTAACTCTTATTTGGTACACTCACAGAAGGGTAAATTTGTAAGAAAGGCAAAGTAACTTGACATTCATTGTAAACAAGGCCAGGGGGGGGGGGGTTAGTGTAAACATTCTTTCTCAGAGCGACAGCAGTAACTGATGAGCATAAATTTAAAATGTTCCGTTCCTTACTGGGGTCTGTGGGCTTAGGGCTCTCGACTTGTTTCCACTGTAAACAGTGTTTGAAAATAAATTGACAGAAAAAATAATCAGTTAAACCGAAAACGGGATTGTAACCCTAAGCTTGGCTTACTTGTAACTAACGTTTGCTGACGTATATAAAATATCCACCAAGCCATTTTATCAGAAAAAAACTTTCACTCATAAAAGAGTTTACAACATAAACTCAGGGCTCATCGATAAAACGAGAACACGACTACAGCCCTAGCAAACAAGAATGTTTAAACGATTTTTGCCGCCTAAAATTACACATTTCAATTTAAAGTCAAATAAGTTGATTTTCTTTGAGGATAAAAGCTAGTAGAAGGTAACAAAATTATACCTGTTCATGCATCCATGTCTCAAAGTGCAGCATTATAACAGGTAGATTTCACGAGCAGAGTAGAGTATGAAGTTTGTAACTGATACAATAAAAATTAATGTTGCATACATGTCTGCCAAGATCAGTCAGGGATAATGCTACTTTTTGAACATAATTTTAGGCAGAATGCTGTTGTTTTAAGGCTAAAGCTCAAAAGCATAATGCTAAAATGCTAAAATTTTCAAACACAGCATTGCCTCCAGCAGTACAGCTGTATGTTGCCATCAAACACAAAATACATGATCTGGGTGAAGACTGTACATAATGTTATAAATATTTTCTTGTCTAAGAAAATCAGGTGATGGAACAGATAGCCTGGGCTAAAATCAGAACTTCACTGATCCAGAGTCTGACATGATCTGATCATTACTTCTTCACCAACAAATTCAGAACCACAACTCAAACTTCTCATTAACCTCAAACCTTTCAGCTAGCTCTTAGAGTGAAGATACAATAATTATTACATCAAGAACAACCAACCTTAACTGAACTATTATATACGTAACCAACAGATGATCAATTTTTCAAATACCTCCATTAGCCTGGACATCACAGGAGTCCTAAAAATCTTTTAACCTTGGCATGAACACTACAATACAAACAAAAAAGAAATGGTGCACATATTTAATGGTGTGATGCCATTTGACATGACTTGTTATGGTTGTGGGAGTTTGATTTTGTCTACGGCTATTTTTTTTGCAATATTATTTTGCAGGAACAAACTTTTGGGATTGGTCCCGACTGGTTTTTCTCCATATGATTCGGTGTACAACTGCTTGTAACAAAGAAAACTCTAAACCAAACTAGGTTGAAAACTGGTAAAACGTTCGTCCTGAGAACAAATTTTTACCTAAGTCACTAAAGCGGAGGCCGTTTTCACAGTAATGTGTTTGTTGGGGGAGTGGGGGGGAAAGTCAGGTTTACTCTTTACAGCTGTGGATATTGCAAAAACAAAAACACACAAAAACTGAAAAACCCAAAATAAAAAGCCACAATATAAGATATAGATGAAGTAGTGGTACATGAAGACGGCATTTTCTAAATCTTCTTTACAACTAAACAATCTCATTCCTTTTTAAGATGTATTTTTCAGAATATTAACTGCTTTTCATCCCAAATTTATTTAGCATTAATGCTTTTTTTGAGTGAGTAATTTATCCCATGGGTATACTGACACAAGGAGGGGAGTCCTGGACTCCACTGTCTGGGACGGCATCCAGCGTATTTTCAAGTGGGGTGACTTGAAAATGAGTGACAAAGGCACGAGGTTTGAAGGGGGGTCTGGAGGGCATGTTCCCCCAGAAAATTTTGAAATCTGGAGGCCCAAAAATGGCATTTTCAACATTCTCCATGAGACATTTAAAAAACTGAACCTCGATAAAGTTATAAAATGACAGGTTCTTCTAGTGCTTACAGTAATATCATGGAGGTTTTGTAAACTTGATACATATTTCTTGGCCTTCCATATATCCCGCTGTTAAAACACTGGCCTGAGTTTTTATACAACCCCCGAGTGTGGTAAGGAAGTGCATGCTGGCAAAATGTTAAAACCACATAACTTCATCTGTGGTAATGTGTGGTAATTAAACCGGAACGTTTTCCCTTTCTTTCCCTCTTCTTTACTCTTCATAAATGCCTCATACTAAAACAAAAAAATTCCTCTACAAAAGTAGGGGGACTGTCCATGTCATGTGGCTGAGATGAGCAGTGTAGGCTGAACAGGGTAGGATTTGGGGATCTTAAAGTGTTAAACAGGTTATACATTTTCATTTTTTAGTTTTTTGAACAAGGTGCCTTTTTGTGGTTCCAGTTGCTAAGCAACGGAAATCCACTTTGTCATCATACAGTGTAAGTCTGTAATTTGGGGTGACCGACAAAACATGAATCATAATTTTCGACCATCTCCGCTCAATTTCAGGCAGTTTTAGGTGTTACATCAAAGCGTTGAAGATTTCCATTTCGCTCTACTGATGAAACATTTGTTGTACTTTCAACCATCTTCACTTGATTTCATCCCATGGGGTATTCCCCTACAAAAGCGACGGGGCTGCTCATCGTATCTTTTAGGGGTTTAAATTTGTGGATTGGTACCATTTAGGGTGCTAAAACCTCATTAAATAACTGCTGCCAGATAAAGATTAATGACAATATTTACTTTCAAAAAGTCCTTGAGAGGAAAGTGTTCGAAAGTTATCTTTATATACACATGTACTATTAAAATTTGCAGTGCCAGTAATATGAATTGTTGTTGCTGGATTGGTACCTCTTAGGGGTGGAAATGAATTTTGGACATGTTGCAGTTAATTTTTTTTTTTAGTTAACTTTTTGTTTTTCCTTTGTTTGAAATTCATTGGCATACATTGTCATAACCAAAAAGAATAGAAAAATAAAAATTAACTGAGTCAAAAAATTATCTGCAACAGACATGCCCATAAAACAAGATTCTGGTACCCTATAAGGGGTGTTCTTGAAATTTTCTGACGAGCACCCCCGTTACTTTTATAGGGGAGTACCACCCCCCACCCCTACCCTCTACCCTTTTTATGCCTGCCATGCAGATTACACTCTCTTACACTTCCAGACTTCAGTGTAAACAATGGTCCACCGAAACTGACGGATCTCGAAAAAAGAACCCAGTCTCCAACCTTGCCATTTCGAATAAGACTCATGAGATAATATCATGAAACCTCTATCAACGCCCTAATTTACGTTACAAAGACTGAAACCACATTCACTCCCTCGAGTGGCTATTTTTTAAACTTGAGCTTTAAACAGGATGTGATCATTTGGTGATCTACAGTCTACAAGTGCGATACTAATATTTTTTAAAGAAATCTAACCCACAATGTCAGTTTTAGGAAATGAAATGAGGTTCCTTATTTTAAACAGGGTGGTGAAGAGAAGGTTTTTGGTTTAAACAGGATGGCAGTACACCCCTACCCAAACTTCCATTTAGGGTTCCTCCCCTCCCCCACCACCCACTGCCACAGGGAATTTATTTTAATATTACAAGACCAAACATTCTTTATGCAGTAATAAAATTCTGATTATGACAAAATTATCAGATAATTCAAAATGACTTACCAAAGCTTGCAATTGGTACATGGATCATTGACTTCTGGAACCCACACATCATGAAAATTTAATTTGAATTGATTGGTAGCAGTAACCTATATAATAAAATCAAGGCCCATAAGTGTCAAGACAAAGAGCAGTTTTCCCTTAGTTACATATTACTATTGCTTTAGTACCAGAGCTGTTGCACTGCCCGGCTGATGGCACAGTCATTCACGAAACAATAACCCACCCCTCCCCCACCACCCCTCGCCAGGCCCAGCAAAGACATACAATCCTAGGGCTTGCACTTAGCACATGTGTCTGTGATGAAATGCCATTTTCTTTACTTCACACCACCAGCAGATTCAGTTACACTGAAATGATCACACCCAGCAATTTTTAGTACCATTTCTTGGGCTGATTGGCCAATTTATGAGGTGGCTGCATCAGAAAGTGACACATTTTTCATGGCTAGTATTAATTTTGGTTTTACAATTGAGCTGCTATTACAATACAGACTTTGTAAAGAAAATGGCCATTTTAGAAGAGAAAAATGTAAAATTTCACAGACACATGCACTCAGCTAATCCATAAGCCCTATTAACTAGGTTTGTTTCCATGGGAAATGAAAACCAAGCTAGAGTATGGTTAGGTAGTGGAAAACATTAAACACTTATTAAATGACTGATCCCAAGGGAAACCGTTAATTTTGTTACCCAACTCAAAGGAAACAAAATTAACTGTTTTCCAAGGATCCAGTCTTTAAGAGATTTGTACAGCTGGAAATTTTGAAGCTGGAAATCCATTAGATTTTGCTGTAACGGCCGTTGTCAGTCAACATTTGTGGGCAACAGGACACTGTTACCCTCTGGCATCCTAAATTTTCCGATGTTACCTGCTCAGAGATTTTGGCTAGGAACAGTTTCATTGTTAGATGTCATTGCCCTCAAAGTAACAATGAGAGTGCACACTCTTAAGAAACAATTTCTTGCTATAAAACGAAACATGCTGTTTTTGTGATTTTTCTTTCTCCTCTCACTAAGACGGACAACTTTGGGACCAGCACTTTATGTCCGAGTTCAAAAGGTGTGCGTCTTATTGGGAGTCAACAAAAAGGAAAAAGAAAGGCAGAGACCAACTCTAGGTGTTTTATTTTGCAAAGTTTTTATCTGCTCATTCCCCTGCTCACTCCTTAATATGATAAACTCACAACCTGAGTCTGACGTCTGTCATCTGCCGTAAACTTGATTGTAAATCTCTTTTTAAAATGTCTGGCCATTTCGAAAGGCCAAATCAAAATGACCGTTATAAATTAGGTGCCCGAAAACGTACGTACGGCTACTTCTGCTGAAATTTACAAAACGCATAAATTTCAGTTCTTCAGAGTCACGCGATCTGTCTGCGTTTATTCGACTGCAGAAAGATCATTGCTTGCAGATGCCCTAGGGCCTATTACAAAACTAATAAGGCGCTTTTTTTCTTCTCAAACATAAAAGTTAAGAGAGGCCTTGTGAATTTAAACCAACAAAGTTAGGGGAGAGTTGAAAAAACTGACCCCCACTCCGCGGACTACCCACTGACCCCACTCCGCGGACTACTCTACGGACTACTCCGCGGACTACTCTACGGACTAGTCCGCGGACTACCATGCGGACTACCCTAACTAATCAACCAAATTTACTTTCACGGAGAAAAGAGTTAGAAGAAGCGTACCTGCCTACAAGATCACACTTGATAAACAGCCGCCATCTTGATTTTCGCCATTTTACTCGACCCAGCTCTCCTTTAGCCTCGCCCCAGTCTTCATCGGCCACAAGTCAGAGCACGCCGTTCAGCCAATCGATGACCACTATTGGCGCTGGTAACAGTTTTTGTTATATTCAGCTTAAAAATGTTTTTAAGAACTTACTTATAGCCGTGCTTGGAAGTCACCATATTTTTGGATTCACCTGGCCCACAAGGCCCTTGGAGACGTATTCTCCTACGTAGGGCACGCAGTCGTTATTTGGATCGTCACGCGAGGTTTGGAGAGAAGCGTTGCGTGACGATCCAAGAACGGAAGCTGCAATGGACGTAGCAATGAAGAAGAAGTGCTGGGTCGAGTAAAATGGCGAAAATCAAGATGGCGGCTGTTTATCAAGTGTGATCTTGTAGGCAGGTACGCTTCTTCTAACTCTTTTCTCCGTGAAAGTAAATTTGGTTGATTAGTTAGGGTAGTCCGCATAGTAGTCCGCGGAGTAGTCCGTAGAGTAGTCCGCGGAGTGGGGTCAGTGGGTAGTCCGCAGAGTGGGGGTCAGTTTTTTCAACTCTCCCACAAAGTTAGATTGTAACTTCCATAGGCTTACCTAAACTTCAGGAATTCAGCAACGAAAATGCAGCCACGTGGAAGCCATCTTCACTATGATTTCGTCACAGCTACATAATTTAACACTTCGTGAGAAGATTTAGTCACCCTATGATTGCCAGACTTATAAAAACAGCTAGAAGTTTGCAAATTCTTCACGAAATTGGGCAGATTCCACCAGCGTACAGGGAAAGAACTTCCGCCTCGGTTTATCGTGCAAGAATGTTTTTAATTGGTCTAACGCTGACATGTGACGTGTCACGTGAGAATTGATCGAACTTGTAAAGGTGGAAGAGCGGACATGGGGCTTAGATGTAAGGGAAATGGGTGCATTCCAATTGAATAGGAAAAAAGGCGAAAAGCATAAAATGTGATAATAACAAGCACCAAAAGAACACACAGCTTCTCGCTGCGGGACGTAATGTTATCCTTTTACATACCATTTCTGACAGAAAAGGTACCCTTTCGTGTACCTTCTATTAACAAATGACACCCCGTCTAACTGCCGTAAATGCTCTATTTTTTACAGATCATCAATAAATCCCTAAAGCAGGAGGTATTTGTGACTCTTTTAGGGCCACAAAAATGCATCTGTTATTTATCCCTTTCGTTTTTTTTAAGACCAAAATTATGATTGTTTTCCCTACCCTTTAATGTACTTCTCTTACAGAAATCCCTATCCATTAATATACCTGAAGAAATACTCCTTTCGGGCGGAAGCCATAGAACCTCTCCATATAGGCCATTATAGGGAGTACCCCCTCCCCGGGGGATTAATAGACTTTTGACAGAGCTAAAATAAAATACGACGGTGATGACAAAGAGGTCATTGAAAAAGAGTCGAAAGGTCTTCTAATGGACAATACAAACCTGCGAAGCTGTTAGGATTTCGGGTCAACGTATATAGAATGCTTTATTCCGCTCTTACTTTTCTGTAACAGACCAAACGATCTGGCAAGTTTGTACGTGGTGAACTGTAGAGGGTCACAAACTGAGCCTTGTGAGTACTGATGACAGAATGTGACAAGCTATGTTGTAAGCAAGGTTTTTTATTGTAGCAAGGTTGGTGTGAGAAATAAAGTTGTCAAGATGTACGAGCCTCGATCGTAAGCTAGTTACAGTCTATCACCGCGATTCAAAATGGGGGGTGTTGGTAGGTACAAGGCCAACGCCTCAGCATCGCGGGCTCATGTCGCGAACACCCGAGCAAAGATTTTTCATGCACATCCAGTAGGATATCATCCTTTTTAAAAAAAAACCCGGCTAAGTGATCCGACCTCGTTTGAACGCGGGCCTCCGACCCAACAATCAGGTGCCATATGTGCTAAACAAGTTGTGGGTTTTAAGTTATTGTCTCCGTAATTCCCCACCCCAGAAACTGTTAGGGGAATGGGTACAAGTTCTTGGTCCAACAATTTCTGGGATCCTTTGGGTGAACGTTAGATAGTTTTCTTTTGGTCGATTTTATCCAAGAAAACCATTAACCAATCATAGGTAACGCTTGTCCACCCAATCGATCCCAAAAATCCTTGCGCCTAAAGCTTGTACCCTTTACCCTGATAGTTTCTGGAAGGGAATAATTTCTCGTTTGGACAAGGAAAGTGGTAAAGAATCCTAAGAAATCTGACCTCGTTCAAGCGAGTTAGCAGAATAAAATCCTTCATACTATAGAGTCACTAATGAAACCGTGCTTAACTTTAGTTCTACGGTTTTAATCTACACGCAAAATCTAATTAACCATACAAACGCAATCTCTGTTGGTAAAGTTTTAAAATACTTAGAGGGTGGGGAGGGTAGGTGCAAAATAAGATGAGGGTCACTCACTATAACGCTGACGACCACATAATTTTGTCGATAAACGCCGGATTCTTCAGGGAACAGTTGTAATCTTGAATGGAAGAAGATACGCTCCCACTGTGAACGTTTGATAACACTAATAGTCTGAGACAAAAACAATGCTGCTCTCATTGTAATTAAAACAAAAGGTATTGATAAACCATTGAGAGAGAGAGTGACAAGGGGGAGAGGTAGCATGAGCAAACAGCCGACATTCGGCAACGCTACCACTGGTTTCCCCGCCAAATGACGTCTAAGAAACGAGCGCAGAAATTTCATATCGACGACGGGTCACTACCCAGATCTGGGTAGTGCTTCTGATTGGTTGAATCAAATTTCCCTCGCGGCACGACCAATCAGAAGGACTACCCAGATCAAGGTAGTGACTGGTCATCGGTATGGAATTTCTGCGCTCACTTCTCAGTCGTCATTTGGCGGGGAAACCAGTGGTAGCGTCGCCAAATGTCGGCTGTTTTCTCAACCTAGGGGAGAGGTAATCTCATAACCAGATCTCCCACGACGTAAGACAGAGCGAGATCTGGGTACGAGATTAGGAGGAAGATCAACAAAAAAGTGCCTCATAAAGAAAAAGATGTGGAATATTTGAACAAAGCGTGTCTTGCATTACACAAGTGAACAAACTCCTACCACTTCCCAACTACCCTCGATCGTTACTAATCACTGGGCTGTTAAAACGACTTTTGCGTATCAACATTTTCAAGGAAATTTCAGGAGTGTAAGTCTAATAGGATAGTATGCCAGCTTGTAGTCGAGGACCGCAAGCCATTTCAAGGTCGCGCCAAGAATTTAAATATATCCTATGAAACGTTTTCACATGACGTCAAGGGCCGACATATTGGAGTCCTAAATAGTGAAATGGCGGCCATGTTGGTGCCTCAAACCAATCCTGTGGGAGTTGAACCTTTTTTTATACAAAAACTTCCTTTTGTTCAATAAATTTCTAAAGCTGCTGGCCACGTGATTACCACCCAGGCAAGTAAAAATGCTCTATATTATCAAGAAACAACTTGGCATTTGTACTTTGCGAATTCCTTTAATTGAGTTGAAAAATGTGACTAACAGTTCTAAATAACAAAACTTGTTGCACTTAAAGTTAAAAATAGTAAGCATTCTTCCCTTTTGCTTGCTTGTGACAAATGTTCATTGCACCCACATATCAGATGCAGTCGATTAAGCTACACTAAATTATAGCAAAAGCGTATACTACTTGAAACGTAATTTCACTTTTTTCTATAAATTTGTTATTATCGTAGTGATACAAACTTCACTAAAGTCTATTTTTCTCTGATGAGAAAAATGCGGAGATATCATTTCTATCAGCCTTGGCCCCGCTGAGTTTTGAGTCGAAGTAATAATTATCAATTACGAGATTTACCATATCAAACTCTAAAATTAAACAACTGGCAAGTAATCTTGTATTACCCCTGCCTAGCTTCACTGGGCCGGATGACGTACGAATCAAACGGTTACAATTATTTATCAAACTCTAAAACTACTAGTATTTCATGTTGTATTAACCTTGGTTTCACTGAACCAGATGGCGTACAAGTCACAATCATCATTTACAATATTTCCCAAACTACAAAGCTGCTAGTATCTTATGTTGGAATATTTGTAAGCTTTCCTTTCTGATCAACAGTATTCCCGAGCGATCATTTCTCTGTATAATGTGTACCTTATTTTCGCTGCACAAAAAACTCTTGAAACTTTTTGCACTTGACTTAAATTACTCTCCATAGAAAGTTACAGTGAGTTCAAATGTGGATAGTGATCTGTATTTCAAACGAAGTTTTCTAAAGTCATATATGCGACTTTCATTTGTAGCGAAATGGTTGTTTACATTCAATCTAAACGTTGTTAACGAGGAACTATTCACCAAACAGTCACAGAGTTCTGGTAACCAATCTTCACTGACTTCTGTGCAGATGTTGATCGTCAGATTAAGCGTTGTTAATGATGCGTTAACCGTAGTATACATTTTATCAGCCCAGAAAAAGTCCTTGCCTTCCCGCCGTTCACCCTCCCAATACGCGTTTGCTGTAAGAGTGAGCGTAGTTAATGAATTGTTTTTCGACAAACCTTTATTCAGTTTGGGGACCCAGCTCACACAGTCTGGGAAAGAGGAATCACCGCTGACTGTCACAGTAAGAGTAGTCACTGACTCGTTTTCTAAAAATCCTTTACAGACACTTTCTACCCAACAATTACTAATAAGAGTGATGTTGTTAATTGTCAGAGTTAGTTCATTTAATGATGTAGTTCTTGCCAACCCATCAGCTAGGCCATCGTACCAGTAATAAGGCTCTTCAAATGAGTCATCAAATGAATAATCTGGATCTTCTAGGTCGTCGTCATAGTTGTTAACTGTAACGCAGAGCAGAGACAGTGAATTGTTTTCTTTTAAACACTTTCGCAAAAAGTAACTCCAGAATTTTTCCAAATTACTACCATTGATTACAACGGAAAGTGTAGACAGTGACTTCATTGCCATCAAACCGTCACCCAAACTTTCTTCTACAACTGTCCTCACCTCGCCATGATCGTCAATTGCAAGACTGAGTGTAGTCAATGAAGCCAGTTTGGACAAACTTTTTACCAGACGGCATTCCCAACCTTCTGCCATCTTAGTGTAGTTGTTGATTGCGAGATTTAAAACTGTCATTGAAGAGCATCGCAACAAACTCTCCCCGAGGTCTTTCCCAAAGTCTGCTGTCACGTTTGTCATGTAGTTGTTGATCGTAACATCGAGCGCGGTTACTGTCGTGTTTTCTGCCAAGGCCTCACCTATAAGGTGTGTCCACTCTTTACTTGCACCATCGTCGTTAATGATTTTTAAATTGATCTTTTCCACACTGGTACTCTTGATTTTATACAACACTGGTTTGAGTGATGCAATACTGTCAATAGAGACACTAAAGGCATTGCATGACTCTTCAGGAAGGACACAGACGTCATGCACTTTCACCTCAACAGTTTGGTCGGTATTTGATAGTCCCTGAAGAAAAGAACGTGTTCCTGGGGCCAAATCCCCCCAAACGTCGATGGTCATGGAGGACAGTGTGTTGTGACGTCTGACATAGCTTGCAATGCAATAAGCAACATTATCAGTTACTTTTCCGTGCATCTTTAACGCCAAGCTTGTTAGGGGAGCACGTACCAGGCGCTCAGAAAAAGCTTCCGCCCCATCACAACTCAGCTCACCCCAAAGAACCACAGTTAAATGCTGTTTGGTATGTAAACCTTTCTCAACCACATCTGGACCAGGATAAAAATTTCCCAGTTGATTAGATGTTGTTCTGCTACAAGAATCTGGGTAGAAATCAAAAGTAACCGATACCTTCTTTGCCAGACGAATAGTTTCCAGAAAAGACTGCCAGTTGCTCGGAACCTTTCCAAAGACAAACACTCTCAAATTATTCAGGGAACAATTTTCTAGAAGGCCTCTTTTCAGGCTATTAGCACCAGAAAGACTAAGGTTGCCATCAATGTCAAGACTTAACGACTTTAATACGGTTTGTAGTGCAATTCCTTTGCCGATAACATCAACGATAAAAGTTTGCATATCTCCTGAAATGTTAAGAGAAAGTTCGGTCAAAGCTCTATTTAATGAAAGCTTTCCTAAAGCAAGGATCGAAGTATCACTCATTGACCCACGAACAGAGAGTTCCACAGACGACAAAAGAGTGTCAGCAGACAATCCAGTTTCAAGAGAACTGGCCCACGCCTCACCTTTCACCCTGCGAAGTAGAAACGTTACGTTCTTCAAGAATTTACGCGCAGCTAGCCATTCACCGATGACGGCAGCTACGTCACAAGAAATACTGCCACACACTTGCAGAGTAAACTTTGATAAAGTCGTGTTTCCAGATAAGCCTTTATGTAGGGCGTTGGCTAGGTCTAACGTAACAGAAGGGGTGTGAATGGCAAGACTCTCAAGCTGCGGGCAGGATTGTATGTGCTCTGCAACAGTCTGATAGCTTGAACCTTGCGAACATTTATGAACAGTAAGCCGAACTGGCTTCTGCAAGTTTGAAAAGGTTTTGCAGGCATCCAAAACGTGATATATATTGCCACTCTCGTCATTGCGTGGCGGTGGGTCAAGATTTATCTCAACATGGGTAGGGAAGGGTATATAGGAACAAAGAGTCTCTGCCACTTTTTCAGCGTGTCCACTTTCGCAGAAGCTTTCCGTAAGGAAAGTTGCTGCTTCCCAGCCTCGGTCCTCTTCGTCGTCGCTGTCCCAGTCATCCCAATTCTCTTCCCTCTTTCGATCATCCATCGTCACTACTCCAAACTGTCTGCACCAGTCCCAGTCCCATTTCCCCCAGTTCTTCAGCTCTTCGCCAATCTGAGTGAATAGAATGCTTGCATCTCTCCCAAGTACACCAGAAACAAAAAGAAACACTTCCCGATACTTTTTTGCTAGTTCATGAAAACTTAGACGCTCAAACAAACTTAACTGGTTTCCTCGCAACTTGTGAGCAATAAAGGCGGCAGCCAGGTACTCTTGAAAGGTCTTGTGAAGAAAGTAGTACTCATGTTGAGGCTTTAACCTTCTCAGACTTTCTTCCTTGTAAAGAAGGCCTACGTGACGACATACCAATCCTTTGTATCTTCTTTCAAGCGCAGCTAATTCACTTTCACGAAAACAATAGCGATCACTCAGCAAACACATCCAAGCTAACTCTCCAAGTGCAAGAATGGTCTCTTCATATTGCTTCTCTAAGGCTCTGTTTTCTTCAGGAACCTCTAGATTGTGTTTAGCGCAATGTCTCCTTAAAAGGCACAGCACAATAACTTGGTAAAGCTCAGAGCGGGAAGACGGTAAATTCCCCTCATAGTCCTCATAAATAACACAAAGAAGAAGCAAATTTAGAGGATTATTTCGCAAGGCATGTAACAGAGAGTTTTCTTCAATTTCCTTAATGAGACTTTCTCCCTTTGATGAATGCAAGGGACCAACATTTTTAAAATGTTTTCTGATATAATCAAATGCATCACTTTCTGTGAATCCTTTAATCTCCAAAAGGATGTCAAAACCGTACTTTTTCCGTACATCAATTCCCCTTTCTTGCCGGGAGGTAGCCAAAACATAACAAAATGATAAAATTCTTCTTTGAAGCAGTTTATCTACATAACGTTCGGAATCTTTGGGAAGCTCATCCAAACCGTCCAAAATGATTAAAGTTCTCTCCTGATTATGAATGTCCTTGACGAAGTTAAACAGCCTCTCTTTAGTCTTCTCCTCCACATCTTCTGGCAACAGTTGTTCACTGATACTTTCCATTATATCCTTATGTATGTCTCGACATTTCAAAAGCAACATCAGCTCGAATTTGGGAAAAGAACACTCAGCTGGAATTTTTCCATGTGCCCAGTCATAAGCAAGTTTAAGGCAAAACGTAGTTTTACCGATTCCTGGACTCCCTTCAACAAGCGTCATAACATCCTCACCTTTATCAAGAGCTGTGAAGATGTCGAATACATTCACCTCGTTATCATCCACTCGGAAGTCTGCTTTCCGCCTTGAAACGATTTTAAGTCTCGTGTAGACGTCATCCAGGGGTAACTCGATGGTGTTGTCCCAAAGAAGTGGTCTTAACTGAGAACGCCTTTTGTATTCACCTTTGAGAAGCTTCACAACAACTGAGATGTACCAATCTGCTGGAAAAAGGAGATCGGGAGTATTTCTCATTAATTTGTAAAATGCTGTTCTTTCGTTCCTTTGATGAGTAGAATGACCGAAAATTCTTTCTACCGTCACTACATTACTACGTCTTCCCATGAGACCCCGCGCGCGCCTCAACCTAATCCTCAATCTTCTCTCATCCAAAAAAACACTTAAATAGCGACTGGGTACGAGTCTGGGAGCTTAGCAAAAGGACGACAGAAAGACGAAAATGCCAGAAAACGTTGGTGTGTGACAAACGTGAATGGGTTATCAGTTACGAGTTTTGTCGTGATTTTCATTTACCAATAAAGTATTCTGGTCTTTTAAACTGAGATGTGTTTAAAAGAAAAGTTAAGTTTGGCGCAAAATTTCCAAATTTATTATTGACACGCTTGTCACACAAGTTTTGCTGTCTTCTTTACTTCGGCTTTCTTTTGCGTAAGTTCACCGTTAGTGAACTCACTATTTGCTCTTTCTGGCTGTGCACGAATAGGCTTCACAAGGTAACGTTGAATAACCCTAACCCTACACTGTATCGCACGGCTGGAGCTCAAACTAAATTTTTTAACTTAATAGTTAATACCAAATTTCTGTGTTTTATATTTCCACTGATACAGCACCAAAGAGAAACTAACTTCTTTATCATTTTGGGATCAAATAAAAAAGTTCTAAAGTATACTGCCACATTTACTCTCCTCCCACATTTACACGTAAAACGCATTCTTTGTAAAATTACGTCGCCTTAAAGATTTTGCTTTTGTAACACATCATTGGTGATCCATCAAAGTCTTTAGGCAAATGTCAAAGGCTTCCTTTATCTTGTCAGAGTTAACAAACTTCAGATGGAAAATTCCTTAACAGAGAACAAACAAATAAACCAAGAGGAAACTTTATTGTGCTGCGCCTCTGGTAGTGACGCACAAAAACAAACAAACAAAAAAAAAAACACTGAGTGAGGAACTAAACCGTTGACCATGCATAATCTTTCACTCCAGGAACAGTATCACGACTGGACTATGTTTTGGGCCAGCGACTCGACTACGTTTTGGGCCAAAATGTGCTCAAATTTTCAACTGGCCTGATTGTAGCTTGAGGGTGTTATGAAGAATGTTTCGAAATTGAGAGAGCGAGTCAGACGTGAGAAGCGTACAATTTGCTCCGAGCGTGAATGAGAGCGACTCAAGCCTTGTGAGAGTCCAACTTCAGACCGGAAGCAGAGCCGTACGGGCATTATAGAGCCTCAATCAATGAACACAACATTATCCACTTTGTGTTACTTCCGATGTAGTGTGTCATACTAGTCCTATAGTCCTCGGAGCAGTTTTCAGGATGTTTGTCACGTGAACCTAGTTTAGTGGCCTCAGTTCCAACGAGTTTCCTGTGGTTCAGTGGTAGAGCATCTCTACCAGTAACCAGAAGGTCATAGGTCCGACTCCTACGCGGGGAGTACTTGAATTTTTTCACGAGCCGCCTGTATCACTGACTGCGGAAAAACATCTTCCCCACTAAGTAGATTGTACATATACAATATACATAAAAAGAAACGACAAACCCCTATTCGAACATGAGCAAAAACAAACCTTACCTTTATCTTCTAATGGCCTTGGGTATTTTGGAGCTGGAATGTTACTTGAAGATAATGGCCTTTTGCGTTTCTTGGAAGACTGGCGTTTCTTTGCCGCGCCTAAAATCCAATCAAATACTGTTTTTGTACTTTTCCCAATATTATTTTCTACCTTTACGATATATACACTAATATTCAATCCTTTTTTGCAATTGTACTAACTGTCCACCTAAATATTAGGCTCGATATGGCCATTCTATTAACAAAGCTTGAAAAATATGGGGCACCAAATGTATTTTATTAATTAGAGTGGTTATTTGTATATAACCAAAACAAGAGTGGTTATTTACAAAAAACCACATTACAGTTTTATTATTTCTAAATAACCAAAATATAAAATTGGTTATTTACAAATAACCAAAACTGAAATTTGGTTATTTAACAAATAACCAAAAATTAAAAAGTGGTTTTTTCTAAATAACCAAATGCGAGATTGGTTATTTAATAAATAACCAAAATGCGAAATTGGTTATTTATCAAATGACCAAAATGCGAGATTGGTTATTTATTAAATAATCAAAATGCGAAATTTTTTATTTGTTAAATAACCAAAATGCGAAATTGGTTATTTATTAAATAACCAAAATGCGAAATTGGTTATTTATTAAATAACCAAAATGCGGGCAGAATGGAAAATTGGTTATTTATAAACAAACTGGACAATTGGTTATTTAGTAAATAAACAAACTTGCTTTGGACGATTAAAAATCCAAAAATGTGCAAAAATGGTTATTTAATACAGAAATGGTTATTTACCTAATTTGGTCTTAGCAAGTAGCCACGTGGCCCATTTTCCCTCTCAGTTCCCATAACGACCTGCAGACTTCTATTTCCAACACGGCTTCTTCCAAAAACATAGCGCGGTTAAATGCAGAAATGGCTCCGGGCTGCTTTGAAGTTAGCTGACCGAACCAAATCTGATACATGTCACTACAGACTGATCACACTTCACAGTCCCTATTTTTCCGTAAGATCGTCGAGAAGGAGCACTTTGCGTTACGGGCAGCCATCTTGGATGAGTGTCAAAACTACTTAGGGGGCGGGAGGGGTTGGAGGGAAGCGAGAAAAATAGTCCCTGAGTAGTTTTGACGCTCATCCAAGGTGGCTGCCCCTAACGCAAAGGCTATTGCGACAGGATTCTCTAATCATCCTGATATTGTGGAATTCTTTAGGTACTTTTGATCATTGGTCAAGCCAATCTTTACCGAAAGAGATCTCAGGAGCAGGAAAGTAGCATTTTCCTGCGTATTAATTTACTGAAAATGTCCCGAGGAAAACGCTGGAATAGGATTTCCGAAGCCCTAAATTTAAAAATTTTCTGGGGGAGCATGCCCTCAGATCTACAAGGTTGGGTCGCCTTCGGCGCTACAGCTTTCCTCCCCACTTGCGTGCGAAAGGTTTATTAGAAGATACATCATTATGGGAGCTCTTAGGTGGAACAGATTATGATAGAAATTATGATAACTCGAAAGAACAGACGGGAGCCAACCTTAATTCTCCAGTCAGCAAATGATGTGACCAAGAAAATTGTAACAGAAATCGAAAAGAGAGACACTTTATTTGGTATTTCATTCAGTTTTTAGCAAGTACAGAATTGAATTCAGGGATCAAAAGATTTTCACGGGATCAGGGATCAGGATTTGCAACCATTTTGGATCAGGTATCAAACTTTCATGGCCAAAATGTGAGATCAGTCGGGAAAATGTATACCTCGTTAAGACCCTGTTGTATGACAAAACAATGTAAAATACGATACGTTTCACGGAAATGCAAAATTATTTTTGAATATGTGTAATGTCTGAAGATTAAAGGACAGGGGAACAAGTTAGTCAGAAATGAATAATGTGACGGCACGACAATTCGTTGGATAATCTCTGGACTGCCATGAAAACCAACTGAAGTAGATGACGTTAAATGAAGACTAATGGTGGTAGATGTAGGCGTATGAAGGTAAAAGAAGGCTAATGAATGTAGGTGACCGTCGATAAAGGCTAATAGGGGTAGATGAAGGTGAATGAAGGCTAATGGAGGAAGATGATGGTAGATGAAGGTGAAAGAAGGCAAAGGTAAATGAAGGCCTATGTAGGTAGATGAATATTCATGACGAAGGATGAGTGTGAATGAAGGTAAATGAATTAGAATGAAGGTGAATTAAAATAACTGAAGGTAAATGAAGATTAATGAAAGCGAATGAAGGTGTACGGAGGAAAATGAAAGTAAATGAAGGAAAACTGACGGTGGAAGAAGGTAAATGAAAGAGAAAAGAGGAAAGTGAAGGAAGTGGAAGAAGCCATGTTGGAAATAGAAGTCTGCAAGTCGTCACGGGAAATGAGCGGGAAAGTGGGCCACGTGACCACTTGCAAAGACCAAATTAGATAAATAACCATAAATAACCATTTTTGCGCAGTTTTGGATTTTTAATTGTCCATGTTTGTTTATTTACTAAATAACCAATTGTCCAGTTTGTTTATAAATAACCAATTTTCCATTCTGCCTGCATTTTGGTTATTTAATAAATAACCAATTTCGCATTTTGGTTATTTAATAAATAACCAATTTCGCATTTTTGGTTATTTAATAAATAACCAATCTTGCATTTTGGTTATTTGATAAATAACGACTCTCTCTTATAGAGGTGTCCGTTAAGAGAGAGTCGACTGTACACTAATAAGAAATCCTGTTTACGGCTAACATTGATAACATTGTTCACCTACGATCCAAGAATACCTTTTTGAAGACGTTTTTCAGAAGAAGAGGGTTTTTCAACTTGACAGATCACAGAGGCTTTCTTAGATAACTGCTGCTCATGTGTATTGGGACCTACAAAAAGAGTAGTAACACAATTATTCTTTGCTTCAAAGCATAAGGGATGAAGGGAGATTAGCCAGCATTTAACCGTCACTGAAACCGAGTTCTAAGCTATTTTTAATTTGGCTAAACCCTTCTATCTAAACATTGTTTACTATAAACAATGTTAAAATGCATGCGGTTCATTTTGTATATTTTATTCAGTTTAGCTTTAATGTAAAGTGCATCAGATCATACTCACATGTATTTCGCGCTATATAGGTATTAAAATATTTATTTAGTAACTGTTACTATCTAAACATCGCTAAACATCGTTAACTATAAACGGCATTAAAATGGACTTAGCTTGACCTCGTAGAAATAAGCGGAGCCACTGTTTCCCGATGAACTTTTGATGCAACAACAAACAACCAAATACAGTGGAACCCCGCCTTACGACCACCCCGCTAATACGACCACCCCGTTATTGCGACCACTTTTTTATGCCCCGAACAAAAGCCCACTCATTTTCTTATCTGAAAATCCCGTTAATCCGACCACCCCGTTATTACGACCAGCGACCACCTTTGGGAGTCCTGAGTCGTTATTTTCTTTATAAAATTACCCCGTTAATACGACCAGTCAAAATGCTTGGTGGGGCTGCTGAATGAAAACAGACACAATCTGACAAACAATAACCCATTACTAATATTTTATTGAATGTTTTTACGCAAAGGTGTTAGTGGTTAGCATGACTTCCGGTAAATTGCTGTGTGCAGTAAAAAGGATGCATGAATAAGCTTGAATAAATAATATAAAAGATCTGAAAGACTTCACTTTGCAGCATTTCGAGGCTCTCAAAGTTATTTTGCCTTCTTGTTTCTGCTGCCTTCCACTGTGGCTTTTCTCTTCAAGTCCATTTCCTTATCTTTTGTCCCAGAACTTTGAACTTTGTAATAATTGTGAAAGTGTTGTAAGCTATAATATACAAATGAACGGTCTTCGAGACAAATCACAAGCCCTTTCCTTTCATAACAAGGAACTGAAAGAAGTCAGTGTTTTTTCTCATTACTCCGTTTCGTTTACTGTTACATTGTTCAGTTGCATTGAATTGCGGTTGTAAGGTTGTTAATTAACTGCAAAAAGGTTGATTTATAACAGATTAAAGGTACACATGTAGTAGAATGTAGTTTAAAAGCATTTTGCACCATAATTTGACCCTACCCCGTTAATACGACCAAATTTCCATGGCCCGAAAGTGGTCGTATTAACGGGGTTCCACTGTATGAAAATTTTCTGTTCATCTATGGAAAATTTTGAGGCCTAAAGAAAATCAGGTTTACATGTATGGCAAAAATTACGATGAAAGATTTTTCTGTTTCCGTTTATACACTGTTATACAGTTTTACTTTTAGACTGTTACCACAGTAGGGAGTTTAGATAACCACATGCAAAAGTTGACGGCAGTTAGACGTCTCGAAAAAGTAAAATTAACTTCGCGCTCTTTCAAAGTTATCGCAATTTTTTCCTTACTCTCACAATTTGTCAAATTTAGGTGAACTTTTCTCGTTGAGTTGAATTGTTAGGGACCTCATCCATATTCATAAAGAGACAGAAAAATTTGTTCTTGTGAGGTTTTCACTCAAGGAATTGCAGTGCGATTTGACTATATTTTGGGCCGAAATGTGCTCAAAATTCTAAACTCGCCTGATTGTAGCTTGAGAGTGTTATAAAGCACGTTCGAAATTGGGAGAGTGGCCCAGACGTGGCTGAAAGGCGCGGGTTTACGAGCCATGGGGGCGTAACTCTGTCTACAAAGTGGTGGCCCCTGGCAGCCCGGACACCCACCTCCACTAAAAGACGCAGTTGTTAAGTGGGCAACAAAACTGGCTATGTAAATGAAAGGCAAAGGGACATATAGAAAGCGAAAGAGAAGGATCAAAATAGATTCGCAACTACTCTCGCTGGGAGAAATCCAGCGCGCACGAGCTGCTACGCCAACGAAAAGCACCACCACCGTCTTGTTTCGTCAGTTATGCAGGTTATGAAGACGCGCTTAGGGAACACAAGACCAGCTACAAAGGCCCCATTATACTACATTGGGAAAGTTTACATATACTTTGTCATATACACGCAATACAATACAAACCCTTACCTAAATAAAGGAAAAGTAAAACTTTACCTTCATTTCGCAACAGTCTCGGATGTTTCGGAGTATCGCTTAAAGACAACGGCCTTTTGCCTTTTTTTGAAGACTTCGATCTCTTTGCTGCGCCTGAGACTAAATCCAGCAAATACCAACATAATTAGGTNCACCCACCTCCACTAAAAGACGCAGTTGTTAAGTGGGCAACAAAACTGGCTATGTAAATGAAAGGCAAAGGGACATATAGAAAGCGAAAGAGAAGGATCAAAATAGATTCGCAACTACTCTCGCTGGGAGAAATCCAGCGCGCACGAGCTGCTACGCCAACGAAAAGCACCACCACCGTCTTGTTTCGTCAGTTATGCAGGTTATGAAGACGCGCTTAGGGAACACAAGACCAGCTACAAAGGCCCCATTATACTACATTGGGAAAGTTTACATATACTTTGTCATATACACGCAATACAATACAAACCCTTACCTAAATAAAGGAAAAGTAAAACTTTACCTTCATTTCGCAACAGTCTCGGATGTTTCGGAGTATCGCTTAAAGACAACGGCCTTTTGCCTTTTTTTGAAGACTTCGATCTCTTTGCTGCGCCTGAGACTAAATCCAGCAAATACCAACATAATTAGGTTTTTGTCTAAATAACTGTTTCGAAGAAAATTTATTCATTAACTGACCTTTAAAGTATTTGTTAACCATCCGGTAAGGCCATGACTACACAAATGTAGACGGAACAGTAAATGTATAGAGGATAACATGGCTGCGCGGAGATACGAAATTTCTCTTCAAGTGTTGAGCTCACTCGTGAAATATTTTTTTCAACACAAGAGAAATTTCGTATCTTAAAGTGGCCTTGTAATGTTCTATTTATTATGTAAACACCAATGAAATACCAAGCCATTTCACTTTAATAGTTTTTTGGTATGAAAGGCGCAAATTACTACGTAGCCATAGCAACGGTGATATTTTCACATGTGAAGTTATCATGTTTTCGCGCGAAAGATCATCTGGTATTTCATTGGTGTTTATATAGTAAAACTATCTCTGCCATGTTCGTCTTCACACACATACACTCTTGGGGCACAATACCGCTGAGCATAAGCACCACAGTCATACCAACATATTCTTAACGCTACATACCTTGGGGCTAAAAGCGAACAAAATCGTTGGAGGAAAGATATTTCTAAGGTTCCTAATTGCGGCAAATTTGGGGATTTGGAGGTCTGATGAATCGCGTTCATTTACAAAGGTATATCCGTCATTAATAATAGCCGCTTTCACATATTCGATCACCCCTCTTGGAAAAACAGGCTCGTTTGTGAGTCAACGGACGACTGGAAACCGTTTCAGTACCTAAATATAGAATTAAATAACAAAACTGGGGCTTTATTTTTGGTATTCAACTGTTGCGAAGACACGGTTTAGCATTTTGAAAAGATAGCAAAAAGAACGACGTAGCCCCTTTTAGCTTATGTATAAATAACTGTACCAAACATTCTTTACCAATCAACTGAAAGACCATTTTTAACAATAAAAAAGTATAAGTAAAGCTACATACACTAACCATTAATCGAGGTAACAGCTACAAACAAAGGAAATAATTGGAGAAGAGATAGCCTAGCAGTACCAAAACATTTCAAAGGTCCCCCGACAGTGGTAATTTTAGGGATTTCGAGGTTTCGTGAACCGGGTACACGCAAAAAAGTATATCCGTTATAAATTACTGAATTTCCACTAAAAATTACGCAACAGTGCAAATCCATCTTTAGGCTAGTAATTAGAAAAATTAAGCAAATAGACTAGACTGCCGCAACACAGCCATTTTACAAGGCAGGAATAGAGCTTACTTAAATCTCAACGGACAAAGCTCCCCTGTGAAGGTGTTAAGAAATATTTCACCTCTCTTATAAAACCTGAAACGAATCTTGTTTGTCCACAACTGGCGAAGGTAATCTGTCACAATGATAACAAATTTTGACTCTTTTTAAACGAGTCTTGTTCAGTGGTTTTTATAGTTCCTTGTTACTGTGCCATCCCGGCAAGGAAAACTCAGTAAGCCCTTATTAGAGTACTGAACATTTTCCACAAAAACAACGATTTGCTGTACATGTAATATTGTTTATCTACGATTCAAGAATACCTTTATGAAGACGTTTTTCAGAAGAAGAGGGTTTTTCAACTTGACAGATGACAGAGGATTCCTTAGCTGAATTCTGCTCTGCATTGGGACCTACAAAAAGAGTAGTAACACAATTTTTTTTTTCTTCAAAAAATAAGGTACGGTACAGTTATTACTAATTATCACTGTTTAAACATCGTCAACTATAAAAAAACAGTAAGGAAATTAACCGTCTTAAATCGCGGCCGGCACTGTTTTCTGAAAATGAACTTTTGACACAACAACAAACAACCAAATGCCCTGAAACGACTGTAATTTTTAACTCAAATTTGAAAATTTTCTGCACTTTTTAAGGAAAAATTTTGCAGGCCTGAAAGACAACTTTTGTATCATGACAAAATCCAATCTAATGGGCTTACAAGTATGGCCCAATGTACGATGATTCTTACTGTTTCTGCGAAGACAGACTATTAATTTTGGACTGTTACCACAGTGGGGAGCTGAAGTAACCATATTTAAAAGTTAACGGCAGTAAGGACGTCACGAGAAAAGTAAAACTGAGAGATTAAGTTTGCGTTCTTTCAAAGTTTTCGCGACTTTTTCCAGCTCTCTCAATTTGTCAAACGTGGGTGGACTTCTCTGGGTAGGGATCTCATCCTAAATTCAGAAAGAGAAAAGATAATTTGATATTGAGAGGTTTTCATCACTGTTGTCATTATAGTTCAGCGAATGACCTTACATAAATTTCCTAAGGCCAACAGTACACAATACAAGGACCAATTATTTAAATTACATTGAATTATTATACATTGCACACAGTATCTGTCTTCTTATTTGCTAAGAGCCTACAGTTAATTTTAGAAATCAGCGCAACCTACAGATTAGTTAGTTATCTGCTATCAGATTAGCGACTTCTGTAGGTTATTGCGCGCACAATGCATGATTTAAGGCGATGCTGTGTCTGTCCTTATTTTCTTCAAAACAATTTATAATAAAACAATTATTAGATTCGGTTTTCGTGGTATCCGGGATAATTAAGGTCTTGGTAAGTGTTATCAGCCTTGGTTTTTAGTTCGGCTGATAGCACTTTTCTCGAGCTTGATTATGCCGGATACCACAAAAACAGTTTACAATGTAAACGTGTTACCTTGAGAAATGGCAAGCATTCGTTCCACAAGTCTATTACAGTGATCCTGCCAGCTGTACATCTCTGCATATTCTCGTCAAGAACTTTAGACTCCCTCAGTCGCAGCTTCCTGTTTTTCTTCCGAACAGCTTTGATTGCACTGGCCCAATCTTTAGGATCTTCTGATTCCACCACACAACTTGAACCATACGGAACTTCCTTAAAAACCTCGCCAAGACCAGAGTTCCCACTGACAAGCACAGGCAGACCAGCAGATAAAGCCTCCAGGGCGGCTAGCCCAAATCCCTCAGTTCGTGATGGCATTATAGCAAGATCAACTTCACAAAACAAACGGGCTAACTGCTCTCTGCTCTCACTGAAACAACGTACAGTTAGTTGACTGCGATCAATGCCTTGCTGGAGTAACAAATCTTTTACTTTCTCCTCTTCTCCACTTGGAGCTCCAACAAACAACAGCTTATAGGGCTGTGGCTCGTCTTTCAACTCAGCAATAGCGCGAGCAGCGATGTCATATCCTTTCAGCTGAAAGTCTTCATTGTCACCACGTCCAAACACTAAAACACTGAAAGTTTTTCTTTCTTCAGTGGCCTGCTTTACATCAGAAAACTCTGAGAAGATGCCTGGGGTAAGGTTGAGAACATCTTGATCTTTTCCACAGGCACGGAGATAACCTGAGAAAGCTTCAGCCAGCTTGGGACCAACTGCTACAATTTGATCAGCTTTTTCACAGAGTTTTACCTCAGCCTGGTGCTTTTTCTCACCTTTTGAAAT
The DNA here is from genome assembly GCA_942486025.1 of Porites evermanni. Taxonomy (NCBI): domain Eukaryota; kingdom Metazoa; phylum Cnidaria; class Anthozoa; order Scleractinia; family Poritidae; genus Porites; species Porites evermanni. The sequence goes on along the minus strand of CALNXI010000180.1, from coordinate 365,091 downwards.
AGCATCTGCGTAGGACTTGTACATACCAAGCTCTTCAGGAACTGTATGAACGACCTGAATCCACTGGCACTTACATTGACGTTTTATACCCTGCGCTTGCCGACCAAGAACAGCCCCATGTCCTATCACACAATCGACAGAATGGCTTTCAGGAAGAAAGGACAACCAGTCCACTGGGTTGTCATAACCTGGCATTTCTTCTGCTTCAATAAGATGTACATTGTGACTTGCAGCAACTCGTTTATCCTCTTCACTGCACTGGGGAAGATAAACGCTGACATCCACTTTGGGGTGTTTAGCCAAATGAATGGCCAGCTCTCGGTTGATGGTTGACAAACCTCCTTTTGTTGATCTCCATTCACTGCTTAACAGAGTTACCCTCAATTTCCTCGAGGAAGTGGATTCTGAATTGCTTTCGTGGTCTTCCTGTGATGTAGAGGCTGCGCTAGGAAAGGATGACAATTCCTAAAAGAAGAGTGGCATAAATTTATTAAAGGGTTTAAAAAGCTAACCTGAGATCAGGCTCAATTTTAGCAGTTCTCATACATTCTCCCTTACGTAGTCCCGCTAAAATTCTCTTTTCGTTTCGCCTTGCCCGCCGGAATGTTATTTACAAAGAGAAACCAAAACAGAGCCTGATCTCAGGTTATTTAAAAGTATTTTGTATTTTTAATACAGTCTAGTCTCTGCTTACGGACACATCTATAATACGGACACCTGTCTATTACGGACAGTTCGTTTGGTCCCAGAAATGCCAAAAATCATACATTCCCTACCTCTATAATGCGGACACCTCTGTAAAGCGGACACTTGGTTCTGTCCCTTTGGTGTCCGTATTAAAGAGGTTTGACCGAAGTAAGTTCTTACAAACTTTAATTGAGCATTGTCTTCCAATGCTTTTTCTGTCAGCGATTGCACTTGCAAAAACTGACTAGAAAAACATGCAAGACATTTTTTGAGTTTGGGCTACCTGTGGTGTCTCATGTATATGTATTCTCGGTTTTCACATTACGTCACCAAAAATTCAAACTAAGAAACTATCGATTCTTCTGAGTTTCATGAGGTATTACAGCACCTAAACACCTTTATTTAAACAAAGTTTTGGTTCGAAAGGGGTCTTCATTTTGCCATAGAGGACGTTTAAATTTCTAGGCTTTTGCGTCACGCGGCATTTAACTGGCGGCCGGGAATGCTCTTATGTGGGTTAAAAACATTACCAGTTTTGGGAGATTTTGCTATCTAAATATTCCTTGTCTCAGAATAAACATCACTTTAATCCTTTATGACTTTCTCAAGCGATGAATTCACCACTAGTAGGAAAACTCAAAAACAGATGTTTCTGATGGTTTCCGGCAGCCATATTTGTGCCCCTCAAAGGGACACAAACATGGCGTCTCCATACAAAGCTCTATAAATTTGGGTAAAACGTTTCTCCTAGATTCTGGACTTTCTGTATTGAATGGTTTGCAATTTTATTTTTTATTGCATGACACTGAAAACCCCCAATACCATAAATCCTCTATTAACCCCGCACCCCCTGCCAAATAAGCCCTCCCCCCCCTTTCAGGGGAAGAAAGTTATTAAGCCCCCGCTCTCTTTTAAGCCTCCCCTCCCCTCCCCTTTTAGACTGGATTAATTTAATTATGTACTGTAAACACTTGACGTGGACTGGCCCAGTATGATTTATTTATGATTGAAAGGGAGGGGGACAGAGACAACTTACAGGGTGAAAGGTCAAAGATAATGCATGTTACTAAGACGGTCTCAACAGTGCAGTACGCATGTACCACATCATGAGGTGTGAACTACTGTACATGCAAGTAAACTTCCAATTTAATGATATGAAATGAATAAAATGATCACTTAGTGAAAATGCTTTAATCGTTAATCAAATTCTCTTAACTACATGTAATTCTTTTAACCCTTTAAAGCCTAATATTAAAATTCAAATTCTCATTTGTTGCCCCTATTTGTTTTCAATAGAAGTAGTGGGGAGAATTTGTTGAAGTATCAATTAGATTCATCCAGTGTGATCAGGTCCTCAATTCTCATGACCACTGTGTTTTATAAAGAAGTGATACTACAAGGAGAAATTCGACGCTGATCACTCTTAGGGCTTAAAGGGTCAAGGAATGCACAGAGATCAGTATGGAGAATTTGTATGTGCATACTGGTGCTTAAAGGTTTGAAACAAGCCATTGAAGCCTACACGTACAGCAACAGCTTATCTTGGTTTGAGTACAGTGAATTGCCATTGAACTATTCCCAGCCCAACTTCCCCCAACCCACCCTTGATGGGATACTAGTCCACCACAGCATTGCTCCCAATGGTATGTAGCCAGTTTAAAAAAACACACACACAAAATTAAAGACCCATGAGAGGAGAGGTAAAGGAAGAAATATTTTCTTGACTAAGATCAAAACTCGAAAAAAATTATGTTGTTAGTAAAATCTATATTTAATTACATTTTTATTAAGTCAGATAATGTTACCTTTTCACCAGATATTTAGAATTTAAAGCTCAGAAAGAAATACTATTCAAATTTTTTTTTACCATTCTTTTTGCTTATGTCTGTGTTATCCCTTTGACGAAATTATTATATTTTTGAAAAACCTATGTATTTTTCTGTAATTCCCGATAATGCACACAATCTTTTGAGATCATGACACTAGTCATTCTATTGTTTTCTACAAAACAATTTTTTGACATCATAGATCACATTGTTACAGATCATACCTGTTGAATAAAAGGAGAAAACACAAAAAGACAGAAAAAATACTCACAATACTCAAAATACTGTCTTAAAATTTGTGCTTGGTAATGTACAAAAGGAATATTTAAGAAGAAATCCACCAGGAAACTGAGTAATTTTAATTCTCAGTGGACAAAAAGCTTGTACCTGCAGAATAATTTTTAAAAGGCGTTGGGAAGAAAAAAATTCATTGAAAGATTATTATTTACTTGATCGTACTTAAACCAACGATTTTGTAACTAGGGCACATAAGGCTTTGTTCTGGCCGTCTTAAGTTAATAATTACGCGAAGCTGCTCTTAAGAATATTGCATTCTTTTTACCTTTTTCAAGAGCTAAAGATGTAAGTGGTCATCTGTAATAACACCAAAGAAAATTTCTCATGGGATTAATTGTCAAATTTCACAAGAATTGTGAAAACACAGGAAAAATTCTGAAAATTTCATGTGTAAGATGTAATTTTGTGAAATTTGACATATTCATTTTCTTGGGCTCCTATGAGAAATTTTCTTTGGTGTTATCACAGAAGACTAATTACATCTCTAACCCTTGAAAAATGTAAAAAAGAATGCAATATGCTTCAAATTATTCTGGTGCAGGATTTTTGTCCACTAAAAACTAAAATTACTCAATATCCTGGTGGATTCCCTCTTTATTTAACCCACTGAAGGAATCACTGAGAATTTAGTATTGCTTTTGAAAGATATTGTAGTGAAGTTGATCTTTAGTATGAAAACTTTAAACGGGTGACAAGTACCAATTATTTTGAAAAACTGCCCTGAAAAGTGAGTAAACAGTGTAGATCTATCACGTACGCAACTGAAATTAGCCCTGATGTCTTGACGATATGTAGTTATTAACAACTGCATTGTTTCTTTGCCTCTATATATCTAACATAGTTCCCTTGGGAGTTTACAAATTGACACACGCACTCAGGGAGGGGGGGAGGTGGGGTAGGGGTTGGGAAACTTCCATGTTTGGCTCACTCAGTATGTGCAGCTCTGCATGATAGAGGTTTATGACAATTCAATCTTAAAAAAAAGTATTCAATGTCACTATTTAGCATTTTAAACAGTGTAGCAATTTGAATCCATTTTGCTTTACACAGGGTCAGAATCGAAGGGTTTTAGCAGCACAGACCCAACCAGACTTTCTTTAAACCACCCCCCCCCCCCCCCCCCCCGC
>CALNXI010000180.1:355591-360804 GCA_942486025.1 Porites evermanni | reverse complement strand
CCCCCCCCCCCTCGCCGGAAAAGTTTCTTCCCTTATGCATAAGGATAGTACTGTTATTACTTTGACGGTTTTTTTCCGAGTTAAAAATCAAGAGATGCAACAGAGGGGGCTCAAATCATACCTCCCCTGATTCAGAGTCTGATAACATTCAAAACCACAACTAGAACTAATTCTCACACCTCAAACCTTACAACTTGTTTACAAGATACCAAGAAAAATCAACCTTCACTTGACTAACACTATTAGCTAACAGATGACAAATTTTGCTTACTTCCATCAGCCTGGACATCACAGGAATCCTAAAAATCCTTCAACACCGCAGACATGAACACTACAACAGGAACAGAGAAAGAAAGTACACATTGTAAATAATGGTGCAATGTTGTAAACAAGCTACATGTACCATTTGACACTTTCTTTTTGTGGGAGTTTAATTAATTATATAATAATTTTGTGGATTTATGAATTTTTGTAATTCGCAACAACTAATAATAATTATTAGTTGTTGGACCTATCCCAATTATCATTATTGGGATTTGTCCAGTCTGGTTTTTCTGCTGGATAGTGCTATGGATGAATCTCTAACCAGCGATATAAAGATTTATTAAAAACTACCAAAATAAAAGGCCACAAGGTGAGATATGAATATAGTAGTGCTAAGTGGGCTGGCACTTTAAGGGTAACTTTGCGTTACAACTACATATAAACAATCTAATTCTTTATAAAGGTGTGTTTTTCAAAAGAATAACCTCTTTCTATCCCAACTTTATTAGCATTAATGCTTTTTTCAAAAGAGTATTTATCCCATAAGTATGCTGACAGAAGAAGGGGAGTCCTGGACTCCACTGTCTGGGGGATACTGAGGTGTACATTCCCCAGGGGGGAAGGGTAGACATCCTTCATTTCTTTAGCCTAAACAGGAATGTTCTACTGAACAGGGCAGGGTTTATGGAGGTCTTAAGTCTTAAACAATTTATAAAATTTCACTATTTCGCATCTTGAACAGGGTGTCTAGAGCTTTAAACAGGGTGTGAATATTTGGTGATCCACAGTCTACAAGTATGATTCCATCATTATTATTATTTTAATCTAATCTCATGATGCCAGTTTAAGGAAATGGATCAGGGTCATGAAATGAGTTTTCTTATCTTAAACAGGGTGGCCGGTGAAGAGAATGGTTTTTTGTTTAAATAGGATGAAGGTTTGAAGGCCTTTTGGCACTAAACCCTACCCAAAATTCCCTTCAGTGTTCCCCCACCCCATCCCCACCACCCCAGGGAATTTTAATACTATAAAACTAAACATTTCTTCTACAGTAATAAAATTCTGATGGCGACAAAATTATCAAATAACTCAAAATAACTTACCAAAGCTTGGTACATGGATCCTTGACCTCTGAAACCCACACATCATGAAATTGGAACTGATTGGTAGCAGGAACCTTCATAACAAAATCAAGGGCAATGCGTCAAGACAAAGAGCAGTTCGCTTAGTTACAAATAATTATTGCTTTTATAGAACTGGTGCTAATGCACTGCCTGGCTGATGGTACTGTCACTCACCAGTCAATAAACCTCCCCCCTCCCCCTCCCCCACACTCAGCCAAGATATCCATGTACTGTAGCAGAACATTTGACTGGTAGGCTTTGCAAATGTGACTCCAGGATTTCAAAAAGGAAAAGTAATAATCCTTTTTCCATTTGTATTTGTAACACCTTCTTTGAGTTACTTCAATTCTATGATGGTTTGTAGCTTCATGCTAGTATCATGTACAGGACTTTCATATTCACATTGCCACATTTTTAGGCAATTACTGTATTTCCTAGAATAAACTCACGCTCTAATAAGCGGCCTCCCCCAAAAAGGTGCCCACCTCATAGGCCGTACATGTATATGTGTAATATCAAACATGGGCCTCTTGTGAATAAGCTACCCCTCCCCAGGGCTGGGGATACTCTGGATTTCAAGTGACAGAGATGATCGAATGGGGGCAAAAATCAAAACCAAAAAAAATCCTTAGGGCTTCCAACAAAACCCCCAAAAAATCCCTAGACCAAACATTAACCCCAAAAAATCCCATGCCAAATTTCTAAGCCTTAAAAATTTGCAGAAGGCTTTACATGATATAACACGAAAAATATGAACGATAGAAATTGAATGTTTGTGTTTGTTTTTTCATCATACCATCTGAATATTCAGATAGTTTTGAATACCCAAAAAATCCCTACTTAAATCAAGCCACCCCAGAAAAAATGCTTGCCAAGTTTTTCTACCCCAAAAAATCCTTCGATCATCCTGGTCACTTGAAATCTGGAGTACCCCCCTGGGCCGCTCCCCACCCCTTCACTTTCTTAAATAGTTAGGATACAGTTAGTTAGGATCTATTTCCACTTAATTGATGAGAGAAACAATATTTGATGATAATAATGAGATAAAAAATAAGCAAACCAATACATGTACACATGTAAAGTGTGCAATGGGGCTATGGTACACTTAATTACCAACCACTCTTTTAACAGATGAAAGGCAATAATGTTGGCTTAACGTTTACATAATTTGCTTTTCTATTAAAAATTTAGCTAAAATAAAGCTACAATTCATTCTTATCAGTTTTATGTCCTAAACAACACTAGTCAGGGCTCGACTTTCAGAAAAAAATCTTGGGGCCAGCTGGCCTCTAAGTTTTCATTTTTGGTCGCCAGGACAAGTATTCTAGTCACCAAAAATTATCTTCAAGAAAAAATAGCATACAATAATTATACTTAAGGTCTTTTTAACCTCAACAAAATCGTCAATAAGTTACCTTCTACAAAACAGGCTACATAACCCCTACAATGGCACTTGTTATAAAATTCATTTTTACGTATTTATGTATTCCGTTACCGTTAAACTAACGGATAGCTAACGGCTTGTCCCAACGCTCTAACGATTTGTTCTAACGGCTTGCTCTTACGATGTAACGGTTGATTCCTAGCAGCTAACGGTTGGTCCGTCTAACGTTTGACTTTAACTTTACTTGTAAGAAAAAATCACCAGTGATGAATTCGATTCAACGGAAGTCTTTTTTAAGACTTCTGTCAAAATTAATCGGGCAAATTGATCGCAGTTCTCAACAGGTCCCTTGTTTGTCCGGGAAAAAATTTTAGCGCATCGATTAACAATAATTCCTTTATGTTGAACATGTATCTAGATTGCGAACTCGATTGCAGATTAGTCTGATAAAAACTTAAGAGAACAAACATCTATCTCGGGCTTCTTGTAAACTACTTCTTTATGCAAATTTATGTTGACATTTGAGCCCTTCGCGACAAAGCGTTGCGTGACAACCTAAGTGAGAGCTTTGCTGCATTTTATTGACTTCTAGTAAAGTATTGTTGAAGTCAATCTTCTTGAACAGACTTCTCGCCAAATCAACTTTTGCCCGAAAATATTGACGATCTGTTTCTTCTTTGTGGAGGAGACTTTCGATCATGTGCTAGGCAATGAGATAGATCATGTTTCACCGATGTTTATTTCTGAACATCAATGCAAATATGGAACGCAAGGCGAATGTTTGCAGATTTGTTCTTTCATAGCCCAAATGAGTTTTTTTCTAACACAAAAAATTTGTTTAACTGCAAGTGTATTTCATTTCCTGAAGCTTGAATAACTGTTTGAGGAAATTTACACTTCAGTATTTACCTTAAGAGATTTTGGACGCCGCCCGCAGGTATGTGAGGTCTTCGACCGATGCTGTACGATGCGAACGGACATTAAAATGGGCAAAAATTGTGTGAAAGGAAGCCTTAAAACATCAGTTACAATCTCTTACAGAATAGTTTTTCTAAAGTGATTGTGTTACAGACCCACTAAAAGACAGTCTCCGTTGCCCGTTGGAACTTCTTCAACAGTGTATTTCAGTAGAAGATCGACGGACGATCTAACGCATATGGATGAGTTGCTAGCCTAAAGACTGAATTGCCAAAGGCCTCCAACGATTTTCATTGATCTGTCTAACGGATGACTAACGGATAGCTAACGGTCTAACCGTTTACCGCAATATCGTTAGTGTACGTTTTCCCAAAGAAGGTCACAAATATCATGGGGGCCAGCCTGGCGACCAGGCGTGAAAAGTTAGTCGCCACTAAATAAAATCAAGTCGCATTGGCGACCCCAGGGGTCGCAACGCCGAGCCCTGCTAGTAATAACCAAAGCTTACGGAGTGCAGGCGACAACAATCGAAGGTCAAAGCACTTTTGCTCCAGCGCTGAGCTTTGCGCAAGTTTCACGTGACAGATGGTCAAAAGATGCTCGATCAGACTACGAGTGATAGAAAGTCCAAACGCGTGTGATTAAAGTGTGTTCTGTGCATTCCATACATTCTTAGTGGAAGTCCAAACGAATGCTGGCTACATACATGCGACACATGCGTAATAACAACCTGGAGATTAGGATTGTGGGCTCCTCTTGTCGCCTGCAATTGCTTTGCAAAGTTTTTATCTGCTCCTCGCGAGAATCGAGAATCGAGAATCGAGTCGAGTTGATTGTTGCATCTCGATTCTCGATTCCTGCGAGACTCATCAAACCAGAACGGCCTTTGTTTACAATCCATTATAAAGGATTTTGTTTCGAGTGTAATTTGCTCTCTACTCTCGATACTTGATTGCTGCGAGAATCTAACAACCTTAGTTCAAGTTTCAGCAATTCTCTCACATCAAAAAAATCTTTCTACTGTATAAAATAACAAACTCTAGCATTTGATTCTTGCGAGAAATTTCTGAAGTAAGCAAATTATACAGTAGCAGTTGACATTTGCATTTGCTCACACGGCTCGGGTGACACTTTGCGTTGAAATCTTAAAAAGTTCTAACGGCATTTGCATCATTTAAATTGCAGAAGTTGTTAGCAATAGTTGAACTTGAAAAGTAATCCATGGCTTTTTGTCTGTATAATCCAAAATCCATGCAAAAGGAAGCTTGTGTAAATAAATGTTAAATAAGAAATGGTGTGTAAACAAAGTCTCAAGGCGCTTCTCATTGCTTTTGTTCTTCAGCTTGTCTTTCGAATTTTATTTGCTGACATTTTTCGATTACCTGTTTGTGAATGTCTATCAGCTTCATCCCAGTTGAATGTCTGGTTATCGGTGTCTACAGTCGGAGGGTGTTTTTTTCACTTGAAACTTTACTTGTAATTTGACCTCTTGACTAGAATTGCTGTTTTCGCGAATACACAAT
>CALNXI010000180.1:325591-350591 GCA_942486025.1 Porites evermanni | reverse complement strand
GAGGTAGGATAGTACAGAAAGGCTCCAGGGTTGCCTGTTGTTCCAGGCTTTCAGATTGAAGAGCGCGGGCGAAAAATTGACGAGGAAAGAAAAAGAGGGGTGACTTAACCGCCGAAGCAAGTGTTTCCGTGCGGTTTCCGAGCAAAGAACGAGGAACGAGAGTAAAAAGCCGCGCGAAAATACTCCCGGAAGCGCTTGCTACGCAGGCTGGGGGTGACTAGCGGAGGGGAAACTACTCGCCCCAGTGTCCCCTGGTTTTCCTTGCGTAGGCTTCAACTCGTTCCCCACCATCTGAACTCCGCGCTCTTGTATCTGAACGCCTGGGACAGGCTAGCTCCGGAGTAAAAGGTAGGCCTTTCCCGATTGTGCTCGTAAAATGCTGGAAACTTTCTAACTGGAATACCAAAAAGTTGCTAAAAAGTTGCCAAAAATCCAAAAAGTTGCTACCTAAATTTGAAAAATTGCCACCTAAATTTTTTGTTATTGTTATATAGAGGATATTACACGGTGGCGCGAAGATATGAATTTTATTTTCGAGTGGCAAAACAATATTTTACTCACTCGCTGCGCTCGTTCGTAAAATATTGTTTTTGCCACGAGAAAATAAAATTCATATCTTCAAGCCGCCTTGTAATGTTCTTTTTATTATATAGACAAAAAGACATCGATAAAATAATAGATTTTTATGCGCTCACATTTTCAGTACAGCAATATAAGACATTGTTTACAATAATCTTGAGAAATAACACTGCGCTGAATAGGGCTCTACAATGACAAAATATAAGCAAAGCTTTGAAAAATGTGTAATTAAAATTCAAAGGACGCAAGACGCCTACAAATTTTTTGGGGAAATTATCGAAATTACGTCATTGATAAACTCACGTGTGAGATTATGGAAAATAAACCACTCGGGTCCCGGATGTACTTTTTATGAATTTTACTCGTGTCTATATAATAAATAAACGTTATTAAATTAAAAGCTTTATTTTTCGTTCTTCACAATAATTACTAACATCGGTCAAGAAGAAAAGATTTTAAAAACAAAAATTAAAATAACAAAAATAAAAATAAAATTTAAAAAAATTAACGTTTTGTATGAAATCGTTGACTTTTTTCGTGCTTGATATGTGGTCTAAACCTATATTTTGCTCAAAAGTTGCTCAGAAAGGCAACATTTGCCAACCTCGTTCCCAGGGTTCTCTCCTACCACCATGGGAACGAGGTCGAAAATTTGCTCGAGGTTGCTAGAACCACAAAAAGTCGCTCCAAACGCCAAAAGATGCTCAAAAGTTGCCGGGCACAATCGGGAAAGGCCTAGTAATACGCAGTCCTGATAATGTTAAAAGTTGGAAAAAAACGGAAAGAACAAAGAGGTCATTAAGAAAAAGGTTACAAAGTCTTATAATGGACAAGAAAAACTTGCGCAGTAGTCAGGATTTGGTGTCCATGAATAATGCTTTATTCCTCTATTACTTTTCTGGTTAAGTTTTACTAATATAAACGAGGCTTTATTACGTGTTTATTTTCGAACGTGGGTGGTAAGATGATATGAATAGATTTGGAAGAAACGAATCGTTCTGCACATAGAAAAACGGTAAACAGTAGAGGGCCAAGAACAAAGCCTTGTGAGTACTGATGACAGAAAACAAGAGACAAAGTTTTAGTCCTACTGACACAGGAGAGGGTTTATCATTATTTTTTCAGACATGAGAGTAGCAAAGGTGACAAAAAATGAAGTTGTTATGTTCTAAATGCCACTTGAGTTTTTTTTACCCCAGTGGCAAATGATAAAGTAGAACACCTTCCTGTCCCCTTTGATATCACTCCCTTCTCTTCCACACCCACAATAGCAGCTAGACCTCACAAACGGGATTGGGTTCCAATCGCCATTTGCACATCTCCTGTAATAAACTTTGTTTGCCTCCCAAACATTCTGTATATGCATAATGCATTGTCTTCAATTTCTCTTAGGACGACTGTATCCCTCAGGAGAAATTAAAAAAATTGGAGGGTGCAAACAAGGTGTATTACAAGAGATGTGCAAATGAAGAATGCTGTTTGCGAAAAGCGGAGTCTGCAATCCTGGACAAAACTCCTTGGGACAGTAAGAACATAACAGCAGTTCTATGTGTATCACACGTACTGTTCTAAAAACCATTCTGTCATTTTAAAAATCCATAACCCCTCCCCATTCCGCACTCAATACAATGTTGAAAGATCAAAGAAATTGTGCCTTGACGGTTTCAACACTGTCCGTGGGGTGGAGACGTGCAGTGCAAGTAGCGCGCGGATATAAATTTAGCGTGTGCTAAAAAGCGTTCGAACGGTACAACCATCCCAAGACTTTTGTCATGGATAATGCTTTTGTCCATGATTGTAGCTTGCAGCCGATGTTAATGCGAGGTAATAAGATGCTTGAGCCTCTATTGCAAGCTACTTCCAGTCCATTTCCGCGATTAAAAATGGGCAGGTGCAAACTCTCAGCATCGCTGGCTCATAACTGAGAGGATCTGAGGTGAAGCAAAGAGTTCTTGTGCACACCCAGCAGGATGTCATTCCTTGTCCCGGACTGATGGTTCAACCGTGTTTGAACCCGAGTCTCCCCATTAACAATCACGTGCCCTGCAACTGTGCTGTAAGTAGCCTGCGGGCAAGCTCTCCATTTGGGGGATATCGTGAAAAGAAGACGCGAGAGATACACGCGACAGGAGACGCGAAAGTGGGGGGCGTTCCCTCGCAACTTCGTCGCTCGCTCGCGCCTTCTCTCGCGACTCGCTTCGCTCGCCCAAATAGGAGAGCTTGCTCGCAGCCTATGCTGTAAGAGTAGCAGCGGTTCTCGTTCTATCCTCCCTTTCCCCCTTCACCTGTAAATAATGACTGTGTGCTCTTATCAGGACATTTGCGAGTATTTGTTTGTGAATATTTCAAAGGCACTTCAGGGTGTTAACGAACATTAAATTGGCAACCACCCCAAGAAGCCACGTTGAGGGAAAACCAAGGTACATGTAGCCACTATAAAACTCACACTGTAAATACACCACTTCCCTATTCTATTTGATGGTCTGGAACCAGCAAGAAAACGGGGATCATACAGGATTGAAGAGGAGAATCCCCTCCCCCGGCACGCATCGCATGTTCCTCGACTACAAGCTAGTTCCCGAGTTACGAATATGATCTGGATTGGGCCTCGGCCAAACGTCGAACTTTTCATGAGACGAACCAAACTCTAATTTAGGTCGAGCTGAATTATGTTAAGATCGTCTGTTGGGTCAAACGTCGAACTTAATCAGACCAAAAAGCTATTTTATAACTTTTTTTTCCCGAAAGAGGCTAAATATACATTATCATACAAATTTTTAAATGTGGCTAAATGTAATTTAGGCAAAGTTAAATTACAAGCCAATGCGATCAGCGGTCTCCTCCTCAAGCGTACGTGATCAGTGGGGTAACCGCAGGGGCCTTTTGCTTATCTTGTGACTTATCTTACATCTCATGCGCGCATTTTTGAGCTGATCTTTGCGGATCTGTTGCTTAAGCCAATCTTTGCGGATTCTGGCTCCCAGCCCGTCCCTCCCCTTCTGTGCATGGGTAAGTATAGGGTTAGTTGAGTATTTTCCACTGAACTCTTTCAGTGTGATGGTGCCAGTTGGCGGCTGCATGCAGGGGTGGTTCCCGCTCGCAGGGTTGCCATGGATACCTCCTTGCTATGACTGAGGCTTTCAGGCTCCCGTTCAACCTTTAAGGCACCAGTTCCCAAGCTCATCTATTGGCGATGAGTTTAATATTAGTTCAGCTAGTTGCATGTGAAGATCGACGTTTTCTCGGAGAATATCTTTTCCGTCTGCTTCAGATGGGCGATCCAAACTCATTCAGACGAGTGAACTTAACTGAGGCAGACGTCGAACTTTTCAGGAACTTAGTTTCGTCTCGTGAAAAGTTCGACGTTTGGCCTAGGCCTTACAAAAAAAATTTAAGACTAAGCAATTTTAATTTACAAACCTTTATTTCGTTGAGTTTAAAATGTAACAAGATCATTCTAAGAAACTAAACTTCACGCTTTTGTGCTTAAGGTAGTTTGTACTGTTCTCTCCTACTTGTTTGCAAGAAATGTTCATTGCTGATTCACAAATAAAGATACAGTCGATTAACAAGAGAATTGCTCCTGGATTAACCCCGACTAAACTAAATCATAGTGAAATACAGTTTACATATTTTAATATAAACTAACTTACAGTTTCTTTTCTGTATATGTCAATATCATACAAACTCCAATGGAATATAAGAACAATATACCAATCGTTAGTTACAATATTTATCAAACTCTAAAACTACTAGTAACTCATGTTGTATTAACCTTGGTCACACTGGACCAGATGGCGTACAAGTCACAATCATCAGTTGCAATATTTATCAAACTCTAAAACTACAAGTACCTCGTGTTGTATTAACCTTGCCTACACTGGACCAGATGGTGTACAAGTCACAATCATCAGTTACAATATTTATCAAACTCTAAAACTACTAGTAACTCATGTTGTATTAACCTTGGCCACACTGGACCAGATGGTCAACAAGTCACAATCATCAGTTACAATATTTATCAAACTCTAAAACTACTAGTAACTCATGTTGTATTAACCTTGGTCTCACTGAACGAGATGGTGTAAAAGTCACAACCATCAGCTGCAATATTTAACAAACTACAAAGCTACTAGTAACTTGGAATATTTGTAAGCTTTCCTTTTTGATCAACACTATTCCAAACTGATCATTTCTCTTTATAAATGTGTAACCTTTTTTTCGAAGCACAACATATTCTTGAAACATTTGGCACTTGACTTGATTTACTCTCCATAGAAAGTTATAGTGCGTTCAAAAGAAGATAGTGATCTGCATTTTAAACGAAGTTTACTAAAGTCATATATGCGACTTTCATTTGTAGCGCAATGGTTGTTAACGTTCAATCTAAATGTTGTCAACGAAGACCTCTTCTCTAGAAGACGGCAAATATTGGGTAACCAGTCTGCAGTGGCTTCTCTGCAGATGTTGATGGTCAGATTGAGTGTACTAAACGATGTGTTCATATGGTTCATCGCTTCATGCAAGTATGGGTCATAGCCTTTCAGCCGCTCACCTTCAGAGTACACATTTATTATAAGGGTGAGTGTAGTTAATGACTTGTTTAACGCTAAACCATCACGCAAGTCAGAGACCCACATCTCACAAAATACAGAACCGGCATTACTGCTGGTTGTCACAGTAAGAGAAGTTACTGTCTCGTTTTCTTCCAATCCTTCACACACACTTTCTATCCAGTAGTCACAAGGAGAGGTGTCATCGTTTATTGTCAGAGTTAATTCGTTTAATGATGCAGTTCGCGCTAAGCCATCAGCCAGACCTGTATACCAGTATTCAGACTCTTCGGAGTCAGCTGAGTAACAAAACGAATCAACCGAATCGTTGTCGTTCTCGTTGCCGTTTTCGTTCTCGTTGCTGTTGTTTTTGTAGTTGTTAACTGTAACACAGAGTAGGCACAATGAAGTGTTTTCCACCAAACAGTTTCGCAAAAAGGAACTCCAGAATTCATCCAAATTACTGCCATTGATTACAACGGAAAGTGTAGACAATGAAGTCATTACCATCAAACTGTCACGCAAACCTTCTTCTGCTGTCCTCTGCGCGCCATGATCTTCAATTGCAAGACTGAGTGTAGTTAATGAAGTGACCTTGGCCAAGCAGTTCACCAATCTACATTCCCAGCCTTTTGCCATGTTACTGTAGTTGTTGATCGCGAGATTTATAACCGTCAGAGAAGAGCTTCGCAACAAACTCTCCCCAAGTTCATTCCCTAAGTCTGCTGTCGTGTTTATTATGAAGTTGTTGATCGTAACATCGAGCGCGGTCACTATCTTGTTTTCTGCCAAAGCATCACCTACAAGGTTCGTCCAGTCTTGACTTGCACCATCGTCGTTAATGATTTTTAATTTGATCTTTTCCTCTCTGGTATTCTTGATTGTATTGAGTACTGACGGAAGTGATTCAATACTGTCGATACAGACATCAAGGCCATTGCACGATTCGTCCGGTACGACACAGACGTCATGAACATTTACCTCCACAGTTACGTGGTTATCCGATAGTCCCTGAAGAATAGTCCCTGTTCCTGGGTCCAATTCCCCGCAAACATCAATCGTCACGGAGCAAAGTGTCTTGTGTCGTCTAATATATCTTGCAATGCAATTAGCCACTCTATAAGTTAATTTTCCATGCACTTTTAAAGTAAGGCTTGTCAGTGGGGAAAGTACCAAGGCTTCAAATAGAGCTTCTGCCCCATCACAACCCAGCTCACCCCAATGGACTACAGTTAAATGTTGTTTCGTCTGAAAGCCTTTCTCAACCACATCCGGACCAGGACAAAAATAAGCCAACTGATTATGCGTTATTCTTCTGCACGAACCTGGGTAAACACTTAAAGTAACTAACGCATTATTTCCCAACCGAACACGTTCCGGAAGAGCTTGCCAGTTGTCTGGAACTCTTCCACGGACAGACATTTTCAAATCCTTTAGAGTACGATTTTCTAAAAGGCCTTTTTCTAGGACATTAACAGCAAAATTACTAAGGTTGCCATCGATGCCAAGATTGAACGACTTTAATGCGGGTTGTTGTGCGATTCCTTTACCGATAATAGTAGCTAGGAAGTCTTGCATATCCCCAAATATATTTAGGGAAAATGAGGTTAAAGATTCATTTGATAAAAGCTTTCCTAAACCGTTGACCGCGGTATCACTCAATGACCAACGAACGCTGAGGCTCACAGACGACAAAAGAGAGTCAGCAGACAATCCAGATTCAATAGCACTGGCCCAAGCTACGCCGTGTACTCTACGAAGTAGAAATTTTACGTTCTTCAACGATTTACGTGAAGCCAACAAATCACCGATGACAACAGCTGCGTCACAAGGGATACTGCCACACACTTCAAGAATAAACTCTGATAAAGTCGTGTTTCCAGATAAGCCGTTACGTAGGGCTATGGCTAGATCTGATTTCATTGCAGGGGTAAAAATGCTAAGAGTCTGAAGCTCAGAGCAAAATTGAATGTACTCTACAACAGTCTGATAGTCACTGTCTTTCAGCCTGGGTCGATCATGAAACGTGAGGCAAACTGGCTTCTGCACATTTGAAAACTTTCTAAAGGCCTCTAAAACATGATAAATATTATAACTGTAAAGAGGGTCAATCTCAACATGCGCGGGAAACGGTAAGCAGAAACAAAAGGTCTCTGCCATTTTTTCAGCATGTCCAGTTTCACTGATGCTTTTCGTAAGGAAAGTTGCTGCTTCCCTGCCTTGGTCCTCCTCGTCGTCATTGTCACAGTCATACCAGTCATCTTCCCTCTCTCGCTCATCCATTGTCACCATTCCAGACTGTGTGCAGGTGACCCAGTCCCATTTTCCCCAGTTTTTTAGCTCCTCACCAATCTGAGTGAATAGAATGTTTGCATCTCTCCCAAGTATACCAGAAACAAAAAGAAACACTTCTCGATACTTTTTCACTAGTTCATGAAAACTAAGACGCTCAAACANCACCAATCTGAGTGAATAGAATGTTTGCATCTCTCCCAAGTATACCAGAAACAAAAAGAAACACTTCTCGATACTTTTTCACTAGTTCATGAAAACTAAGACGCTCAAACAACCTTAACTGGTTTCCTCGCAACTTGTCAGCAATAAAGGCGGCAGCCAGGTATTCTTGGAACGTCTTGTGAAGAAAGTAGTACTCATGTTGGGGCATTAACCTCCTCAGACTTTCTTCCTTGTAAACTAGGCCTATGTGACGATCGACCAATCCTTTGTACCTTTTTTCAAGCGCAGCTAATTCACTTTCACGAAAACAATAGCGATCGCTCAGCAAACACAACCAAGCTAACTCTCCAAGTGCGAGAATGGTCTCTTCATATTGCTTCTCTAAGGCGCTGTTTTCTTTAGGAGCCTCTAGATTGTGTTTAGCGCAATGTCTCCTTAAAAGGCACAGTACAATAACTTGGTAAAGCTCAGAACGGGAAGACGGTAAATTCCCCTCATAGTCCTCATAAATAACACAAAGAAGAAGTAAATTTAGAGGATTATTTCGCAGGGCATGTAACAGAGTGTTTTCTTGAATTTCCTTAATGAGACTTTCTCCCTTTGATGAATGCAAGGGACCAACATTTTTAAAATGTTTTCTGATATAATCAAAAGCATCACTCTCTGTGAATCCTTTAATCTCCAAGAGGATATCGAAGCCGTACCTTTTCCGTACATCAATTCCCCTTTCTTGTCGGGAGGTAGCCAAAACATAACAAAATGATAAAATTCTTCTTTGCAGCAGTTTATCTACATAACGCTCGGAATCTTTGGGAAGCTCATCCAAACCGTCCAAAATGATTAAAGTTTTCTCCTGGTTATGAAAGTCTTTAATGAAATCAAATAGTCTTTCTTTAGTCTTCTCCTCCATATCTTCTGGCAACAGTTGTTCACTGATGGTTTCCATTACATCTTCATGTATGTCTCGACATTTCAAAAGCAACACGATCTCGAATTTGGGAAAAGAACACTCCGCTGGGATTTTTCCATGTGCCCAGTCACAAGCAAGTTTAAGGCAAAACGTAGTTTTACCGATTCCTGGACTCCCTTCAACAAGAGTCATAACATCCTCACCTTTGTCAAGAGCTCTGAAGACGTCGAACACATTCACCTCGTTATCATCCACCCGGAAGTCTGCTTTTCGCCTTGAAACGATTTTAAGTCTTGTGTAGACGTCATCCAGGGGTAACTCGATGGTGCTATCCCAAAGAAGTGGTCTTAACTGTGAGCGCCTTTTGTATGAAAAAGAAGATCGGAAGTATTTTTCATTAATTTGTAAAATACTGACCTCTCATTCATTTGATCAGTAGAATGACCGAAAATTCTTTCTACCTTCAGTGGCTTGTGAGTAAGTCAAAATATATACACCACCTGAAAATCTTTACCGTTGTTCCTTAAAATTAAGGAGCTTACGCAAAAGGACGACAGAAAGACTAAGATGTCGGCAAAACGTTTCTGTGTGACAAACGTGAATGGATTATCAATTACGAGTTTTGTCGTGATTTTCATTTACCGATAAAGTATTCTGGTCTTTTAAACTGAGATGTGTTTAAAGGAAAGTCAACTTTGGCGGAAAAATTTTCAAACAAATTATGGACACGTTTGTCACTCAAGGTTTGCTCTCTTCTTTCCTTCGGCTTTCTTTTGCGTAAGGTCACCGTTAGTGAACTCACTATTTGCTCTTTCTGGCTGTGCGTAGATAGGCTTCACAAGATAACGTTGAATAAGGAAAGCTAAGGAACAGTAACTATCGGACGGCTGGAGCTCGAACTAAATTTTTTAACTTATTAGTTAATACCGAATTCCTGTGTTTTATTTCCTCACTGCTTGATACAGCACCACAAAAACTAACTTCTTTATCATATTGGGATTAAATCAAAAAGTTCTAAAGTATACTGCCACAATTACTCTCCTCCCACATTTACACGTAAAACGCATTCTTTGTAAAATTACGTCGCCTTAAAGATTTTGCTTTTGTAACACATCATTGGTGATCCATCAAAGTCTTTAGGCAAATGTCATAACTGTCAGAAAGGCTTCGTTTATCTTGTCAGAGTTAACAAACTTCAGATGGAAAACTTCTTAACAGAGAACAAACAAATAAACCAAGAGGAAACTTTTTTATGCTGTGCCTCTGGTAGCGACGCAAAAACAAACAAACAAACAAACAAAAAACAAAAAACACTGAGTTGGGAACTAAACCGTTGACCATGCATAATCCTTCACTCAAGCAACTGTAGCGAGACTTGACTACGTTTTGGCCCAAAGTCTGCTCAAAATTCTAAATTGGCCTTATTGTAGCTTGAGGGTGTTAGGAAGGACGTTTCGAAATTGGGAGAGTGGGTCAGACGTGGAAAGCGTACAATCTGCTCCAAGCGTGAATGAGAGCGACTCAAGCCTTGTGAGAGCCCAACTTCAAACCGGAAGCAGGGCCGTACGAGCATCATAAAGCCTCAATCAAGGAACACAAAATCATCCACTTTGTGTTACTTCCGATGTAGTGTGTGATACTAGTCCTATAGTCCTTGGATCAGTTTTCAGGATGCTTGTCACGTGAACCTAGTTTAGTGTCCTTAGCTCCCACAAGTCTCCTGTAGCTTAGTGGTAGAGAATCTGGACTGGCAACCAGAACCTCATAAGTTCGACTCCTATTCGGGGAGTATTTGAATTTTTTTACGAGCCGCCTGTATCACAGACTGCGGAAAAACATCTTCCCCACTAAGATGGTTGTACATATACAATATACATGAAAAGAAACAACCAACCCTTATTCAAACTTGAACAAAAACAAACCTTACCTTCATCTTTCAATAGCCTTGGGTACTTTGGAACTGGAATGTTACTTGAAGATAACGGCCTTTTGCCTTTCTTGGAAGACTGGCGTTTCTTTGCCGAGCCTAAAATCAAATCAAATATTGTTTTTGTATTTTTCCCCAATATTATTTTTTAGCTTTACGCTACATACACTGATATTCAATCCTCATATCCATTATATTTGCATTTTTTTAAAAGAAAACATTCTACGAACTAGCCACATCTGTGTGGCCATTCTATTAACGAAGCTTGAAAAAGGCCTGTCACGCGTTCGAGCCCTGAACGTTGTAATTTCCAGACGCTACAAAGCTCTGTTGAATTGAACTAATCAACCAAAAACACAGAGCAAGAAAGACTTGGATTCTGGAGTCCACACTGGGGATTCCGGATTCCAGGTAATGGATTTAGGATTCAAATCGTTAAATTCCAAGGCCAAGGATTCCGGATTCCACAAAAAAATTCCCGAATTCCAGATTCCAGATTCTGAAATCCAGATTACCATTGGGTGATCAATAGCCCTCTTGAGCTTGTATGTTTTGTTTTTCCAGTAGAGGTCCCACGGGAACTTGCCTCTTTGTCTCTTTTTATGCGTAGATACATGTTTGCATGTGAATAAGATGTAATTTGAAAGAAACAGTTCTCTAGAGTATTAACACATGACCTGCAATGGGAAAACAAAACCTACAAGCTAAAGAGGTCTATTGTTACTGATCACCTCTACAATGCGGCAATGGTCAGCATTTAGAAGTCCCAAGCTGAAACTTTAACTTAGAATAAGCTATTCACAACAACCAAGCCTCTATGATAAAATACAATTTCCTTATGCTGAGGTCCATTACCTTATTTAGCATGAAAAACGTAAACCTGAAGCGAGTATTATTTCTCGGCATCTAACATTGTTAACCTGTAGCCAGTGTGAAAACGTTTTGACTTTGTACTGTAAGTCAGTCTTAAACGAGTCTCGTCCAATGCTTCGACCATTTCTTAGTTATTTAACATCCCCACAAGGAATAAGTACATCTCCCAGACCTTCCTGCATAGAAACCAATGAATTGCTCTTGTGGACATATTGTTCATGTTTCTAAGATTCAAGTGTACCTTTATAAAGATGCTTTTCAGTTGGAGAGGGCTTTTCCTCATGACAGATCACAGTGGCTTTCTTAGATAAATTCTGCTCATCTGCACTTGGACCTACATTACAAAAATCACAAATGTAGAAATTAATAATTCGTTACTTTTGACCCTCAGGGTTGGGAATAAGACCTTGAAAGGTATCGCGATTTTGAAACTCTTTGAAATTGGCAAATACACATGTAGGCGGATTTCTCTGGTGGAGTTATTAAAAAGAGATTGATAAATTTGTTGTTGTGAAGTTTTCACTATAATGCTGTCATTGTAATTGCGTGAACTTACAAATGTACATTTCCTAATGACAGCAGATTACACAATACCAAGACCAATTTGAATTAAAAAGTGAGCCTGTTACCTTGAGAAATGGCAAGCATTCGTTCCACAAGTCTATTACAGTGATCCTGCCAACTGTATACCTCAGCATACTCTCCTTGAAGAAGCTTGGCCTCTCTCAGTCGCAGCTTCCTTTTTTTCTTCCGAACAGCTTTGATTGCATTGGCCCAATCTTTAGGATCTTCTGATTCCACCACACAATTTGAACCATTGGGAACTTCTTGTAAGGTCTCGCCAAGACCAGAGTTACCACTGACCAGCACAGGCAGACCAGCAGATAAAGCCTCAAGGGCAGCTAGACCAAAGCCCTCAGTTCGTGACGGCATTATAGCAAGATCTACTTCACAAAACAAACGGGCTAACTGCTCTCTGCTTTCATTAAAACAACGCACAGTTAGTTGACTGCGATCAATGCCATGCTGGAGTAACAAATCTTTCACTTTCTCCTCTTTTCCACATGGAGCCCCAACAAACAACAGCTTATAGGGTTGTGGCTCGTCTTTCAACTCTGCAATAGCGCAGGCAGCGATGTCATATCCTTTCAACTGAAAGTCTTCATTGTCACCACGTCCAAACACTAAAACACTGAATGTTTTTCTTTCTTCAGTGGCTTGCTTTACATCAGCAAATTCAGAGAAGATGCCTGGGGTAAGATTAAGAACATCTTGATCCTTTCCACAGGCACGGAGATAACCAGAGAAAGCTTCAGCCAGCTTAGGACCAACGGCTACAACTTGATCAGCTTTTTCACAGAGTTTTACCTCAGCCTGGTGCTTTTTCTCGCCTCTTGAAATGGCATCTCCGTAGGACTTGTACATACCAAGCTCTTCAGGAGCTGTATGAACGACCTGAATCCACTTGCAAGGATGAATTCGTTTAAGAATCTGCACTTGCCGACCAAGAACAGCCCCATGTCCTATCACACAGTCCACAGCATGGTCTTTTGGCAGACAAGACAACCAGAGATTGGGTTCTAGACCTGGCATTTCTTCTGCTTCAATGAGAGTAACACTGTGACTTGCAGCGGCTCGTTTATCCTCTTCACTGCACTGAGGAAGATAAACACTGACCTCTACGCTGGGATGTTTTGCCAACTGAATGGCCAGCTCTCGGTTGATGGTTGACAAGCCTCCTTTTGTTGATCTCCATTCACTGCTTAAAAGAGTCACTCTCAATTTCCTGGAGGAAGTGGATCCTGAATTGCTTTCATGGTCTTCCTGTGATGTAGAGGCTGTGCTAGGAATGGATCGCAAATCCTGAAAAAGGAGTAGCAAATTTACCAAAGGGTTTTAAACATATAACAAAGGCTTTTTGCTGCTGGTAAGCTAATAGAAACTGTAATTAAGATGCGAAACTCAAGATTTGTCTTTCCAATGACTGCTGTTAGTAAACCACATGTGATAACACAACGAACCTCTCGTACAAGCGAGTACTAAACAGACATTTTAATTTATAACCAAGGCCCCAAAAGGTACAACCGAAACTGAATATATAATGTATAAAGCAGTACGTGCATATGAAGCATGAACACATAGCGTGAATATTTACAATATTAAAACACCACATAGGAGGTAAAGAAACATTTAGCTAAAGCGAGGTACATGTAAGCTTAATTATTCATACAAATTCATAACTATACTAGGGTCCCTTTTCCCAATACTAATCATTACACTTCGACTGTGTATAACTGACACAATGTGAAACAGATACTCATATTCCAAATCTTGGGCTACCTGTGGTATTACATGTACATGTATATCTCCCTAGTGGCGACAGGGTCAATAATATCTAACCAAAATTAGCATTTTATATAATAACAGAATTTTCTTGAACATAAACAGTACAATACTG
Source organism: Porites evermanni (assembly GCA_942486025.1). Classification (NCBI taxonomy): domain Eukaryota; kingdom Metazoa; phylum Cnidaria; class Anthozoa; order Scleractinia; family Poritidae; genus Porites; species Porites evermanni. Next base: position 336,834 of record CALNXI010000180.1, on the reverse strand, counting down.
ATAAAAAGTTCAATTGCTCTTTTAATGGCTACGGGCAACAATGTTCATTATACACTGTACATGTATGTAATGGAAATCCCACTGTTTTGATTAGAGGGGAGATGACCTAGAAGTAAAAATGTCAAAGATGAGGTTCTTTCCTTGGATTGCCTCAACAACAATATTATTTTTTAACTGCTTTGCCTGAGTACTACACTGAAAACTGTCCCTTTAATTTCTTGAGAGGGAAAAGCAAACTTATCAGTTTTTCACTCAGCATTCCATTACAATATAGAGATACTTAAAACAAGCCAATGCCCTCACACAGCAAGAGATTATCTTCATTCTACGAGCATGAAGCGCAACGGGAGTCTTAACCTCCACCACCCCTCACCCCCACCAGGATAGGATGCTATATATAGTCCACCACAGCTTTGCTCCCTGTAATATGCCGCCAGTAAACACAAAAACAAAGAACTAGGAGGGGAAAGGTAATACAAAAAATAGTTTCCTGTCTAAGAAAATAAAGTGACAGCACAGAGTTCAGGGCTCAAATCAGTCCTCCCCTGATCCAGAGTCTGCAGCCCTGCCAACCCCTGAAGATTCATGTATCACCAACCAGCCCTCAAATTTGTTCTTCAATAAGTCAGACAGAGAGAGACTTTCGCCATCTTTCACAGGTCAGGTGACCAGTTGCCTCAGTCTGGCATGACTGGGGGCCTTAACAGGCACGAGTCTACTATTATCACACAGACAATTTTTTTTTTTCAATTGTTGATATTTGCAGAAATACTAGCAGTAACAAACAGTTAGGAAGTGCGGGCCGTGAATATTTACTTTATAGTTGTGATTGATTGAACCGCCTTCATAATACGGTGCAAACTCTCCTTTGGGACACCTCTATTCAAAGGACACCACTATTCAGGGGGCACAAAATTTGGTCCAAGAAAAACTTCCACATAATCTTTGCATTCAGGGGACAGTTCCCTTAGCAATCAAAAAGTGACTGACCACAAATTAAAGAGGGTTGATATTTTTAAGTGTACACTTATCACAATTATGGAAGCTTTCACAAACTGCACTTTCTCACTTAAATCAATCTATAACTAGACTCGCCAAAAGGTGAATTCAGTGGGCTGCTTCTGCTATTGAACGACTAGACAGAAATATTGTATTGTATGAAATCGAGAAGTTTACTAAAACAGACAGCCAACTGCCCATTGATCCTGAACCATGGGCCTCATTGACTACACTGAGACGATCCTAATTTGCAGTCTACAGTGTACTTGAAAACCGTTTTCATGTTAAACGCATTATTTTTTCCACAAGATAAAAGATACTCAGCTTTAAGATTTTTCTCTTGGTATTCTTCTCTAACTTAAAAGAATAAAATCCTTTGCATTTTGTGACCTAATGTAAATAGATGAAACGGTCAAAAACATATTTTTTTAACGTGATACTAATTTGAGTTAATATTTCGCTCAAGTTCGCCTTTTGTGTCACCATGACTAACTTCTCTTCATGGCAGAACGTTATGCCACTTTACAACTCCTCCGAAGTTTTTGTGCCAGCTAAACAATATTGAAACACTATTCACAGTCCTCGGATAATAAAAAGACTGAACGACGTACTATGTACCCTTGTTTACTTCCGATTACATGTGCATGAACTCTCTCTTTTCAAGCGATTCATCTTAATGCACAATAACCCACCCTACCCTTATATTAATTAAAACCCTTTGGTTCATTCATATTAATACTGTTTTTCCCCTCACATTTACTGTATTCGTTCGTATTCAAAACACCTTTACAAAAATAAAGGTCATGTGAGTCATGATATGAGTATTATGTTTCGAGATCAACCAATTATGGGCTTTCCCCAAGTTCCCATTTTGCGGTGGCTTCAGTTTATATATCAGTCAAATCGAAGTTTCAACATCCCCCCCGGGCAACACCCCGGGTATTTGACTTTTTGGAAAATTATTGTTCAAATCCCCCCTACCCAAACCAAAATGCCGTTCAAATGCCCCACACTAGGGTCCATTCAGGTGATCAAATGCCTCCATCCAGGGGAGATTTAAAAACTTTCCATATTATCCACTATGTAGGAGCTCTTAAAGCCGAGTCTGCATACACTTTGCAATAGACAGTACAGTTTTTATTCTAATTTATTCTGTAACTGCTTTATAATAAAGAAAACCAATATTAAACATACATGTAGTTGACAAATTTTGATCATGAATTATTAAACGTAACCTTAATAATCTTGTCCTTAATATTAAATATTGTCATATTTATATGAAATAGCTACTGTTCTGTTGAAAGTTTTGAATACACCAGTGTAGCAACCGTTGGTCATGTGATCAACTTTTTCTAAACAAAAACAATATTTTCTGGAAAAAGTGTTCAGGCGTAATAGAAGCGAATGCAACGGCTGCCAAAAAATAAAAGGGTTTTGTATGGGAGGAACAGTTTATGACAAAATCCACCAGGAAATTAAGTAGTTTTAATTTTCGGTGGACAAAAACCTTGTACCAGAATAATTTAAAGAATATTGCCTTTTTTTTTTTACATTTTTCAAGGGCTAAAGATGTAATATTGATGTTATACTACTACATGACAAATTTCTGCAATTTGATTGGCTTAGAGCAGTGGTATTTCAGCTTAATTTGAAATACCTACATGTGAAAATTACAAACCTTTTGGGGGTACTAGTATAAACAAATAATAGCATGATTTGTACGTGATATTTGGCATAAATACCACTCCTGATATTTCAAAATTGTGTCAAATTTCACTCGCCTGACGGCTCGTGAAATTACGTATAACAATTTCGAAATATCACTCGTGGTATTTATGCCAAATATCACTACAAATAGTGCTATTACCTATACTAATTTAACAGGGAAGAGCCACCCAGTGGATCTGTTAATAAACCATTATTATTATTATTATTATTATTATTATTATTATTATTATTATTATTAACTACATGTACTTCTTTTATAAAGGAATGCATAGAGATCAGGCCCCGGTTGTTCAAACATTGGATAGCGCTGTCCACCGGATAAATCACTATCCAGCGGATAGTGTATTATTGATTTCCGTAATACTTACCCACTGGATAGTGATTTATCCGGTGGATAGCGCTACCCAACGTTTGAACAACTGGGGCCAGTCTGGAGAATTATTTTGTATGTGGATACTGGTGCTTAAAGGGTTGAAACAAGCCATTGAAGCCCACACAGCAAGAGCTTATCTTGGTTTGAGTACAGTGAATAGACCTTTTTACCAATACGGCGGCCATATTGAATATAAAGGAGTATTATAGGATTCCCAGGGGGCATGACCACATTTCGTTTGTTTTTTCGAGCGCTTTTCAGGACATTTTTTTTAAGGTTTTCTTAGAGTAAGATTGTAATGGGAAAAAAGATCCTTGTGCCGTGTTTGGATGTAATAATGATCGCTTTTTTCTAGTTTAGTATTACAGAGATGCCAACCTCGGGAGATTTAAAATCTGGAGACTCTCTGTTTTCCATTAGCCCACTACCCCCGGAAATTTAGGACATTATATCAAGTCTTACATGAAGTAGATACCATCAAAATTCGCGATCATCGTTTTGATGCCAGATATAATCTTTGTCAGTGACTAAATAGGTGTAAAATGCCTCAGAAACAGTATTACAAACAAGAAAAATTCAAGTTTTGAACTAAAAATGGGCTAAACTTCAAACTAAGGCACAGAAAAGCTCAAAAGATTATTTTATCCGGGAGATAAAGCGACCCGTACAGGAGACCGGGAGATTGGTGTCGTAGCCGGGAGACTCCTGGATAATCCGGGAGGGTTGGCATGTATGGTATTAGAAATATGGTCTTTCACTGTATATTTCTCGGGAAAAAGGCAATCATTATTACATCCAAACACGGCACAAGGATATTTTTTCCCATTACAATCTTATTCTAAGAAAGCTTTACGAAAAAATGTCCCGAAAAGTGCTCAAAAATACAAACGAAATGTGCTCATGGGCATCCTATAATACTCCTTAAATCAAATTAATTCAATATGGCCGCTGTATCAGTAAAAAGGTCTATTGCCCCCACAGCATTGTCCCCAATGGTATGTAGCCAGTTAAAAAAAAAAAACCACAAAATTAAAGACCTTTGAGTGGAGAGGTAAAGTGAGCAATAGTTTCTTGACTAAGATCAAAGTGGCTGTGAGCCACAAAACTCGGAAAAAAAATATGTTCTCAGTAAAATCTATATTAGATTTTTAGTAAGTTTGATAATGGTACCTTTTCACCAGATATTTAGAATTAAAGCTCATAAAGAAATACTATTCAAATTTTTTCTTTACCATTTTTTTGCTTACGTATATGTTATCCCTTAGAAGAAACAATTATATTTTTGAAAAAACTACATAGTTTCCTGTAATTTCTGATAATGCACACGATCTTTTGAGATCGTTTTCTATGAAATAATTTTTTGACGTCTTAGATCACGTTTCATCTTTTAGATGTTACAGATCATGCCTGTTGCATAAAAGGAAAAAACGCAAAAAGACAGAAAAAATACTCAGAATACAGTTATAGTTATATGTATTATCTGTCTTACAATTTGTGCTTGGTAACATACAAAAGGAATGTTTAATTACGCACTATTAGAATCACTGAGAATTTAGTATTGCTTTTGAATGATATTGTAGTGAAATTTATTTTTAGCATGAAAACTTTAAATGGTTGACAAGTAAGTTTGGGCATATTTCAAAAAACTACCAGGAAAAACGGGTAAACAGTGGATCTATCAAGCACGCAACTGAAATTAGTCATGATGTCTTGACAATATGTCGTCATTAACAATTGCATTGTTTCTTCGCCTCTATATATGGAAAATGGTTTCCTTAGGAGTTTACAGATGAACAGACGCACTCAGCGGGGGGTTGGTGGTGGTGGGGGCTTTCATGTTTGGCTCACTCGGAATGTGTGCTCTGCATGGTAGAGGTTTATGGGATCAAAAAAGTATTCAATTTCACTATTTAGTGTCTTAAACAGGGTTGCAATAATATTTGAATGCATTTTGCCTTTAAACAGGATCAGAATCGAAGGGTTTCAGCAGCACAATCAAACTTCCTTTAAATTCCCCCCCCCCCCACCCCCAAGGAAAAGTTTCTTCCCCTACGCATAACGAGAACCTGGCAAAACCGGCTTTGCAGGTTTTTTTTTTGAGTTAAAAATCAAGAGAAGGAAAAGAGGGGGTTCCAATCAGACCTTCCCTGATCCAGAGTCTGACATGATTAACATCCCTCCACCAACATTCAAAACCACAACTAGAACTAATTCTCACACCTCAAACCTTACAACTTGTAAGATACCAAGAAAAATCAACCTTCACTTGACCAACACTATAGCTAACAAATACCGTATTTACCCGCAGATAGGCCACAGCCGCGTATAGGCCGCACCCCAAACTTTCAATGGTTTTCATGGGAAAAAAAAATAGTGAGGTCGAGTACCAGGATAAATAAACCGAAGTTTGAAATCAACAACAGCTAATGCGTTTCAAGTCAAATTTATTTTTGGCAATAATTTCTACATGAACGTGACAATATTCAAACTATAAACTGAAACGCCTTTTCACTAACATTTTATATACAGAATACTTAAAGACAAAATCAAGATTCTTCGAAGATATGGACTTAGTGTTTAGTTGTATGTGTTGTAAGTTAGTAACAATTGAAAGCAAACATTAAAACGCCAATTTAGTGTATGACCGTGAGATCTCTTGCATATTAATGAGGTGTCAAAACGCTTGTACCCGCGTATAGGCCACAACGCTAATTTCGGTCCCATTTTTTCGGGAAAAAAGTGCAGCCTATCCACGGGTAAATACGGTAATGAATTTTTCTTACCTCCATCAGCCTGGACATCACAGGAATCCTAAAAATCCTTTAACACTGCAGACATGAACACTATAACAGGAACAGAGAAAGAAAGTACACTAACTTAAGAAAGGTGCAACATTGTCAAGTACAGTATGTGGTTGTTGGTCCGCGCAAGTCCGCGATGCCCTTGGGCCGCGACTTTTCAAAAAATGATAAAATATTTCGTTGAGAAAAAGAATACGTTGAATAATGAAAGATATCATGATTTACTGATTAGCATTCTCGAGTTTCGGCTTTCTTGCTGTGGGTGAAGATGCAAAATTAGAGTTTGTTGACAGGTAGGTTAATTTGCCTTTCTTGAAGTTTGGATTTTTGCGGCACCGTGAATTACATGGTCATGATTACTTAGCCTGCGAATAAATAAAACACAACAGGAAGATGTGCCTTTTTGCAGAACAGGTTTTCAGATCAACTTATTTCTGCTGTTGGAAGCATATTGCTTTAGACTGTGAATTTTTTGTTTTATCGACTCTTGAAAAATATCACCAAATTTCGCTTAGCTGTCCTTGGTCCACGACCTATGACCTTGGTTGAATAAAACTTCGCAAAATAAAAAACGACAGCCTTTGTTTTCGAAGAATGTTTTGAAAATCGTCCCTATACATGTCTACTAGTTCTCTTTTTTTCATACCTCGAATATATACAGAGTTTTTGGTAATTATTTTCGACCGCGCTGAAAGCCGCTCGTCAACGTTCGTGTGGGAGACTCGAGGAGACTGTTGTCTGAAGTCTTTGAAAGAAGAGCAGATTATTTTATACTCACAACATCTTCTGAAAAAAACTTTAGCTTTATTGCATCAAGAAAAGAAAAAAATACATGAAATATTGTGAAAATCACGTTTTCGTGTGGAAACTATAACATTTTTACGTTTTTTTTGTGCTGCTTATCTGAGACGTGGACCAAGGACCATCGAAAACGGTCACTTTTTTTTCCAACTCCAAACAAAATATTTATGCCTGGAACTTGAAACTTCAGGATTATCGAGAAGAAAATAAAAGCTATCTTCAGGGAGTATTTCAGCTCGTTACATTTTGATTCAGGTAAGATATTCAAGTTAATGACTTTTAGACGCGGACCAAGGACCACATACTGTACCATATTTGACACTTTCCTTTTGTGAGAGTTTAATTTATATAATTTGTGGATTGGTGATTTTTTGTAACTTGCAACAACTTATTATTGGGATTGGTCCAGTCTGGTCTTTCCCCTTCTGAATCTTAACAACTGCATTATTTTATATTTGAGTCAAAATACAGGTAAACCAACATTTGAAAATGTTGTAGGTAAAATCTGTTCTCAGGGTAAACCAGAATTTCATTGTCACCTATACACTACTGTACATTTGTATGATTAACATGGGCTACAAAAGAAAGAAAATACTGAACCAAACTAGGTTTAAAATAATATTATAGTCCTGGCCCGGGTTGTTCAAACCCTGGATAGTCCTATGGATGAATCTCTAACCAGCAGATAGAGATTTATCCAGTGGATAGAGTTATTTACCTTTTGTACAACTGGGGCCAGGTTTAACCAGAGAAAAGATTTCACATACAAAAAAATAAAATATACTACATTATCTTTCTAAGTTATTACAGTTGAGGAGGTCATATTTTTTGCAGCAATGTGTTTACTGGGGGGAGTGGGGGGTGGTCAGGTTTATTTCTTACAGCTGTATGTGGATCTTGATGGAAACCACAAAAATGTCAAAAACCACCAAAATAAAAAGCCACAAGGCAAGATATAAATAAATTAGTGATAATTGGGCTGGCACTTTCAGGGTAACTTAATTTGCATTACAACTACATATAAACAATCTAATTCTTTTTAAAAGTGTATTTTTCAAAAGGATAACCTCTTTCTATCCCAACTTTATTAGCATTAATGAGTCCCTAAGGGTCAGTGACACAGAAAGGGGAGAGCCGCAGAAAATATTCGCATGCCGAGGAGAGGGGCATGGACAACTGAGGGTAACCATGATTACTCCTCCCCCCCCACCCCTGCAAGGCTTGTGAAGCTCAAGAAGGAAGAACACAGATTCTCCATTTATCTATTTATTTTGTTATTTAATTATATTGTATTAATCACTATAATTTGGCAAAATTTGGGTGGCAGGGAAGGCAGAGCCTATGCCCCCTAGGGTAGCGGTGTCCCTAGGAGGACCCCCTAGAGTAGCGGTGTCTCTAGAGGCAACCCTACATTAGAGTGTAACATAGGGTGGACCAGAAGAGGGGTGCCCTTCTGGAAGGAGAATAGGTCAGATGGTGAGTTGTGCCATCTTGGAGTAAGCAATCCGGACCTATTGCCAAGGAGGGCTATCCCACATACTGTGGGGTAAAGTGCAGCCAAGGGGTGCACTTCCCTGTCACCAATAAGTAAGCGTAAGAATTGTAAAATGTAGAAACACCTAGGATGTAGTTTTGATATCGAGCTATTTTTTATATATGTATATATAAAAAAAAAGTGGCAACGTAACGAGTAGTATAATGTGATGAACTATGAGATAAAATAACCAAACTAAAATAGAATACAATGAAATAGTATAACGTAAACATTTGCAGGACAAAGCACAGCCACAACGATTAGAGAAGACAAAGCTTCCAGTTGGGTGGGAGGGTGGGAAAAATACAATCTTAAAGAGTGCGAGTAGGCACTTGCTTGAAGAACAAAGCTGAAATGTGGCCGACTAATGGTATGAGGGGTTTACATAAGGCGAGACAGGTGAGAATCATGTGATATTGTGGAAAATTACTGGAAGCTTTGGCAACCACTTTAACATTGTAAAAGTAAAAGTACTTTGAGCTAAACAATGAGCTATTGACTACTGCACAAGCCTTGATTGCAAGGGTGAGGAGAGTAGAGTACACTAGGGACAAGTGAGGAAAGAACTAGTACTCCCTTAGGGCTCATTAACCCCAGTTAAGAGCTTAAACTTATAATTAATGCTTTTTTCAAAAGAGTATTTATCCCATGGGTATGCTGACAGAAGAAGGGGAGTCCTGGACTCCACTGTCTGAAGGATACTGAGGTGTACATTCCCCGGTGGGAGGGTACACATCCTTCATTTATTTAACCCTTTAAGCCCTAAGAGTGACCAGCATTAAATGTCTTCTTGTACTATCAATGCTTTGTAAAACAGCGTGGGTCATGAGAATTAAGGACATAATCACACAAGATGAATTTGCTTGATATTTTATCAACTTCTTCCCACTACTTCTGTAAGGAATGAAAGGGGGCAAGAAATGAGAATTCAAATTTTGATCTTAGGGTTTAAAGGGTTAACCTAAACAGGCATGTTCTGCTGAACAGGGTAGGGTTTACGGGAGTCTTACGTCTTAAACAAGTTATAAAATAAAAATTTCCATATTTAGCATCTTGAACAGGGTGTCTTTCATTAAACTTGAGCTTTAAGTAATGGTCAGCGTAAAAACTAGGCAGGCAGATGGCAAAAATATCAATTAAAAGGTGTTAACTTTTAATCATTAATTTCAATCAAATCAAGGGTTCTGATTGGCTGAAATTCAACAATTGCCAAAATAAACAGCGCGAAACGTGACAAAAAAAACTTTTTTTAGCTTTATTTTCCCCATTCTTCTATCTTTTACCTCGCGGCCAAGTTGAGGCATTGTTCTATGCGCCAATCAAAAGTAAGAGCGGAAAACATGCAACAAACATGTGACCTTGTTGTGAACCATTTTGGATGTGATATTTGAGATACAAGGAAATTTGTCTTTTACCCGAAGAAATATAGTCAATTTCATCGCTTAAATCTACATATCTCCCTTTATCGATTGTTTATTGCTTTTATCATTGGAGTGATCATGAAATTCCTACTGCAGCAGCATTTGCAGCTGTCCTCAACATGTCGTCAAGTGGCCACATGGACAAGTAGGACTGAAGCAGTTGTTTATGATTGTTATCAAGAGGAGCTCGCTTTGATTCAGTGATGATTCAGAGTAATAATTATTGTGGAGAATGGCTGGGCACAAAGAGTAGAAGCGATAGATTTGTTCTTTATACAGAAATAAATTAAACTTCTTAAAGCGATGTGAAGCCGCCTGAGTGACCTTGAGGTAAGCTGAACCCAATAAATTTTCGCATCTCCGCATGATGTGACTGGTAATTATTTTGTCCTTTTCGAAATGTCAGTATTCTGTGTATCTTTACTCTTCTCTGATTCGATTTGTTTTCTTTTTAGACTGTTCCGTCGAACTAAGTGCAACTTAAGACGAACAAATTGAAATTTGTGATTGTAATTTCATAACAGTTGTAAGAAGGAAACCGCTTAGTTATCATATATAATACAAATGTAGCTCTCTCTAGTTTTGAGTGTTACCCGGTACGAAAGATCATACAAGTTTGACTGTAACTGTTGCCTTTACTTTTTCTAAGAATGAAAGTAGGTTTTGCAGAATGTGTGGAGATATTTAGACTAATAATATATTTAACATCTAAGACTGCGAAGAGAGCTTCTTCTGAAACCGAATTCTCCGAACATCCATGAATTTTTTTCTGTATGGACAATCTTCTTTTTATTCAAATGCGGGCCATTAGGATTATAACCCTTAGACATCATTTTATGACATTGTTGTTTTTTATGGTGGCAAAATAAAAATGCGCGGCTTTAGCGCGTTCGCCATGTGAACTTGAATTACTGCTGTTTCCAATCATGGTTTTGACATTTAATTTCCTTTGTGAGAGCCGAAGTAGCTGTCTTTTACAAGGTCGCCGATTGATGTATTCCTGTGCCATTTTCATGTAATTTTATATCAGTTTAACTTTGCTTGGGTTTGGCGCATAGAAATCCTCTAAATTTTAGATATGTTATATTTTTCAACATATCAAAGCAGTAGACAAAATAAAAAAATGTTTGAATGACCCTTTTGCTATCTTAATTCATTTCTAAAATTCAAACTTTGCACTTTTTGCCCTCTTGACCAATCAGAGCATTCAAATTTAATTTGATTAGAGAAATTGGCACCTAAAAAGTAACTGTCGCTATTGCACTGGCCTATTGTTCTTTTGCCTAGTTCTTACACAGACCATAACGTAAACAGTGTGTGAATATTTTGGTGATCCACAGTCTACAAGTGTGATTCCATTATTATTATTATTTTAATCTAATCCCTTGATGCCAGTATGAAATGAGATTTCTTATCTTAAACAGGGAAGTGAAGAGAATGGTTTTTTGTTTAAATGGGATGAAGGTTTGAAGGCCTTTTGGCAACAAACCCCTACCCAAACTTCCCTTCAGTGTTCCCCCTGTCCCCATCCCCGCCACCCCAGGGAATTTTAATACTATAAGACTAAACATTTCTTCTGAAGGAAT
>CALNXI010000180.1:315591-318091 GCA_942486025.1 Porites evermanni | reverse complement strand
CAGTTTTCAAGGATATTTAATTTTTCAGTTGGCACAATTGACACCTTGAACCTTGAAAATGAAACTTGACAAGGACTCTTCAATTTTCTGGACCTAACAGGCAAGACCTAGGGAGAAACACAACACCAAACGCGGTCACACTTTTAACGTGGAAGAAGGCAATTTTTAGACAAGGTCTTTCGTGTTTTGGGGTCTCTATTTTACTTGCCAGGTTTCTGCCGTTTTAAATTTTCTGTGCTGTGCGTCCATCAAAACTTATTTGGGAAAGTACGACAAGAAATGGTAATTCAGACGCCTCACAACACGACAAAAAAAGAGCGTAAAAACACACTTAAACGTACCTGAAATTCAGCAAATGACTTCAAAAAATTCGTTTTCCTCGTGGTCTTGCAGCCAGGCCTCCAAAAATCCCAGAAATCTCTGCTTTTTATAATTTATGCCATAAATTTGATTATTAAACAGCCTTTCAAATTGGCCGCCATTTTGAAAAAAATTGCTGACGATTTTGGTGGCTGATTCCGCGGGCTCAGCAGCCCGGCGTGCATAATTTGCTTTTCTATTAAAAATTTAGCTAAAATAAAGCTACAATTCATTGAAAAGAAAACTTAATAAGTGACCTTCTCCCAATAAGTGCCCGCCTCCTTTTAGCCGAAATTTGTCACAAGAGCCCAGGCGCTTATAAGAGGAAAACAGTAATATAATTTTTATTTTCCAAATTTTCATCTGCTCATTCCCTAATAATTTAATTATGAGAAACTCACAACCTGAGTCTGACGTCTGGCATCTGCCGTAAACGTGATTGTAAATCTCTTCATTGACTGGCCACATCGAAGGGCCAAATCATAATGACCGTTTTAAATAAGGTGTCAGAAAACTTAGAAGCTGTAAAATACATGGCTGGTTCTGCTGTAAGTTACAATGCAAGACGCATTTCAATTCTTCAGAGTCACGCGATATGTCTCGCGTACTCGACTGCAGAAAGATCACTGCTTGCACATGCCTTAGGGCCTAATAGAAAAGTTATAAGTTGCAGTTTTCTTTTCGAACGTAAAAACAACGGAGGCGTTGTGAATTTACAGGAAGAAAGTTAGACTATAAATTCAATAAGCTTACGCTTAATGTTTACCTAAACTTCAGGAATCTTGCAACGAAAACACAGCCACGTGGAGGCCATCTTTGCTTCCATATCGATACAGTTAGGCATAAGGAAACGCTTGGTGAGAAGATTGAATCAGCCCATGACTGCAAGACTGATGAAAACAGCTAGAAGTTTGAAAGTTCCTCGCGAAATTGTACAGATTCTCTTCCCTGAAGCGCTTCCGCCTCGGCTCCCTTGGCAAGAAGCATGAAGGGATGATTTCATTGGTCAAACGCTGTCACATGATGTGTCACGTGAAAAATTACCAGGGTGAAATGAAGGAAGAGCGGACAGAGGACTGGGATGCGGAGAAAATGGAACAATTTGTTTACATTCTAATGTGATACGTATAGGTGAAGAAGACACAACAAAACGCAAAAAAGTGACAAAAACAAGCAGCAGCAGCAAAAAACAAAAAACAAAACAGAAAAACAAAGAAAACAAACAAAAGAAAGCAGCGGACCTTCATGCTGGGGTGCCTCAGTAGAATCCAGGATAATACAGAGCCGGGAGCCTAATAGCGCGGGCGAAAAAATGACGAGGAAAAGAAAGCGAGAGGAAACCTCCCCTCGTTTTCCCCGTGTACGCTTTTTAAAACACGCTCCGGTCACCACGGATCTGAACTCCGCGCTCTCGTTCCTCGTCCCTCTTTGCCCGAAACCGCACGGAAACGCTTGCTACGGAGGCTAAGAAGACCGTCTAAGAACAGGCTAGCTCCGGGGTAATAGGCAGTCCTGATAGAACTAACCTTAAAATTAAAAAAAGGGCAAGAACAAAGATGCCATTAAAAGAAGGGTTACAAGGTCTTATAATGGACAATACAAACTTGCGCAGCTGTCAGGATTTGGCATCCACAATGACCTTTCTGCTTAAGTTTTACTAACATAAGCAGGGCTTTTTATGTGTTTTTTTCGGGCATGGGTTATTAGATGCTATGAATGGATTTGGAAGAAACAAATAAGCCAATGTCGTCTGCGCATCGAGTATCGGTAAACAGTAGGGGACCAAGGACAAAGACTTGTGAGTACTGGTGACAGAAAGCGAGAGGCGAGGTTTTAGTCCTACTGACACAAAAGAGAGGTTTTTTTTTTTATTGTTCTTTGTTTTTCGAACATGGGTGTAGTGAGGATGATGAAAGAAATGAAGTTGTCATGTTGTAAATGCCACTTTGAGTTTTTTTTTACCACAGTGGCAAATGATGAAGAAGGACACCCACCCATCCCTTTTGATATCCTTTTTCACACCCACAATGACAGCTAAACCTCACAAACGGGACGAGACTCTATTCGCCATTTGCACATCTCCCATAATACACCTTGTTTGCCCCCCAAACATTTTGTATATGCATTGTCTTCAATTTCT
>CALNXI010000180.1:293352-313103 GCA_942486025.1 Porites evermanni | reverse complement strand
TTACATCGAGTTCAAGTAAGGATAATGTTCTGCTTTCTATTAAAAGTTTACTAAAGTCATATAAACGACTTTTACCTGTAGCACAATGGTTGTTCACTTTTAATCTCAGAGTAGTTAATGAGGTGTTTGCCCTCAAGATGACGGAAAGGACTGTTAACCAGTCATCACTCACTTCTTTGCTACTGTTGAGTGTCAGATTGAATGTGGTAACTGATGTGTTATTTGCCAAGCCTTCCACCACTCCAAAGGCGCCAAGAAACTGGGGTATAAACGATTCTCCATCACCACACTCATTTATTGTGATAATTAACGTAGTTATTGACGTGTTCACTGACAGTCCGTGATCGAAACTGCTCAGCCGAATAATATCACCTGTTTCATCTGCTGCCACAGTTATTGTTAGTGTCAGTGTAGTTATTGACGAGTTTAATGACAGACCTTGATTAAGACCAAAGAACAACCTGGAAAAACACTTATCAGTGGGGTTGTTAAAAAAAATTGCGACACATAATGTATTTAATGAGCTTGTTGTCACCAAGCCCTCATAAAGGCCACTAAAAGCGCAATAAAAGTCTGATTTACCCCCGTTCAATGAGAGACTAAGTTTCTTAAGTGACGTGCATTTTATCAAACAGTCACCTACAACCTCATCCCAAAATGAACACATACCATCACTAACGATTACAACAGAAAGGGAAGATAATGATTTGATTGCCGCTAGCACGTTACTCAGTTTAGACGGACTCAAACAATTCTCCTGATTCTCCTCAGCATAGTCAAGGCTACTGAGTGTAGGACTCAAACTATTCTTCTGATTCTACTCGCCCTCGCCGTTTATTTTAAGACTGAGTGTAGTTAAAGATGCCATTTTGATCAAACGCTCACCCAGTTTGCTTTCCCATCCTTCTTTCATGTTACTGAAGTTGAATGTGAGACTAAGAGATGTTAGAGAACTGCTTTGCAATAAACTGTTCCCGAGGTTTTCTCCCAAATCTGCATCCACGTCGCAGCTGTTGACTGTAAGATCAAGCGTGGTCAGAGATGGATTTTCTGCCAAAGCATCACCTAGACAACGTGTCCACTCCTTGGTAACATTACTATCGTTATTGATTGTAAGACGGACGTTTTGTTTTCTTCTCTCCTTGACGTTAGTAAAAAAGACTGTCAATGCCGCAGGATTATCGGTAGTGGTAACAAGAACATCGTTCGACTCATCTGGGCCTATACGCACATCATGTACATTTAACTGAACGCGACTGTTTTTTGAAAGGCTGGAAGGAACAATACCTCCGTCTGTTGTCAACTCGCCCCATATATTGATGGACCGGGAAGATAGTGTCTTGTTTTCTTCCAGACATCTTGCAATGGAATTAGAAACTTTGCTTGTTAAATTTCCGTGCACGTTTAATGTGAGAAAAGTAATGGAGGAAACTGCCACGGCTTCACAAAGAGCTTCTGCTGTTTCACAACTCATCTCACCCCAGACGTTAACAGTAAAGTGCTGCTTTAGATTCAGTCCTTTTCTAAGCACAACAGGACGACAAAGATTATCCTCTACGTTGTTCCAGGTGTTCGGATAAATAGAACAAACAACTGAGGGCTTCTTTGCTAAGCGAATATTTTCCACAACAGAATGCCAGTTACCAGGGAGCTCACCGAGGACACACAGTCTAAAATAATTCAAAGAATTATTTTCCATCAGACCTTTTTCCAGGAAATTGGCATTGGAGAAACTCAGCGGTCCATCAAAACGTAAATCAAGCGATTTCAAAACTTTGTGTCGTGCAAGTGCTTCACTGACAGCAGCGACTAACAAATCCTACAGGCCTCCAACAATACAAAGAGAAACAGAATTCAAGAATTTATTTGACAAAAAATTTTGTAGGGCTCGTGTCGCAGTGTACCTCATTGAGCCACGTACCTCGAGACCAACAGACGTCAGCGGTGCCAATCCAGTTTCAAGTGCATTTGAAAAACCCTCGCTATAAGCATGTCCAGACAAAGAAAACGTTGCTTTTGTCAGAGTTCGACAAGAAGCCAACCCATGTACAATTTGAACCAGCAGGTCACTTTCCTCAGGGATGGTAAGATCTCTGAATTTAAGAGTAAACTCTGATAGACTCTTGGTCGCAGAAAACCATTTGCAAAGACGATCTCCCTCAAATGACATCAAAGATTCCTCATCAAAAACAACACTTACGATTGTCAGCTGCGGACAGGATTCTATATAATTCAATACGCCACTGACTCCTTCCCCCAAAAAGTATGTATCAGCATAGAGTTTAACAGGGGTCTGTAGATTTGAAAAGCTCTTACAAGCCATTAAAACCTTAAGAAAAAAAGGATTGTGACCTTCATATGACTCAACGGTTATGACCTTTGGAAAAGGTTTAATTTTACATAAAGTAGCTGCCGTTTGTTCAGGATGTCCACTTTCATTAAAGCTTTCAATAAAGAAAGTAGCTTCCTCCTCACTGCAATGCTCGTTCCAGTCCCAGTCATCTTTCTTTAACTCCTCGCCAATCTGGGTGAAAAGGACAGTTGCTTTCTCGCCCAGCATACCAGAAACAAAGATAAACACTTGTGGGTATTTCGTTACCAACTCGGCAAAGAGAAAGTGATCAAATACATTAAACTGTTCATTTACTATCTTCTCTGCGATATACGCTGCAGCCACGTACTCTTGGAAGGTCTTGTGAAGGAAGCAGTACTCATGTTCAGGCTTTAATCTCTTTAAACTTTCCTCCTTGTAAAGAAGGCCTAGCTCACGTGCTACCAATCCCGGGTATCTACTTTCAAACTCATCCAATTCAGATTCGCGGAAACCATAACGATCACTCAGAAGGCATAACCAAGCTAGCTCTCCAAGGGCAAGAATTTCCTTTTCAAATTTTCTCTCTAAGGCGATGTCATTGCTAGGGGCCGGTTGGTTGCGTTTGGCGCAGTATCGTCTCAAAAGACATTGCACAATGACTTGGTAAAGTTCCGTCCGGGAAGTCGGCAATTTTCCCTCGTAGTCCTCATAAACAACACAAAGGAGAAGTAAATTTAGTGGGTTATTTCGGAGTGCATTCAAGAAGGTGTTCTGTTGCATTTCCTCAATGAGCCTCTCCCCCTTTGGTGACTGACCAATGGTTTCAAAGTGTCTTCTGACATACGCAATAGAATCACTTTCCGTGTACCCTTTGATTTCTAAATGAATGTCAAAGACAAAGGTTTTTCGTGCTTCAATTCCTCTTTCTTGTCGTGACGTAGCCAAAACATAGCAAAATGGGAAAATTCGTCTGTGAAGCAGCTCATCTACATGGTGCCGTGATTTTTCAGGCAGCTCATCCAAACCATCCAAAATGATCAAAATTCTCTCCTGGCTATGAATATCCTTCAAGAAGTGCAACAATTTCTCTACAATCTTCTCCTCAATATCTCTGGGCAGAAGCTGTTCTCTTATGGTATCCATTATATTTCCATCAATGTCTCGACATTTGAGGAGCAACACAAGTTCAAACTTGGGAAAAGAACACTCTGTTGGGATTTTTCCATGTGTACAGTCATACGCAAGTTTAAGGCAAAATGTTGTTTTACCGATTCCTGGACTTCCTTCGACAAGCGTCATGACATCCTTACCTTTTTCAAGGGTCTTGAAGATTTCAGTAACATTCACCTCGTCATTTCCACTCACTAAGTCTGGTTTTTGTCCCTCTACTAGCCTGATGACATCCTCAACTTTATCAGGAGCTTTGAAGAAATCTAACTCATTAAACTCACTATTCACGTCCACCCTCAAGTTTGGACTTCCCTGTGCTAGCGTTAGGACATCCGCACCTTTTTCAGGGGCTATGACGTGGAACATATTCGCCTTCGCCTTGGCTTCCATCTGGCTGGCCAACTTTCGTCTTGAAATGATTTTCAGTCTCGTGTAAACGTTCTCTAGGGGTAACTCGATAGTGCTATCCCAAAGAAGTGGTCTTAACAGACAGCGCCTTTTGTATTCAGCTTTGAGCAGTTCAACAACAACCGAGTTGTTCCAACCTGCTGGAAACAAAAAGGTAAGGGAATATTTGTCAATAAACGCAAACGTTAAGACTTGAAATTCCAAACGGATTGATCTCACTGACATGCTTTTCTCTCCTCAGTAAGCTGAAGGGCCGTTATTTCTCCTTATTCTGCTTACAGATAAGTATGTTACTGTCTATACAAGTAAATGGTTTCGATGACATATTAAAATACCTTCCGTGACAGAATGAGCTTCACCGAGACAATGGTAACATTTGGCGAAAAAGAAAATGCTATCAACACTTACATTTTTATGAAAACTGTGTGCCATACACTCTCTGTAAAAACATTTCACTATTAAGGTTCATTTCTTAAAAAATTAATGGACAAATCACTTGCGTTCCAAAACAGAACTGAGATCACTCTCAATTTCCCGACAAGTGATTGGTTTATTCATTACAACGCAAATACAAAGAGTAAGGAAAGTGGTTCAATTTTCAGCAGCCTACCGTGTAGCATGAAAATTTTGCGGGTTTTAATTTTTGCGAATTTTGCGGATTGACCTCGATCCGCAAAAATTAGTTCCCGCAAAAAAAAAAAAAACCCGCAAAATAAAATGCCGCAAAAATTAACTCCCTTCAGTCAAATTAAAAACTCCGCTTTTAATGGACTTGTTGTGTATGGTAGGGATAGGCTTTTGTTTTGTTTTGCTGTTGTTCAGTCCCTTTGTGCAGTAAGATATTACAGTGATTACCGTATTATTCGCCATTAAATATGTAAGTAGAGTGAACTTTGACTCAACATACCGTAAAATAAAAGTTGAAAATACCATATTAAGGTTTCTTCCACTTAAATATTCTGCTACTTGAACAGAGAATCGCAAAAATTAGTTCCCACCAGAAATTTCAGTCATCTCGAACCGCAAAAATTTGTTCCCGCAAACCACAAAAAATCGCCAATCCGCAAAATAAAACTCCCGCAAAATTTTCATGCTACACGGTAGCCTCCCACGAAGACTTTCCTAGGGCGTCACGAACCCCTTAGAAGTTCTGCGTAGGAGGCTGACCTGACTGACAAGAGGCTAGTGCTAAAGAGTCAGTTTCTTACACTGAAAGTAACGTGATAAAAGCATAACCAGGGTCTAGGCCTAAATGTGGCCTCGTTCTACTTGTACCTTACGCTAAACATATCGTGTTACAAAGTACGCTAGAAGTTTGGAGAGTGTGTCAGACGTGAGAATCTCAAGATTTTCTCTAAGTGTATCCGAGGCTACGAAACTATCGCTTCATCAGGATTTCCAACAAGAAAGGGGGACTTAAATAATAAAGCCACTGCCCTGTGCAGCAGAGGAAGTAACCCAGACAAACGCTATATTTTAAGAGTGCTTTTGCTTAGGCGATAGGGCTGCGAGACTAATGGGGATGAGCCAAGTTGAGCCGGCGGGAAGTACTGTCACACTCTTATTTCGTAAGCTATACAACTTGTGAAGCCGCATTTTAGAGACACGAGACCGATGACACAAGACCATCCTAAACTCTCTCATACACATGTAATGCGACACCAACCCTTACTCTAAATAATCCAGAAACGAACTTTACCTTCCTCTTTCAACAGTTTCGGTTGTTTTGGAGTGGAAACAGCACATGATGATAACGGCCTTTTGCCTTTTCTCGAAGACCTGGATCTCTTTGCTGTCTTTGCTGCGCCGCCGCCTATAATTAAATCAATTACCAACATTAAAGGGATTACGTCACGAGCATATACCTAGGTTATTGGTACTTAATTTCGCGGTTTTCGCGATTGTGGAAAAATCGCGAAATTAAAGACCCGCGAATAAAAATCCCCGCGAGATTTAAACCAGCGAAATTTAATACCCATACAGAAAATTGAAATCACAGAAAGAAAAAATTAATTAAACAATTACAATATATACTCAAACACCGACAAATTATAAGCTGGTTAACTGGTAAGTTCCATTCCTTGACTGTGCTTGGTGACTGACCAATGGTTTCAAAGTGTCTTCTGACATACGCAATAGAATCACTTTCCGTGTACCCTTTGATTTCTAAATGAATGTCAAAGACAAAGGTTTTTCGTGCTTCAATTCCTCTTTCTTGTCGTGACGTAGCCAAAACATAGCAAAATGGGAAAATTCGTCTGTGAAGCAGCTCATCTACATGGTGCCGTGATTTTTCAGGCAGCTCATCCAAACCATCCAAAATGATCAAAATTCTCTCCTGGCTATGAATATCCTTCAAGAAGTGCAACAATTTCTCTACAATCTTCTCCTCAATATCTCTGGGCAGAAGCTGTTCTCTTATGGTATCCATTATATTTCCATCAATGTCTCGACATTTGAGGAGCAACACAAGTTCAAACTTGGGAAAAGAACACTCTGTTGGGATTTTTCCATGTGTACAGTCATACGCAAGTTTAAGGCAAAATGTTGTTTTACCGATTCCTGGACTTCCTTCGACAAGCGTCATGACATCCTTACCTTTTTCAAGGGTCTTGAAGATTTCAGTAACATTCACCTCGTCATTTCCACTCACTAAGTCTGGTTTTTGTCCCTCTACTAGCCTGATGACATCCTCAACTTTATCAGGAGCTTTGAAGAAATCTAACTCATTAAACTCACTATTCACGTCCACCCTCAAGTTTGGACTTCCCTGTGCTAGCGTTAGGACATCCGCACCTTTTTCAGGGGCTATGACGTGGAACATATTCGCCTTCGCCTTGGCTTCCATCTGGCTGGCCAACTTTCGTCTTGAAATGATTTTCAGTCTCGTGTAAACGTTCTCTAGGGGTAACTCGATAGTGCTATCCCAAAGAAGTGGTCTTAACAGACAGCGCCTTTTGTATTCAGCTTTGAGCAGTTCAACAACAACCGAGTTGTTCCAACCTGCTGGAAACAAAAAGGTAAGGGAATATTTGTCAATAAACGCAAACGTTAAGACTTGAAATTCCAAACGGATTGATCTCACTGACATGCTTTTCTCTCCTCAGTAAGCTGAAGGGCCGTTATTTCTCCTTATTCTGCTTACAGATAAGTATGTTACTGTCTATACAAGTAAATGGTTTCGATGACATATTAAAATACCTTCCGTGACAGAATGAGCTTCACCGAGACAATGGTAACATTTGGCGAAAAAGAAAATGCTATCAACACTTACATTTTTATGAAAACTGTGTGCCATACACTCTCTGTAAAAACATTTCACTATTAAGGTTCATTTCTTAAAAAATTAATGGACAAATCACTTGCGTTCCAAAACAGAACTGAGATCACTCTCAATTTCCCGACAAGTGATTGGTTTATTCATTACAACGCAAATACAAAGAGTAAGGAAAGTGGTTCAATTTTCAGCAGCCTACCGTGTAGCATGAAAATTTTGCGGGTTTTAATTTTTGCGAATTTTGCGGATTGACCTCGATCCGCAAAAATTAGTTCCCGCAAAAAAAAAAAAAACCCGCAAAATAAAATGCCGCAAAAATTAACTCCCTTCAGTCAAATTAAAAACTCCGCTTTTAATGGACTTGTTGTGTATGGTAGGGATAGGCTTTTGTTTTGTTTTGCTGTTGTTCAGTCCCTTTGTGCAGTAAGATATTACAGTGATTACCGTATTATTCGCCATTAAATATGTAAGTAGAGTGAACTTTGACTCAACATACCGTAAAATAAAAGTTGAAAATACCATATTAAGGTTTCTTCCACTTAAATATTCTGCTACTTGAACAGAGAATCGCAAAAATTAGTTCCCACCAGAAATTTCAGTCATCTCGAACCGCAAAAATTTGTTCCCGCAAACCACAAAAAATCGCCAATCCGCAAAATAAAACTCCCGCAAAATTTTCATGCTACACGGTAGCCTCCCACGAAGACTTTCCTAGGGCGTCACGAACCCCTTAGAAGTTCTGCGTAGGAGGCTGACCTGACTGACAAGAGGCTAGTGCTAAAGAGTCAGTTTCTTACACTGAAAGTAACGTGATAAAAGCATAACCAGGGTCTAGGCCTAAATGTGGCCTCGTTCTACTTGTACCTTACGCTAAACATATCGTGTTACAAAGTACGCTAGAAGTTTGGAGAGTGTGTCAGACGTGAGAATCTCAAGATTTTCTCTAAGTGTATCCGAGGCTACGAAACTATCGCTTCATCAGGATTTCCAACAAGAAAGGGGGACTTAAATAATAAAGCCACTGCCCTGTGCAGCAGAGGAAGTAACCCAGACAAACGCTATATTTTAAGAGTGCTTTTGCTTAGGCGATAGGGCTGCGAGACTAATGGGGATGAGCCAAGTTGAGCCGGCGGGAAGTACTGTCACACTCTTATTTCGTAAGCTATACAACTTGTGAAGCCGCATTTTAGAGACACGAGACCGATGACACAAGACCATCCTAAACTCTCTCATACACATGTAATGCGACACCAACCCTTACTCTAAATAATCCAGAAACGAACTTTACCTTCCTCTTTCAACAGTTTCGGTTGTTTTGGAGTGGAAACAGCACATGATGATAACGGCCTTTTGCCTTTTCTCGAAGACCTGGATCTCTTTGCTGTCTTTGCTGCGCCGCCGCCTATAATTAAATCAATTACCAACATTAAAGGGATTACGTCACGAGCATATACCTAGGTTATTGGTACTTAATTTCGCGGTTTTCGCGATTGTGGAAAAATCGCGAAATTAAAGACCCGCGAATAAAAATCCCCGCGAGATTTAAACCAGCGAAATTTAATACCCATACAGAAAATTGAAATCACAGAAAGAAAAAATTAATTAAACAATTACAATATATACTCAAACACCGACAAATTATAAGCTGGTTAACTGGTAAGTTCCATTCCTTGACTGTGCCTTCTGTTGTAAATTAAAATAACGTTAATATGCGTTTTTCTTGTTTCATTTTATCTCTATATTTTAAAAAATTCAGACGTTTGAAAAATAAAATCAGGTTGAGAACGCTCTAATCGCAAAATCTAATGCCTTTTTTCATAATTGCCTAGCGAAATCGCGAAAATAAGACCCCGCGAAATATTGTCTTGCCAAAATCGCGAAATTAACCACTACTAAGGTAGCTCTCTTTTAGCTCAATTCTGTGCTGAAATCATTACTGAAACAAAATACTCCTGTAGTGTTATGAAGAAGATCAAACAATCTTCATCAAAGAGCACTAACCATAATAATATATATATATATATATATTTTTTTTTGATTTCTGAAGGCATAGCCTTAGATAGCATTAAAACGTGTGAAAAAGTTGGCCCAATTTTTTCAAGTTTCAATCACCATCCGTAGCAACAACTTTTGTCCTGTTAACTGTGCCGAAGATATTTTGGCAATTTATAAAAGATTATTACACAAAAGAGTATTCTTAAAGCTAAATACACTACGAAATCCTGCTTACGGCTAAAAACAAAGACAATTATTGGAGAACAGATAGCCTAGCAATACTAAAACATTTCCACGGCCCCCCTACAGTCGTCACTTTGAGGGATTTCGAGGTTTTATGAACCGCCTACTGAACTACAGAAAAGTATATCCCTAATCAGTCACTAGATTTCTGCTGTACTCTCTTTAACAACTGCATCGTTTAGAGGAGATGGGTTCTAGGTATTCAGATGGTAGAACGCGGCCGAAAAATTGACGAGGAAAAAAAACGAGAGAGAAAATGGAAAAGGGAGGGAACTCGCCCCACTCTCCCCTCATTTTTTCCCCTTCGTTTCCTCCGTGTACGATTTAACTCGCTCCCCATCATCCGAACACCGCACTCTACTAACTGAACGCCTGGAACAGGCTAGCCCGTGGTAAACCCGCGCCTTCCAGCCATGAGCCCACACACCAATGGAACCAGGCACCTGTCACATTGATTTATCAGAGGAAAAATAAAAGGGGAGGAAGGATGGGGGTAAAAGAATGAAAAGAATGATCCAAAGGCCAAACGAAGAGAGAGGCCGCCAGGAAACGCTATACAACTCACATCGAGATGATGCAAGCAAGGCTGACCGCGCTTGAGCCACCACGCACTGACGGCTGACCGACAACACGCAACCGCTCTCCTTGTTATTAACTGCGTTAAATTTCATTTAACTTCATTATAAAACCTGAAACGAATCTTGTTTGTCGACAACTGGCAAATGTAACCTGTGACAATCATAATAAATGAGTCTTGTTCGGTGCTTGATCATTCCTTGTCACTGTACAGTGTACCATCCCAGCAAGGAATACTCAAAAAGCTCTCGTTAGAGTATAGTACATTTTCTACAAGAAAAACAACGATTTGCTCTTGAATATGCATGTAATATTGTTCACCTACGATTCAAGAATACCTTTTTGAAGACGTTTTTCAGAAGAAGAGGGTTTTTCAACTTGACAGATCACAGAGGCTTTCTTAGATAACTGCTGTTCATCTGTATTGGGACCTACAAAAAGAGTAGAAACACAATTATTCTTTGCTTCAAAGCATCAGGGATGAACGGAAATTAGCCAGCGTTTATCCGTCACTGAAACCGAGTTCTAAGCTATTTTCAATTTGGCTAAACCCTTCTATCTAAACATCGTTTACTATAAACAATGTAAAAATGCATGCAGTCCATTTTATATCATTTATTCAGTTTAGCTTTAATGTGACGTGGATTAAATCATACTCACATGTATTTCGCGCTGTATGGGTATTAAAATATTTATTTAATAACTGTTACTATCTAAACATCGCTAAACATCATTAACTATAAACATTAAAATGGAAATCAATTAAGTCGACTTAGCTTGACTTCGTAGAAATAAACGGAGCCACTGTTTTCTGGTGAACCTTTGATACAACAACAAACAACCAAATACCCTGGAACGACTGTAATTTTAACTCAAATTTGAAAATTTTTTGTTCATCTAGAAAAAATTTTGAGGCCTAAACGAAAATTAGGCTTTCATGTGTGGCAAAACTTACTATGATTTTTACTGTTTCCGTTTGTACAATTTTACTTCTAGACTGTTACCGCAGTAGGGAGCTTAGGTAACCACATGCAAAAGACGTCTCGAAAAAGTAAAATTAACTTCGCGTTCTTCCAAAGTTATCGCAATTTTTTCTTAACTCCCACAATTTGTCAAATATAGGTGAACTTTCCTGGTTGAGTTGAATTGTTAGAGACCTTATCCACATTCAAAAAGAGAGAGAAAAATTTGTAGTTGTCAGGTTTTCACTCAAGGAACTGTATAGGGGAGGGGAGGGGGGGGTAAGAAAGAAAAGAAGGAGGGTGGAAAAAGGGGAGAGGGGATTGGGGAGAGAAGGAAGGGAACGCCTGCTATAATTCTATAATTACCCCGTTTTGTTCACCTCTGCGGACGCTGGCGTCCGCAAATTCTGATTGTTTAATCAGAAAATAGAACAAGCTTGTTCAGCAAACCAAACTAGCGATTTCAGTTAGCCTGCGTCGTGTTGTCAAACATTTTCCGAACGATGACTTCTCCGTCAGGACTCAAAATCAATGCCGGTGTCTTAAACTGAGTGCTTGGCTTTCCCGTAATATCTTCTATACTACAATAATTCAACAAAATATTGGCATCTTGTCCAGCGAGTGTAAGTGTTACTTGCTCAGGCGTCTGTGTATAAAATGTTTCAATACTAGCACTTCCCGATTCTATGTCCGACGAGTCACCCACTTTCGAGCTTTCTGCAAACAAGGTCTTTCGAGAATTAACCTTTCCAGCAGTTCACTGTCAGATTCGAGACGTTTCTTTCTTACATCGCTTCTTGGGAAGCTGTCTTTTGCTTCGATCTTCCACAGCCTCTCAATGTAAATCTTCCTCGACAATAGTGTTGCTTACAGCCTTCTCGATGAAACTGTACAGTTGAGCTGCGTTTCTAATTTTGAGACCACAAGGTCTGCAGACCCGTTACAATAGTTGGCAATAGAGCCGCAACAATGAGCTAAAATCAGCCCCGCACTTTCAACTCTTCCCGACGGCGAAAATAAATTTTTAAATGAGGCTGGTCCTCCCCCCAGAAGTAATGCACCTATCATGTGAAAATATCATGTTTTCGCGCGAAAGCTCACCTGGTATTTCATTGGTGTTCATATAATTAAACTATCTCTGCCATGTTCGTTCACACACACACGCACATACACTCTTGGCGCGCAATACCGCTGAGCATAAACACCACAGACATACCAACATATTCTTAACGCTACATACCAAGACAACTAATCCTGCCTAGGGCTGAAAACGAACAAAGTCGTTGCAGGACAGATATTTCTAAGGTTCCTAATTTAGGGATTTGGAGGTCACATGAATACCGTTCATTTACAAAGGTATATCCATTACTAATAATGGCCGTTTTCACACTAGAGACGTCGGATCACCCATCTTGGAAAAACCGGCTCGTTTGTAAGTCAACGGACAAAGCTACAACTTAAGTGTACCTTTATGATGAGGTTTTGCAGAAGAAGAGGCTCTTACATCTTGACAGAGTACAGGGGATTTCTTAGATAAATTCGGCTCATCTGTACTGGGACCTACAAAAAATAGATACAGTTCTTTATCAACGTCGTACACCCGTTGATTTAAACAGAGTTTAAGAGTTTAACCAATCCACTCAAATCAGTCAAATATAGAACAACTTTCCTAGTTGAATTAAATTGTTAGGGACCCTTTCCCAGCTCAAGAAGAGAAAGGAACACTTGTCGTTGTGTGCACACATTCTTCTTAAGGCACTGAATTAGTTGCAGTTACACAAAGGACAACAAACAAATGCATAAAAAAAGCGTTTTCGCCCACGTGGCCAGCACCTTTGCAAATTTATTATAACAAAAGAAACTTTTCGCAGAAGAAAAGAGTTCAACTCCCGCAGGATTGGTTTAGGACACCAACATAGCCGCCATTTAATTGTTTTATTACACCAACAGGGACTTTACGATCCGACGACACGATGGCAGCGAAAACGTCGCTTAAAAAGCGAATTTACGTTCTTGCAGTCTTTATTGCGATTATTCCTATCCTTTCACTTCATCAAAAGTTGGCGAATCTTCCTGGAGTTGAATTCCTAGGATTCCTATCCAAGTTCAGAAAAAGAAATTTAAAAAATAGGCATTTTCACCTGGTAGTCCTACAAAAACGGCAAAGAAATGTACAACAGTGTGATGCACGTGCAAAGTTTTTGTTTTGCCTACTAAAGCCGTGTCCACGTTAATGCGTTTTCGTTTGAAAACGCCATATAATTCGATGCGTTTAGGCCTTCCGTCCCCACTAACGTGTTTTCATCGAAAACGCATCGAATTAAAAACGTTCAAGGAAGTGCATCAAAACGAAAACGCATACATATCCTATTAGAATGGACAGTCTTAAACAAATCAAAATGAAAACGATGACCGAAAATATCGCAGGCGCGTGTGTTTGTAGCATGCGCATCGAGTCCAACTTACGTCACAAAGTGCAATTCTATCGTTTTCCAACGTTTTAATGTGGACAGTCGAAAACGACAACAGACAGATAAAAACCGATAGAAACGCACCAATGGCATCTCGAGTCTTCATAGCCAACAACATCACGGCTTAACTGACAGACGACCAATAACATCGCAACTTAATTGACCAATCAGGTCAATAACCAGAGTTTTAAAATACCATCAACTGACGTGATACAACTTACTTTGACTCTGAAGATCACTACAGAACAGGTTGTCGAAACGTCAGTCACTGTCAACAACAGTCTTGTTCAGGGCTAAGTTCACCCGCACGATCATACTCAACCTACTTATAGAATGACTTCTGGGTTCAAACCTTTCACAATGATTATTATGTTGATGACAATGACGATAAATATAGTGAGAATTACGACAGCGGTCCATCACGTTATTAATGGAACTCGATAAAGGATGGTGATTGTAGTGTTGTGGTCTGAAGGAAACCTTTTTCTAATTAGGAAAAGCTTACTGTGCTGTAGTTTGACCGTCCGTCCCTATTTTCCTAACCAGTTTTTCGCTTCCCTAACTAGTAGGTTCTGATAGCCATTGTACAACACAGTTGTTAATCTCGAGGCCATTGTTTCTTTAGGGACGGTCGAGTTAAGTCGCAAGGTGGGTGTCTTAAGAAGCCCATGTAAGACGAGTTTTGTGTTAAATATGGCTCGCACCCTACATGTAACTCGCTTGACTTGCATTGCTCGCACTGTACGGTGTGCTGGCCTGCATATTGTTACAACTCATTTTGGAGGAAGTATGCTTAATTCCGACTGTAGCTAGAGGACTTTTGAGAAACCGATAAATTTAACAGTATTACCACCCATTCGACATGTATTCTAATAGACCTTTTTAGCTTGAATGTTTTCATATGCACGTGCATCCACGTGCATATGTATGCATAATTAATGAAAAGTCAAAAGGCAAAATCCCTGGAGAACATCACGTGGTCTGAATAGGGAAAACAAAACATACAAGCTAAAAAGGTCTATTATTTCTTAGAAAATAGATTTTGATGGGTTTTCCAAAAAAGCACTGGAAGTGAAACAGTTATACCAGTTATATGAGTTCAAAAATCTGACCTCCCTTTTAGAAGAAAAAAAGGAAAAAGGGACAGAGGGAGCCCGACCGCTGTATTAGCTAATACAAAAAATAGATGTATTTACGCTGTATTGGCTAATAAAATAACAAGATGCATTTTCCTTTGTTCCTGTGTCTTTATAAGTCGTTTTGGTAGGGATTTGAATCCGATCAGAGACGGTTAACATTGCTGGTTATCAAATGCGTTTTCTTGTATGGCGCGTCGTAAATAAGACGCTTAAGTTTCGTCTCACGTTTCTAATTTTGTTAACTATTAAACGACGCGCCAGACAAGCGAACGCATTTGATAACCAGCAATGTTTACCGTCTCTGATCAGATTGTAGTCTAAATTTCTAGGCGAAAAATAAATTCTTTATACTAACCTTCATTTCTTAGTAAGTGTTTTCGGTAAGCTCTGTACTCCTCTTCATTGATGGTCAAAGTAAGTTGTACTGAATCAAGACCCAAATCCTTTAGAATGTCCTCTGTCACAAGATACTTCTGCGCAACTTCAGTTAGATGGCCTGTGCAATAGTCTCTCCACAACTCATCAAGAATATGGGGCGAACTAGCTTGCACTTTGATTATCAAGCTTCCAGTCTTAACATCAACAATCAATAGTTGGCGCACCTCTTTCATATACTGAAGAAAACCATTTACCTCCTCTGGATTTGAGGGGTTGATGGTTTTAAAACGCTCAGCTGTAATAAGATTCATAACCTCTTGTGTAGAGGGATATATTTTTGTCACCACTTTTTCCTCCAGATTAACATTTTGGGTTGGTGAAGCTCCTTGCTCTCTAGTGACAAAATCAATCCGGATATCAAGATTTTCTGCTGAAAACATAATAAAAAATACATAGTTCATATCTGACTGGATTTGATACAAGGTGCCTGCACTCAGTCTCTAGACAGCCAAGTCCAAGAAACAAGAACTCAGTCATCCTCCCCACCCATGACACTTAAGACTAGTTAATACCCCCCTCCCCCGTCTTCCAATCGTTAGCAGGATTCCACATTCCATCCGATGCATTCCGAATTCCAGAATTTCAAGGCAAAAGGTACCTGGATTGTGGAATGGGGCGATCACCTCTAAACTACACCGCGCCAATGGCCAGCATTTAGAAGTCCCAAGCTGAAAATTTCACTTAAAATAACGTATACAAAATGACCAAGCCTCTATGTTTGCCCCCGTTTACAAAGAGGGAGGGTAACCCTGGTGCTAGGGGTACCCTTGTAGGAGGGTTACCCGAGCAATCGCACATTTCTTCTTTTTTTAAACGACGTACTTACAAAGCAGAGACGGTTACCCTAGGGCTAGGGTAAACCTACTTGAGTGCTAGGTTTACCCTAACAAGAGGATTACCCTACCTGCCTTGTCCTGCGTCAAGCGTGACCAATAATCTTAACAATTTGAACGGAGTTATCCAATTTCGGAGCGAAATTATAAACATCTGAACAATATACGGCATTTCCTGTATACGATGATAATATTTTCCCGTATTTCCGTGAATTTATCGTGTTTTCCACAGAGATCTTCAAGTTTTCTTTCACATCGTACAAGTTACAAAGAATGTTTATTTTAGTCTTATGTGGTCACGCGTGAGGGAACACGTCAGTAAAGCTGGTATTTCCTGTATACAATGATAATATTTTACCGTATTTCCGCGAATTTATCGTGTTTTCCACAGAGAACTTCAAGTTTTCTTTCAAATCTTGGAAGTTACAAAGAATGTTTATTTTAGTCTTATGTGGTCACACGTGACGAGACACGTCGCAGGGACACCCAACGAGAATATACTTCAAAACCACTTAAACATAGCATTGTTAAACGTATTTTAGTATTTAATCGGTAGATATAGACATATTTTTATCCCCTATTTTTAGGGTAAAAATCCCGTAAAAATGGGCAATTATACCATTTTTTGGATGTTAGAAAATTCTAGGAGAGGCAGACAGGCAAGAAATTTTACAACAAATGTTCTGAAAATTCTAAAACTCAAATCGTCTTCCCAACAGATATTTTCCGAAAATTGACGTTGGGTCCCCCTGACGTCGGTACAGCAGGCAAAGTTGACCCAGGTGATAGGGTAACTCTGCCTGCGGAAATTTTGTTTGTAAACCCGGTCTATCTTTAACCCGCTTGCTAGGGTAACCCTACCACAAGGGTAACCCTCTCTCCTTGTAAACAGGCCCTTAAAATGCAATTTCCTTTTGCTGTGAAACGAGCATTTTTTGTCGGCATCTCACTTTGTTAACCTGTAACCAGTGTGAAATTGTCGTGACCTTGTAAGTCAGTCTTAAACGAGTCTCGTTCGATGCTTCGACCATTTCTTGTTTATTTAACATCCCCGTAAGGAATAATCATTAAACCCAAACAGACTAAAGTACATCTCTCAGATCTTCCTACACAGAAAACAATGAATTGCTCTTGCGGACATATTGTTCATGTTTCTAAGCTTCAACTATACCTTTATGAAGACGTTTTTCAGAAGGAGAGGGTTTTTCATCTTGGCAGATCACGGTGGCTTTAATAGATACATTCTGCTCATCTGCATTACGACCTACAAAAAGAGAAGCAATACAATACCATTATTTACTTTTGACCCTCAGGGTCGGGAATAAGACGTTGAAAGGTATCGCGATTTTCAAACTCTCTGAAATTGGCAAATTTACAGATGTAGGCGGACTTCTCTGGTGGGGTTATTAAAAGAGATAGACAAATTTGTCGTTGTGAAGTTTTCACTAATGTTGTCATTGTAATTGCGTGAACTTACATTTCCTGATGCCAGCAGATTACACAATATCAAGACCAATTTGAATTAAAAAGTGAACCTGTTACCTTGAGAAATGGCAAGCATTCGTTGCACAAGTCTATTACAGTGATCCTGCCAGCTGTACATCTCGGCATACTCTCCTTGAAGAAGCTTGGCCTCTCTCAGTCGCAGCTTCCTTTTTTTCTTCCGAACAGCTTTGATTGCATTGGCCCAATCTTTAGGATCTTCTGATTCCACCACACAATGTGAACCATTCGGAACTTCCTGTAAGGCCTCGCCAAGACCAGAGTTCCCACTGACCAGCACAGGCAGACCAGCAGATAAAGCCTCAAGGGCGGCAAGACCAAAGCCCTCGGTTCGTGATGGCATTATAACAAGATCTACTTCACAAAACAAAAGGGCTACCTGCTCTCTACTTTCATTAAAACAACGCACAGTTAGTTGACTGCGATCAATGCCTTGCTAGAGCAACAAATCTTTTACTTTCTCCTCTTCTCCACTTGGAGCTCCAACAAACAACAGCTTATAGGGCTGTGGCTCGTCTTTCAACTGGGCAATAGCGCAGGCAGCAATGTCATATCCTTTCAGCTGAAAGTCTTCATTGTTACCACGTCCAAACGCTAAAACACTGAATGTTTTTCTTTCTTCAGTGGCTTGCTTTACATCAGCAAATTCAGAGAAGACGCCAGGTGTAAGATTAAGAACATCTTGATCCTTTCCACAGACACGGAGATAACCAGAGAAAGCTTCAGCCAGCTTAGGACCAACTGCTACAACTTGATCAGCTTTTTCACAGAGTTTAACCTCAGCCTGGTGCTTTTTCTCGCCTCTTGAAATAGCATCTGCGTAGGACTTGTACATACCAAGCTCTTCAGGAGCTGTATGAACGACCTGAATCCACTTGCAATGATGATGTCGTTTTATGATCTGCACTTGCCGACCAAGAACGGCTCCATGTCCTATGTGTGTCAGGTGTCTTACCAGAAGGCCGTCTGTAGATAACCAGAAATTTGGTTCTAAACCTGGCATTTCTTCTGCTTCAATAAGATGGACATTGTGACTTGCAGCAACTCGTTTATCTTCCTCGCTGCACTTGGGGAGATAAACACTGACCTCCACGCTGGAGTGTTTAGCCAACTGAATGGCCAGCTCTCGGTTAATGGTTGACAAGCCTCCTTTTGTTGATCTCCATTCACTGCTTAACAGAGTTACCCTCAATTTGCTGGAGGAAGTGGATTCTGAAATGCTTTCATGGTCTTCCTGTGATGTAGAGGCTGTGCTAGGAAAGGATGACAATTCCTAAAAAAAAGTGGTATAAATTTATTTAAGGGTTAATTAAAAAGCTAACCTGAGATCAGGCTCAATTTTAGCAGTTCTCATACACTCTCTCTTACATAGTCCCACTAAAATTTCTCTTTTCGTTTCGCCTTGCCCAACAGAATGTTATTTACAAAGAGAAACGAAACTAGAGCCTTATATCAGGTTATTAAAAAGCCTTTTTAATAGTAAGTTCTTGCAAACTTTAATTGAGCATTGTCTTCCACTGCTTTTCTGCTGGCGAGTGCACTTGAAAAAATTCACTAGAAAAACATGCAGGACATTTTTTGAGTTTGGGTGACCTGTGGTGTCTCATGTATATGTGCAACTCTATACGATAAACCCCCTATTAACCCCCCACTAACCGCCAAATAAGCCCCTCCCTTTTCAGGGAAGAAAGTTATTAAGCCCCCACTCTCTTTTAAGCTTCCACTCCCCTCCCCCTTTATTCTTAAACAATACACTGTATTAATTAATTATGTACTGTAACACTTCTTCATATGGACTGGCCTAGTATGATTTATTCATATGCCTCAAAGGGAGGGGGACAGAGACAACTTGTACTTTGAAAGGTCAAAGATGATGCAGGATACTAAGAGTGTCTCAACAGCACAGTACGCCTGTACCACACTAAGAGGTGTGGACTACATGTATGTAAACAGCACAGTACACTTGTACCACACTAAGAGGTGTGGACTACATGTATCTAAACAGCACAGTACACCTGTACCACATTAAGAGCTGTGGACTACATGTATGTAAACAGCACAGTACACCTGTACCACACTAAGAGGTGTGGACTACATGTATGTAAACTGCACAGTACACCTGTACCACACTAAGAGGTGTGGACTACATGTATGTAAACAGCACAGTACACCTGTACCACACTAAGAGCTGTGGACTACATGTATGTAAACAGCACAGTACGCCTGTATCACACTAAGAGGTGTGGACTACATGTATGTAAACAGTACAGTACACCTGTACCACACTAAGAGGTGTTGACTACATGTATGTAAACAGCACAGTACACCTATACCACACTAAGAGGTGTGGACTACGTGTATGTAAACAGCACAGTACATCTGTAACACACTAAGAGGTGTGGACTACATGTATGTAAACAGC
>CALNXI010000180.1:219764-282583 GCA_942486025.1 Porites evermanni | reverse complement strand
ATTTTGGAAATTTTCTGAAATTTTTGAACGGTTTGGCTCGTCCTGAATATTGACTGAGTGCAATTTGTCTTGAAAAATTGTGAAATACCGCATTCTGTCCGAGCTCTGTATGATAAATAGTACTGTTTCACCTCAAATGTGGTGTATAAAAATTATAAAAGGTTGGTTTAAACACCCCCAGATTTGTTGGCAAGAATTTGTAAAGTAAACCTGTCGAACGCAAAAAAATTTGGCGTGATTTGTTTTCCAAGAATTTGTTTTCGAGGCCTAATCTACTGTGATCTTGAATGTGATCGAAGATGTTTGCTATTTTTTGGGTCTACATATAAGGTTATCAAATCGATGTAAGATGTTTTACTCTAAAATAACTTAGCCTTTCCCTCAAAAGTCACATGAATGTGCCCTTAAGTTAAATGATTTGTGGATTAAAAGTTTATTGTTTGATTTAAATCATAAATTTATTAAAATTGGAGCTTCGCTTTTAGCCCTGGCTAAATCTATATATTATTATTTATTTGAGTCAAAATACAGGTAAACCAACATTTTAAAATGTTGTAGGTAAAATCTGTTCTCAGGGTAAACCAGAATTTCATTGTCACCTACACACTGTACATCTGTACGATTAATACGGGCTAAGAAAGAAAGGAAATTCTGAACCAAACTAGGTTTAAAATAATATTATAATGCTGGCCCTGGTAGTTCAAACACTGGATAGTGCGGTGGATGAATTTCTATCCAGCGATATAAAGATTTATCAAAAACCACCAAAATAAAAGCCACAAGGTAAGAAAAGAATAAAGTAAGGCTACGTGGGCTGGCACTTTAAGGGTAACTTTGCATTACAACTACATGTAAACAATCTAATTCTTTATAAAGGTGTATTTTTCAAAAGAATAACCTCTTTCTATCCCAACTTTATTAGCATTAATGCTTTTTTCAAAAGAGTATTTATCCCATAAATATGCTGACAGAAGAAGGGGAGTCCTGGACTCCACTGTCTGGAGGATACTGAGGTGTACATTCCCCAGGGGGGAGGGGTAGACATTCCTCACTTAGCCTAAACAGGCATGTTCTGCTGAACAGGGCAGGGTTTATCGGGGTCTTTAGTCCTAAACAATTTATAAAATTTCACTATTTAGCATCTTGAACGGGTGGTGTCTAGAGCTTTAAACAGGGTGTGAATATTTGGTGATCCACAGTCTACAAGTGTGATTCCATCATTACTATTTTAATCTAACCTCATGATGCCAGTTTAAGGAAATGGGTCAGGGTCATGAAATGATTTTTTTTAAACAGGGCGGTGAAGAGAATGGTTTTTTGTTTTAATAGGATGAAGGTTTGAAGGCCTTTTGGCACTAAACCCCTACCGAAAATTCCCTTCAGTGTTCCCCCACCCCATCTCCGCCACCCCAGGGAATTTTAATACTATAAAACTAAACATTTCTTCTACGGTAATAAAATTCTGATTGTGACAAAATTATCAAAATAACTTACCAAAGCTTGGTACATGGATCCTTGACCTCTGAAACCCACACATCATGAAATTTGAACTGATTGGTAGCAGAAACCTTCATAATAAAATAAAGGGCATTGTGTCAAGACAAAGAGCAGTTCACTTAGTTACATATAATTATTATAATTATTGCTTTTATAGAACTGGTGCTGCTGCACTGCCTGGCTGATGGTACTGTTACTCACCAGTCAATAAACCTCCCCCCTCCCCCCACACTCAGCCAAGATATCCATGTACTATAGCAGGGCATTTGACTGGTAGGCTTTGCAAATGTGACTCCAGGATTTCAAAAAGGAAAAGTAATAATCCTTTTTCCATTTGTATTTGTAAAACCTTCTTTGAGTTACTTCAATTCTATGATGGTTTGTAGCTTCATGCTTGCGTCATGTACAGTGTACAGGACTTTGATATTCACATTGCCACATTTTAGGCAATTACTCTATTTCTTGGAATAAACTCATGCTCTAATAACCCACCCCCTCCAAAAAGGTGCCCACCTCATAGGCCATCCATGTACATATAAAATATCAAACAAGCACCCCTTGTGAATAAGCTCCTTCTCCCCCCAGGGCTGGGGATACTCTGGATTTCAAGTGACAGGGATGATTGAATGGGGGCTAAAATCAAAACCCAAAAAAATCCTTAGGGCTTCCAACAAAACCTCAAAAAAATCCCTGGACCAAAAATTAACCCCAAAAAATCCCATGCCAAATTTCTAAATCTTAAAATTTGGAGAAGGCTTTAAATGTTTTCAGTTTTGGTCCAATTTTTTTGCGGTTTTGCAGTTTTGAATGATTTTTTTCTTCGGTTTTGCGGTTTCTAATATACCCCAATGCCCCCCTCTGTAATGGGGCTATGGTACACTTAATTACCAACCACTCTTTCAACAGATGAAAGGCAATAATGTTGGCTTAACGTTTACATAATTTGCTTTTCTATTAAAAATTTAGCTAAAATAAAGCTACAATTCATTGAAAAGAAAACTTAATAAGCGACCTTCTCCTTATAAGTGCCCGTCCTCTTTTAGCCGAAATTTGTCACAAGAGCCCAGGCGCTTATAAGAGGAAAACAGTAATATAATTTTTATTTTGCAAAGTCTTCATCTGCTCATTCCCTAATGAGAAACTCACAACCTGAGTCTGACGTCTGGCATCTGCCGTAAACGTGATTGTAAATCTCTTCAATGTCTGGCCACATCGAAGGGCCAAATCATAATGACCGTTTTAAATAAGGTGTCAGAAAACTTAAAGGTGTAAAATGCATGGCTGGTTCTGCTGTAATTTACAATGTAAGTGTTCAGAGTCACGCGATATGTCTCGTGTACTCGACTGCAGAAAGATCACTGCTTGCACATGCCCTATGGCCTAATAGAAGACCTATAAGTTACAGTTTTCTTTTCGAATGTAAAAACAACGGAGAGGCCTTGTGAATTTACAGGAAGCCGGAAAGTTAGATTATAAATTCAATACGCTTACGCTTATTGCTTACCTAAACTTCAGGAATCTTGCAACGAAAATGCAGCCACGTGGAGGCCATCTTTGCTTCCATATCGTCAAAGTTAGGCATAAGGAAACGCTTGGTGAGAAGATGGAATCAGCCCATGACTGCAAGACTGATGGAAACAGCTAGAAGTTTGAAAGTTCCTCACGAAACTGTACAGCTTCTCTTCTCTGCAGCGCTTCCGCCTCGGCTCCCTTGGCTTCGTAAGAAGCATGAAGGGATGATTTCATTGGTCAAACGCTGTCACATGATGTGTCACGTGAAAAATTACCAGGGTGGAATAACTTGAAGAGCGGACAGAGGACTTCGATGCGCAGAAAATGGAACAATTTGTTTACATTCTAATGTGATACTTATAGGTGAAGAAGACCCAACAAATTGTAAAAAAGTGACAGTAACAAGCAGCAAAAAAGAAAAAAACAAGGAATACCAACAAAAAAAAGCGGACCTTCATGTCAGCCTACTCCTCGCTGGGTGCCTGAGTAGAATCCAGGATAATACAGAGCCAGGAGCCTAAGAGCGCCGGCGAAAAAATGACGACGAAAAAAAAGCGAGAGGACATCTCCCCTCGTTTTCCCCGTGTACGCTTTTTAAAACACACTCCGGTCCCCACAATCTGAACTCCGCGCTCTCGTTCCTCGTCCCTCTTCGCCCGAAACCGCACGAAAACGCTTGGTACGGAGGCTAAGAAGACCGTCTAAGAATAGGCTAGCTCCAGGATAATAGGCAGTCCTGATCGATCTAACATTAAAATTAAAAAAAGGGCAAGAACAAAGATGTCATTAAAAGAAGGGTTACAAGGTCTTATAATGGACAATACAAACTGGCGCAGCTGTCAGGATTTCGCATCCACAAATAATACTCCATTCCACTATTACTATTCTGCTTAAGTTTTACTAACATAAGCGAGGCCTTTTCAAGTGTCTTTTTTTTCGAGCATGGGTGATTAGATGCTATGAATGGATTTGGAAGAAACGAATAAGCCAACGTCGTCTGCGCATAGCGTATCGGTAAACAGTAGAGGACCAAGGACAAAGCCTTGTTAGTACTGATGATAGAAAGCGAGAGGCGAGGTTTTAGTCCTACTGACATAGTCTCTTAAGTTTTTTGTTTAATCTCTGACATAATCTCTTATGTTGTTTGTTGTCCGAACATGGGTGTAGCGAGGGTGATGAAAGAAATGAAGTTATAACGTTGTAAATGCCACTTTGAGTTTTTTACCAGTGGCAAATATGAAACAGGACACCCACCTTTTGATATAACTCCCTTCTCTTTCACACACACAATGACAGCTGGAACTCACAAACGGGACGAGGCTCTATTCTCCATTGCAAATCTCCCACAATACACCTTGTTTGGCCCCCAAACATTTTCTAGACGCATTGTCTTCAATTTTTCTTGAGGTGACTATAATACCCAGGAGAAATTAAAAACAAAAATTCTGCAAAATTTTGGGGGATAAACAAGGTGTATTACAAGAGATGTGCAAATGGCGAATGCTGTTTTCGAAAAGCGGAGACTTTACTTACGCTTTTACTAAATAGGCCGCATTTGTAGTGTTGATAGGTGACTGCAACTAGCATGAAACATAGCCTAATGCGTGGTAATTAGATGAGTGAGCCTCGATTGTAAACTAGTTCCAGTCAATTACCGCGACTAAGATTGGGCAGGTGTAAGATTCAAACCCAAGGCCTCAGTATCACTGGCTCATGGCTGAGAACATCTAAGCTGACGCAAAGGTATTTGTGCTCACCCAGAAGGATGTTATTTCGTGTCCCGGATTGATGGCCCAACCGTTTTTGAACCCGAGTCTCCCGATTAACAATCACGTGCCCTGAAACTGTGCTGCAAGAGTAGCGCGCGGTTCTCGTTATATCCTCCCTTTGCCCCTGTTACCGGTATTAAGATGGATAATTCATCTTCAAAATCTGTCAAAATTGTCGGATAAACAGATGGACAAAGTCAGGCGGATTGTTCATCCGAAATTAAAACCGTTCCATTTTCAAATTAAGAGGTATTATCTGTATGACGCGAATTATCCAATGGATAACCCTTCTCAGACTTATAATCCGTCTGTGGTGCGAACACGGCCAATAACTATGCTCTTTACAGGACTTTCGCGAGTATTTGATTGTGAATATTTTAAAGGCACTTCAGGGTGTTACCTAAAATTAAATGAACGACCCCAAGAAGCCATATTGAGGGAAAAAAACAAGGTACATGTAGGCACCATAAAACTCACACCGTAAATACACCACTTCCCTATTATATTTGATGGTCTGGAACTAGCAAGAAATCGGGGCTCATACAGGAAGAGGAAAATCTCCCCCTGACGCATGTTCCACGACTACAAGCTAGTTCCTGATCGCTCCTGAGAATACGAATGTAAGCTGAATTAGACCGAGTCAAAACGTTTAACTATTCACGAGACGAACCAAACTCTAATTTAGGTCGAGCTAAAATAAGTTAAGATCGTCTGCTGGGACCAAACGTCGAACTAAGGACGCGTCGAACTGATCAAAACGCAATTTAATAACTTTTCTCCCAAACGAGGCTAAATATACATTATCATACAACTTTTTCATTTATTGGTTTAGCTCGTTGAAAGTAAAGGTCGACGGATCTCCCGGAGACGATCTTCACACCTTCTATCCGTCTGAAGCAGATGGATACAACGTTTTGGACGATTTAAATTCATTCAGACAAACGTAACTGAGCCAGACGTCCAACTTTTCATGAACTTAACTCATTAAGTTTGTTTCGTCTCATGAAAAGTTCGGCGTTTGGCCTAGGCCTTACAAAAAAGAATTTAATACTAGACATTTTTACTTTACAAAACTTTATTTCGTTGAGTTTTAATAAAATGAGACTCAGTACATTATACTAAAAACCAAATTTGGCGCATTTGATGATAAAGGTAGTTTGCAATGTTCTCTCTTGCTTGTTTGGAATAAATGTTCATTGCTGATTAACAAATAAAGATCGCTCTTGGCTAAACGCCAACTAAACTAAATAATGGTGAAACACAGCTTAAATATTTTAATATATAAATCATAATGTCTTTTCTTTATATTTGTCACTACCAAATAAACTCTATTAAAATATAGGAATACTATACCAATCGTTAGTTTCAATATTTGACAATTCCTAAAACTACAAGGACCTCATGCTGTATTAACCTTGATCACACTGGATCAGAGGGCGCACAAGTCACAATTTTAAGTTACAATATTTATCAAACTCTAAAACTACTAGTAACTCGAGAGGTATTAACCTTGGCCTCACTGGACCAGAAGGCGTACAACTCCACTTGAGTCCAAATGTATTTACGACGAAAGTACTAATTGGAGACACTATTTTGACGTCTCCTACTGGAGACGGGACCGCCATTTTACGTGGTCATCCGAGCCACGCGAAAGTTCAGCCGCTTGAAGTGCAAAGAGATTACCTTCATTTTTCAGTTATTTTTAAAAGACCCTGAGTAATGGTCCACACCCGGGAATCGAACCCGCGACCTCCCGCTCTGCAGGCATGCGCTCTACCGACTGAGCTAATCCCGCCTGCTCAGTCTGAGACTCAAAACAATGTAAAATTTCAAAATATGTACACAGAAATACTCCTTCACAGCACTAACGAGTGTCAACCGCTTGATGCTCTCAAATCAAACACTACACTGTAGTTTTATTTCATCCCTTTAGGCCCCGTTCAAATAAAGCAAAGTTGTCCCGAAAAAGAGGGTCACCCTTCAGCTGAGTCAACGGAAAAAGTAGTTGACCCCTTTGTCCGAGCCAACAGTGTTCGCACATTCTTTGATTGTCTCTCCTTGACCGAGTTGACCCAGCTGGGCGAGCCAAAGTGTTTGCAGGGAGAGACGTTGGATCAGCTAGGAGGATGACCCTACCATCACAAAAGTGTGAACAGGCGGCTAGGCGGGTCACCCTTCTAGGCAAGCCAACTTTTTTTTTCACATTTACACGGTTCGCCACTTTTTTTAAAACCCGTTAAACCATAAGATCAAAATTTCAATTCTCATTTGATGCCCCTATTCATTTCTAAGAGAAGTAGTGGGGGGAAGTTGATAAAATATCAAGCAAATTCATCTTGTGTGATCATGTCTGTAATTCTCCTTACCACTTTGTTTTACAAAGCATTGATATTACTAGGCGAAATTTGATGCTGATCACTCTTACGGTTTAAAAAGTTAAGGGAACGTATGAAAAGTTGGCTTACCCAGGGTAGCTCGGGTAGGCGGCGGATCGACACTTCTACCCGGTACATTTTTTCTCCATATAAATGGACCTAAAAAAGCTGAAACAGATTCACGAGGAATGGGATTGTGTGACATCATGCAACCAGGAAAGTTGAATTGACCATAGGAGACTTAACGAGACTGAGCAACAAAGTGCAATTTTCAAAGTTATGTTCAAACTATGCTGTATAAAACTTAAATTGTCCGTTTTTTAAAACGATTTTTAATGCGTGCGCCCGAATCAGCCTTCGAAAGCTAAAACTCAAAGCGATTGGTTTTTCACTAGTTTAATTTGTTCTAGTCTTTCGCAAGTCAAAGCGCTAAGAACGTGTCCGGGTTTTGCCATTTTCGACTGCACGTGTGACACACCTGAAGGTATCTGGTAACCTTAACGCCATACAGAGTAGTGTGAACATAACGGACTTCAGGCTGGGCTTCCGCAGGAAAAAATAGCCTACATTACTTGCACGTGAGACACGCCTGAAGGTATCTGGTAACCTTAACGCTATACAGAGTAGTGTGAACATAACGGACTTCAGGCTGGGCTTCCACAAGAAAAAATCCCGGTGTCAAAGGAAACGTGTGTGATGTGGCTTGAAACAGAATGATTTTCTGTGACCTTCAAATGATCACGGTTGGCCCTAATTTAAGGTAGCAAAAATTAGATTCGTTTAGCTGGATTTGTGACTAACTTTTTAATGAATATGAATGACTTGAAGAAAGTCATATAGTGATCGGGGAACTATATTGAAGACTAGAATGGTTACGCAACATGTCAGCGGGACCACTGGAGAGTCGTTTTAATGTCCAAACAGAGAAAACAAGAAAATGTCCAAACTTGAAACAAACACTAAAGGTCCAATTGAAAGAATTTTTAGATGGACCATTTTGCCTTTTTAATTAGAATCCTCATTTTTAAGGGTCGGTTGTCACGGTGGCCTCAAGATTCACGAAATAATAAATAATTAAGCCCATTTCTATTGTAGATTACATTTCATTTGATACTGACATATGTTCCTGCGGACTGGAAAGCACATAAATCTCAGCTGTATTATTCTACTGAATTAAAACCTTATGGCACCCACTCTCTTTTCCATAGAAACTTACATCGAGTTCAAGTAAGGATAATGATCTGCTTACTATTAAAAGTTTGCTAAAGTCATGTAAACGACTTTCACCTGTAGCACAATGGTTGTTCACTTTTAATCTCAGAGTAGTTAATGACTTGTTTTTCATCAAGACGACGGGAAGGCCTGTTGACCAGTCATCAGTCACGTCTCTGCTACTGTTGAGTGTCAGATTGAATGTGGTAACTGATGTGTTATTTGCCAAGCCGCTAAACACTCCAAAGCGGCGTAGAAACAGGGGTATAAACGATTCTCCATCACCATACTCATTTATTGTGACATTTAACGTAGTTATTGACGTGTTCACTGACAGTCCATGATCGAAATTGAACAGCTGACTAATATAACCTGTTTCATCTGCTGCCGCAGTTACTGTTAGTGTCAGTGTGCTTACTGACCAGTTTAATGACAGACCTTGATTAAGACTAAAAAACAAACTTGACAAATACCCATCAGTGGGGCCGTTAGTAAAAATTGCGACACATAATGTATCTAATGAGCTTGTTGTCACCAAGCCGTTACAAAGGCCATTAAAACTGCAATAAACGTATTCACCCGCGTCAAATGTGAGACTAAGTTTCTTAAGTGACGTGCATTTTATCAAACAGTCACCTACAACCTCATCCCAAAATGAACACATGCTAGCACTATGGATTGCAACAGAAAGGGAAGATAATGATTTGATTGCCGCTAGCACGTTACTCAGTTTAGTCAGACTCAAACCATTCTCCTGATTCTCCTTAACATAGTCAAGGCTTCTGAGTGTACGACTCAAACTATCCTTCTGATTCCACTCGCCGTCGCCGTTTATTTCAAGACTGAGTGTAGTTAAAGATGCCATTTTAATCAAGCGCTCACCCAGTTTGGATTCCCATCCTTCTTTCATGTTACTGAAGTTGAATGTGAGACTAAGAGATGTTAAAGAACTGCTTTGTAATAAACTATTCCCAAGGTTTTCTCCCAAATCTGCATCCACGACGCAGCTGTTGACTGTAAGATCAAGCGTGGTCAGAGATGGATTTTCTGCCAAAGCATCACCGAGACAACCTGTCCACTCCGTGGTACCATAACTATCGTTATTGATTGTAAGACTGACCTTTTCTTTTCTTTTATCCTTGACTTTGGTGAAAAAAACTCTCAATGCAGCAGGGTTATCGGTAGGGATAACAGGAACATTGTTCGACTCAGCTGGGCCTATACCCACATCATGTACATTTAACTGAACGCGACTGTTTTTTGAAAGGCTGGAAGGAACAATACCTTCCTCTGTTGTCAACTCGCCCCATAAATAGATGGACAGGGAAGATAGTGTTTTGTTTTCTTCCAAACATCTTGCAATGGAATTAGAAATTTCACTTGTCAAATTTCCACGCACGTTTAAGGTGAGAACAGTAATGGAGGAAGGTGCCAAGACTTCACAGAGAGCTTCTGCCGCTTCGCATTTCATCTCACCCCAGACGTTAACAGTTAAGTGTTGCTTTACATTTAACCCTTTCCTAACCAGAACAGAATGGAAATAATTATTTACTACGTTGTTAAAGGTGTTTGGATAAATACAACAGCAAACGGGGGACTTTTTCGCCAAGCGAAGATTTTCCACTACAGAATGCCAGTTACCAGGGAGCTCACTGTGGACACACAGTCTTATATAATTCAAAGAACTATTTTCCATAAGCCCTTTTTCCAGGAAACTGGCACTAGAGGAACTCAGCGGTCCACCAAAATGAAGATCAAGAGATTTTAAAACTGTTTGTCTTGCCAGTGCTTCACTAACAGCAGCTACTAACAAATCCTGCACGCCTCCAACAATACAAAGAGAAACAGAATTCAAGGATTTATTTGAC
Organism: Porites evermanni; assembly: GCA_942486025.1. Lineage (NCBI taxonomy): Eukaryota > Metazoa > Cnidaria > Anthozoa > Scleractinia > Poritidae > Porites > Porites evermanni. Next base: position 272,350 of record CALNXI010000180.1, on the reverse strand, counting down.
AAAAAATTTTGTAAGGCTGGTGTCGTAGTGTACTTCATTGAGCCATGTACCTCGAGACCAACAGACGTCAGCGGTGCCAATCCAGTTTCAAGCGCGTTGAAAAAACCCTCGCTATAAGCATATCCAGACAAAGAAAACGTCGCTTTTGTCAAAGTTCGACATGAAGCCAACCCATGTCCAATTTGAACCAGCAGGTCGCCCTCCGCAGGGTTGAAATAATATCTGACTTTAAGAGTAAACTCTGATAGAGTTTTGGTCGCAGAAAACCATTTGCAAAGACGATCTCTATCAAATGACATCAAAGATTCCTCATCATAAACAACACTTACGATTGTCAACTGCGGACAGGATTCTATATAATCCAATACGCCATTCACTACTTCCTCCAAAGAACATGTATCAGCATGGAGTTCAACAGGTGTCTGTAGATTTGAAAAGCTCTTACAAGCCATTAAAACCTCCACAAAAGAAGCATTGTAATCTTTATCTGACTCAACGGTTATGACCTTTGGAAAAGGTATAATTTTACATAGAGAAGCTGCCGTTTGTTCAGGATGTCCACTCTCATTAAAGCTTTCAATAAAGAAAGTAGCTCCCTCCTCACTGCAATGGTTGTAACAGTTCCAGTCCCAGTCATTTTTCTTTAACTCCTCGCCAATCTGGGTGAATAGGACAGTTGCTTTCTCGCCCAGCATCCCAGAAACAAAAATAAACACTTGTGGATATTTCGTTACCAAGTCAAAAAAGCTTATGTCCTCGAATACATTAAACTGCCGATTTACTAACTTCTCTGCGATATACGCAGCAGCCACGTACTCTTGGAAGGTCTTGTGAAGAAAGCAGTACTCATGTTGAGGCTTTAATCTCTTTAGACTTTCTTCCTTGTAAAGAAGGCCTAGCTCACGAGCTACCAATCCCGGGTATTGCCTTTCAAACTCATCCAATTCAGTTTCACGGAAACCATAACGATCATTCAACAGGCAAAACCAAGCTATCTCTCCCAGCGCAAGAATTTCCTTTTCAAACGTTTTCTCCAGGACACTGTCATCTTCAGGAGCTGGCAAGTTGCGTTTGGCGCAGTATCGTCTCAAAAGACATCGGACAATGACTTGGTAAAGTTCCGTCCGGGAAGTCGGCAATTTTCCCTCGTAGTCCTCATAAACAACACAAAGGAGAAGTAAATTTAACGGGTTATTTTGGAGTGCATTCAAGAAGGTGTTCTGTTGCATTTCCTCAATGAGCCTCTCCCCCTTTGGTGACTGACCAATGGTTTTGAAGTGTCTTCTTACGTACACAATAGCATCACTTTCCGTGTACCCTTTAATCTCTAAATGAATGTCAAATACAAAGTTTTTTCGCACTTCAATTCCTCTTTCTTGTCGTGACGTAGCCAAGACATAGCAAAATGGGAAAATTCTTCTGTGAAGCAGCTCATCGACATGGTGCCGTGATTTTTCAGGCAGCTCATCCAAACCATCCAAAATGATCAAAATTCTCTCCTGGTTATGAATATCCTTCAAGAAGAACAACAATTTCTCTACAATCTTCTCCTCGATATCTCTGGGCAGAAGTTGTTTCCTTATGGTATCCATTATATTTCCATCAATGTCTCGACATTTCAGAAGCAACGCAACTTCAAACTTGGGAAAGGAACACTCTGTTGGGATTTTTCCATGTGTAGAGTCATAAGCAAGTCTAAGGCAAAACGTTGTTTTGCCGATTCCTGGACTTCCTTCGACAAGCGTCATGACATCCTTACCTTTTTCAAGGATCTTGAAGATTTGAGTCACGTTCACTTCGTCATTACCACTCTCTAACTTTCCTCTTGAAATGATTTTCAGTCTCGTGTAAACGTTCTCTAGGGGTAACTCGATAGTGCTATCCCAAAGAAGAGGTCTTAACTGGGAGCGCCTTTTGTATTCAGCTTTGAGCAGTTCAACAACAACCGAGTTGTCCAAACCTGCTGGAAATAAAAAAGTGAGGGAATATTTGTCAATAAGCACAAACGTAAAGACTTGACACTCCAAACGGATTATTTTTAATCTGTGACATGCTTTTCTCTCCGCAGTTAGGAGAAAGGCCGTTAATTCTCCTTATTTTGTTGCCAACGAGCAGCCTTGCAAAAACGCGAGGTGGCAGCCTAATAGAGCGGTGCACGATTGTTCCAGGGGCAAAAAAATCTCGAATCGATGTAAATAGAATAATTCTCTATTTTCCAATTGCCCATAATACACTCTGTTTGCCCCCCAAATTCTGCATAAACCATTGTTTTTAAATGCTCCTGGGAGTATTGCATTTTCCCAAGAGCATTTTAAGACAATAAGTTATGCAAAATTTGGGGGGCAAACAGAGTGTTTTATGGGCAATTGGAAAATAGTCAATGTAAGGCAACCATGACGTAATGCAGAACAGAGATTGCATTGTTTTCGAGCGAACACGTGATACAGAACAGAGAATCCACGAGCCGTGTGCGTGTTTGTGAGTCCCGTGCTCATCCCGTCTTCAACCAATTGTCGGGTGGATCATTTCCATCCTACGCGATATCTGTCGCATTTGCCCGCCGGAATTTTTTATTGCATACCACTAAGAAAAATAATAACGTAGCGAAATTTTTCGTGTCTTTGAAGCAAAATATTCATTGGCGCACCATATTTTTTTTAGCTTTAAAAAGAGACCAAATATAAGTCTGTACGTTGAATATTCGCGGACTTCAATATGATTTTTCGAGGATTTTTAGACCCTGTTTACATGGAGTAGGGGACCCCGGTCTAGTGGGGTAGGTTTCTTTTGTTTTGTGTCCCCCAGAGCGTGAAAACAAAAGAAACCAACCCCACTAGACCGGGGTCCCCTACTCCACGTAAACAGGCCCTAAATTTGCTTATAAGACCACTAAATTTTACGCAAAATGACTTGCGCGCGACTTCGAAGAAAAACGCGAACAAAATTTGAAAAAGTTGCTGCGTTAAGAACGGATTTCAAATTTTTTATGCAGGAAACAGTTTAGTTCACTATTTTCAAAAGGCAAATCAAAACGAGGGCACACATACACTAAACCCATGATCTGCCTTCACCGCGCATGTCGTGGGAGAACTGCCGTACGGCTCCCAGCCAACAGCTCCCACATGTTTGTGTGGAGTTGGCACTTAAAGGACTCGCCTCAGCAGGAAAGGGTGTTTTATACACGGGTTTTCCCTGGTCACTGACCGACGCCTATGCCATTCTGATGAGCCTTAGTAAGAGCGAAACAGCTGTCCATGGCTGCCACTGCCCGTGTGGTATGGCTGTGCGCATGCGTGAGGTAATGGCCAGGCCGTGGGTTGGTGTATGTGTCCCCCTTGCTTTACTCGTGATCCCCCTTCCCCGCCCATGTCGTGGTAGAACTGCTGTGCGGTTGCTAGCCAACAGCTCCCATATGTACCGTGTGGAGCTGGTGCTTGACAGACTGCTTTGCACTCATCTTTGAGAGGTTTTTGAGATGCGGGTTTTCCCCGTTCATTAACCAACGGCTTTGCCGCACTGGTGGGTCCCAATAAGGGCGAAACAGCTGCCTGTGGCTGCCACTGCCCGCGTGATATGGCTGTGCGCATACGTGAGGTATTGGACCGGCCGTGGGTTGGTGTATGTGTAACCCTTGCTTTAAGTTTGCACTATTTTCAATGTAATCGAGTTAAGCGTTTCACGACATTTCTAAACAAATTCAACAGCGCTCACGTATAGGTAAAATCTTTGCTCGTTGGCACTTAGCGATAGCTATAACTAGTTTACAGGTAAGTATGTTACTGTCTAGACAAGTAAATAGTTTCGATGACATAAATTAAAACACCTTCGGTGACACAATAAGCTTCACCGAGACAATGGTAACATTTGGCGAAAAAGAAAATAATATCAACGCTTACATTTTTAAGACTGTGAAAACTGTGTGACATACACTCTCTCAAAAAACATTTCTCTTCTAAGGTTCATTTCTTACAAAAAAAGGTACGAACCATTTGCGTTCCAAAACAGAGTTAAGATAAGGTCATTTTGAATTTTCTGACCAATGATTGCTTTGTTCATTACACCGCAAATACAAAGGGTAAGGAATGTGGTTCGATTTTAGCAGCCTAGCCTCTCACGCAGACTTTCCTAGGGTGTGACGAAGCCCTGAGAAGGTCTGCGTGGGAAGCTGATCTGATGGATTAGAGGCTACCGCTAAATAGTTAGTTTCTTACAGTGAGGGTAACGTGATAAAAGCATAACCAGGGTCTCAGCCTTAATTTGGCCTCGTTCCACTTGCACCTCATATCATAGTCGAAGCACGCTGAAAGTTTGGAGAATGTGTCGGACATGACAATCTCACGATTTCCTCCAAGTGCAACCGAGTCCACAAAACTATAGCCTCGTGATGTCAAACTAGAAAAAGGGGACCCAATAATAAAGCCACTGCCCTGTGCAGCAGAGGAAAGTAACCCAGAGAAACGCTTTATTTCAGGAGTGCTTCTGTTTAGGCGATAGGGCTGCGAGAATAATGGGGATGAGCCAAGTTGAGCCGGCGGGAAGTACTATCACACTCTTATTTCGTAAGCTATACAACTTGTGAAGCCGCATTTTAGAAAAACGAGACCGATGACACAAGACCATCCTAACCCTCCTCTAAATAACCCAGAAACGAACTTTACCTTCCTCTTTCAACAGTTTCGGTTGTTTTGGAGCGGGAACAGCACATGAAGATAACGGCCTTTTGCCTTTTCTCGAAGACCTGGATCTCTTTGCTGTCTTTGCTGCGCCGGCACCTGCAACTAATCAATTACCAACATTAAAGGAATTACGTCACGAGTATATACCTAAGTTATTACTTCGGCGGAGCGCGAAGTAAAGGTTTCGCGACGCTCAGGAATGTATCAAAGTTAAAATTTTTTGACAAGATTGGGCATGCAAAGTCTGTAGGTTTTCGGTTTTATTTGGCTATTTGACGAAGTGAGACCCGAATTAATTCGAGATATTTCGAGATCACTTCGATTTCTTTGATTTATTCTTAAACTTTTTCGAGGAAGAAAGAATTATTATTTTGGCTTTCCCGGGGTTTGAACCGACTCACCTGTGTGACCCGTCAGATCAGAGGAGACTCTAAGTTGAGGGATTAGCCGATTGCGCTACTGCGACCCAAGGTAGTTTGGGATATGAAAAATAGTTATGAAATGATGCACTAGTTTCGGGACAAGATTGGGCGTGCAAGTTCGTGACTTTTCGGCTTGTTTCAACTATTTCACGAAATGAGACCGGACTACTTCGTGATATCTTGAGATCACTTCGAGTTTAGTCTTTAATTACTCGAGGAATAAATAGAGGATATTTCGTGGCCGCGCAGAGACACGAAATTTCTCTTCGAGTGTTGAAAAACATTTCACGAGTGAGCCCTCCTTTCGAACTGTTTTATGATGAATTTAAAGTTACAAAACGCTGCAAAAAGAAATTTTGTCTTTGTTGAGTGTTACGTACTAAAATTGCTTTCATGCGTTGTGTGACTTTCTCGAACGTTCCCTACGTTTTTGGATTTGTCATGAATAATTAATTAGGGCATGTTTACATTTCAGCATGAGTCAGCAGATTTGCATCAGTTACTGAAATCATAAAATATGTCGAAAAGCTACTACTATTCGCCTGCTGTTCAGTATTTTCTAGAACCTTATGTCAAACGGTATACAAGTTTCAAGCTAGTTCTTTTGAAGAACTAAGTTTTTTCCCACGGGCTGGACTGCTGTGGTTAGTCAAGTGTGACGAAGGTCGATTTTCAGGTATTGTGTTTACAAGTTCGCGGAAGCCGTAAGATATCTGAAGTTCACGTGAGAGTTTGTTATTATTGGTAGAGGCTGTTTAGTTTTACTCAAAGTTCAAGTCAAGTTTGTGTTGGTGGATGCCGTGTTTTAAAGCTCTGTAAAGGCTATGTTCCTTTGGTGTTAAACTTCCTTTTGTTAATCCGACATCCCTGCGTGCTGATAGTCAGTGAATAATTGTCCTCAAAACATTCGAACTCGTGACTTTAAGTTTTAGCCAATTCCATGCTCAACGTAATTGATTCCTTACCCATGCCTTACATATCTTTAATCAGTACATTGAGACTGCTATGCTGTTTTTGAAGCCTGATGTGACTAAGAAGAATAGAGAATTGTATTTTTAGAAGGATTTGTATGAAGTCATCAGAGCATAACTGGGCTAATATCTCGCAGACAGTTTGTCCCGAAATGCTAGTTTTTGGCAAGGAGGCCTCTTGGATGTTGCTCTTTTCAGAATATCCTGACAAATCCCATAATTTCACAAATTAACACCTTACTCTTGCCATATTTGATTTCTTACTATTCCTCCGCATTTACAATTAATTAGTTCCACACTCACGACGCCGAAGTGTACGCTCCGTAGCGTCTTGTTGGCACTTAATTTCGCGGTATTCGTGATTGTGGAAAAATCGCGAAATTAAAGACCCGCGAATAAAAATTCCCGCGAGATTTAAACAAGCGAACTTAAATACCCACACAGAAAATTAAAATCACAGAAAAAAAAATTAAAACAACTACAATATATACTCAAATACCGACAAATTATTAGCTGGTTAACTGGTAAGTCTCATTCCTTGACTATGTCTTCTGTTGTAAAATAACGTTAATATGCGTTTTTCTTGTTTCATTTTATCTCGATATTTTAAAAAGTTCAGACTTTTGAAAAATAAAATGAGGTTGAGAACGCTTTAATCGCAAAATTTAATGCCTTTTTCTATAATTGCCTAGTGAAATCGCGAAAATAAAACCCTGCGAAATACTGTCTTGCCAAAATCGCGAAATTACGTAATATCAGTTTTTTTTTAATTTCTGAAGGCATAGCATTAAAATGTTTACAAAAATTGGCCCAATTTTTTCAAGTTTCAATCCATGTCCATCCTTGCCATCCGTAGGAACAACTTTTGTCCAGTTAACTTTGCCGAAGATATTTTCGTAATTTATAAAAGATTATTAGACAAAAAAATATTCTTAAAGCTAAATACACTAATAAGAAATCCTGCTTACGGCTAAAAACAAAGAAAATTATTGGAGGACAGATAGCCAGGCAATACTAAAACATTTCCAAGGCCCCCCGACAGTCCTTACTTTGAGGGATTTCGAGGTTTTATGAACCACTTACTGAACTGCAGAAAAGTATATCCGTAATCAATTACTAGATTTCTGCTGTTGCGTATAAATTACGCGACAGTGGAAATCCACCTTTAAGCTAGTAATGAGAAAATTAAACAAATAGATTAGACTACCGTGACCAGGGGGGGGGGGGGGTGGGGGGGGGGGGGGGGGGGGGAAGAGAACCAAAATATAATAGTGAGAAACAGTCCCGCCTTCAACTGCCATGTTTTTGTTTTTTCTCAAGACCGTTGATCTATGGTTTTTGACGTAATGCGCATGATCAGTACACAAATCCGCTGGCATGACCCTTGCTGATCGCTTTGCAAGTTGTGAGAACATCGTTTGGATTTCATTTAAGAGAATGTATGGGAAGTAGCTTCCCCCCTCCTGACCGTGACACGGCAACTTTACAAGGCAGGAACAGAGCTTACTTAAAACTCAGTGGACAAAGCTCGCCTGAGAAGGAGTTAAGAAATATTTCACCTCTCTTTAACAACTGCGTAGCTTAGTGGAGGCGAGTGCCTGGGATGCCCAGGGGCTTCCCCTTTTAGCAAAGCAAGCCCCTAGACAAAGTTACAGCAAGCCCCCCTTGGCTGGTAAACCCGCGCCTTCCAGCCATGAGCCCCCACGGCAATGGGAGATATGTCCAGAAATGCACGCATTGGCGAAAATGGCAGAAATGGCGCCTAATTGCCAAAATCGCCAAACTGTAAACAAAAATTCAAATGAGATGGCAAAGGGGCCCTTTGGAAAGTGGCGATTTTGGCAAAAATGGCGTATCAAATCGCCAGAGGCTGGCAATTTTTTGCCATTTTCGTCATTGCATGCATTTCTGGCGATTTTTGCCAAAATTGCCAATTTCGCTACAATCGCCATTTTCGCCAAAATTGCCAGTCTCCAAGGGTCTGGGACGTTTATCGCTATTATCACCACCCCTCTGGCGATTTTTGCCAAAATCGCCATTTTCGCCAAAATCGCTAGCTTCCAAGGGGCCACTTTTGGCATCCAATTCAAATCGCCAGCGGCTGGCGATTTTTCGCCAGTTTCGCCATTGCATGCATTTCTGGACATAAGTGGGCAATGGGACCAGGCAACAAGTCACACTTTTACTGGGGTAAAAGAATGCAAAGAATGAACCAAAGGCTAAACGAAGAGAGAGGCCGCCAGGAAACGGAAAGCGGGGTGAGACATGATAGTTTGGGTTTAATCAACAGAGTTGACTTTTAAAGTTAACTTTTCCGCATTGTAAAAGGATTGAAAAGCTGGCGTTTTGAACTCAAGCTCTTTGTCAGCGAATCCATATTAAGGTTGATGCTCGAAATAAAAGATTTTGAATCTTTGACAATGTAAAAAAGGAACCACCACATTTTTATTATGTAAGTTATGCAGCTTATGAAACCGCATTTTAGGAACACAAGACCAACGACACAAAACCATACAAGAATCAAGGAAGTTTACGTATATGAAATACTAACCCGTACTCTAAATAAACCAAAAACAACCTTTACCTTCATATCTTGTTAGTCTCGGTTGTTTTGGAGTTGAGACAGCACTCGAAGATAACGGCCTTTTGCCTTTCGTTGAAGACCTGGATCTCTTTGTTGCGCCTGCAATTAAATCAACTAACATTAAGCGTTTGCCCAAATAACTGAGCCTAAGACCTTTTAAAAATCAACAGAACTTTTTTAATGAGAAGTATTCTTAACGCTGAATGCGCTGACAATTAATCCTAACAAAGAAAATCGTTGGAGGGTAGATAGCCCGTAGCAATATCACAACATTTCCAAGCCCCCAAATTGTGTTAATTTTAGGAATTTCGAGGTTTCATCAACCGCATGAATGCACAGAAGTATATCCATTTTTAATAAGGCATCAAACATTCGAATTTCAGCACGAACGAATACCAAACTTGATGCACATCACTTAAAAGAGAAATACTAACTTCTGTCACATACAAACAGTACATAATGGAGCACTGATTAAGTTGTAAAACGTGTATGTTGTATATATAAATGCAACCGTATTTTCAACTGACAAAGCTCGCCTGTGACAGAGTTAAGGAATTTTTCACCTTTCTAATAAACCTGAAACGAGTCTGAATTTTCAAAAACTGAAGAAGCAATAGAGTTAAAGAATTTTGACTCTTTTTTAGACAAGTCAGGCTTGTTCAGTGCTTTGAGCCTTCCTTGTAATTTCAATATTCCGGATTAAATACACAACCAGCTCATTCTAGACTACAGTATATTTCCTACTTGAAAACAAAAACAGTTAGCTCTTGTAATCAATAAATATATTGTTAATATCTCTAAGATTCAAGAATACCTTTATGAAGACGTTTCTCAGAAGAAAAGGGTTTTTCATCTTCGCAGATCACAGAGGCTTTCTCGGAATGTTGCTCATCTATATTAGGAACTGCAAAAAAGTAGTAACACCATTCTTTACCAAAGTCACACGGCCAGTTAGTTGAACGGAGGTTAGCCAGTGTTAAAAATAAAGAGTTCAAAGCCACTTCGATAGCCTACTTTCCGTATTCGATCAATTAAAATCAAGCATGATGATATCAAAAGTAGACTATTGAGCCAACCTTGCCGCATAAACACTATAACAAGGACACTAACGGTGCGTTCCTTTGGTATGATACGGATCAGGATCAGTGATCTAAGATCACTCGGAGTGAACTGATGAATCCTTTCCTAGAGTGGATTCGTCGGTTCCTTTAATGCACTATGATAACGAGTGACCTCAGATCACGGGTCACTGATCCTGATCCGGAACATCCCAATGGAACGCACCCTTTGTGTCTTTGACTGCGGTCTTAACGTTGATTTCCACTGACGCGTTTTTGGCTACGTACGTTAACGCACATAAATTTTAATCACGTAAATAAGATAGAGGCAACATAAAAAGTGCTGAGCTTAAACGAGAAGTTGAGCGAGGTTCAACTTTTACCGTTACGAGCGACCTTTCATGCATTGCCTCCGTTTCATTAACGCGCGTAAATTTTACGCACGTACGCACCTAAAAATTACGCGACACTGGAAATCAACCTTTAAGTCAGATGACTTTCTTAAGATAAGCGAAATCACTGTCGGTTTTCTGAAAATGAACCGTTGACACAACAACATACAAGGAAATTTCTTGAAAGCCGGGGCTACAATTTTACGACAAACCATTGTCATCTTTCTGTTGTATTTACATGTGAAAAGTTAAACTTTGTAACAAAAAAGAAAACTGCAGATGTACAAACGAAGCATTCTTATTTTAAAAAGTAAAACAGTCCTATGACTTACATGTTTGGCAAATTTACAATGAAGTTTACTGTTCCCGTTTTTAAGTAGTTTTACATTTGGATTATTACAACAACCACACAGATGAAAGCAGTAACAAATAATCAAAAATAGATTCATGTTCCTTCCTCGCGGATTCATTCATCAAATTCATCGCGATATTTCCAACTCTCTCTTAATTTGTCAAATGTACCCATGGTGAATTGAATTGTTAGGGACCACATGCAGGTTCAAAAAGGAAAGGAAAACTCGTTGTTATGCGTTTTCAGGCGACAGAGACGATCCTACAGATGGACGATCGCAAGTTCGAAAGACAACTCGTGCAAATCAGAGTTTGTTACTATGACGACTCATATGCTATGTTTGCAGTTAAACGATAATCCTTAGAATAACTCTGGAATCTGAGTAGCTGGGGGGGGTTAATCTCGCATGACTACTCCTTCATTCCATGAGTGCTTTTTCCCTGTTTGGGCTGCAAAGCCGCAGGCACAGTAAGGATGCCAAACGCCAACTCCTTCTGATCCAATAAGCTACACAGGCTAACAACACGACCTTAAATAAAACTGAAATACGATTATAGGCTGGTTTTTATATAATCATCCGCATCCTCTCTATTGCCCCACAATATAGAGGCAATGAGATGAAGATACTTAAATATATACTTACATCGCCCAAAAATGGAGGCGATGAGATGAGGGTAATGCGAACAATTGTATGGAAACCAGGCTTTCAAAACCACCACGACAACAGAAGCAAAAGGTTTGTTTTCATGATTTGTTCTCGTGCTCGTGCAGCAAAATTCTAGCTACATTTCTTTGCAGTTTCGGCTTTCCTAATTCCAAATTTTATGGGTACTTACACCACGAAGCTCTCAAAACAAGTCTTTTCAGAGCGACGGTCAGGACATCCGATAAAAGTTTGAATGTCGATTTTCGAGGTTGGAGTCTTGAAATGACCTAATTTTTAACCTGAAATTCGCTACATCAACTTTCCTCGCGTTCGCAAACAACGCCGCATGCAAAACATTTTAACACCTCCCATGGAGATGTAAAAGCTCCAGCCGATTGCTAGAAAGAAGGATTTGATTAGTATGTATCGAGGCGCTCTTTTACTGCTGTTCACATGAAAATGAAACTTGGGAGACAATTCCCTTGAATAATGAGAGGCTTTCACTTGTTAAGACGAATCTTCAGATAAAAAATTGGCGAATTGTAGCCCTTAATTTACTGCCGTACAATATATCAATAATCTTGCGACCCAAAGGTCTCCTAAAACGACGCTTAATCTCGAGAATCGAATTTTTTAAAAAAATCTATTGAGCGGTTTAAAAATTATTCGCTAATTTGTTAAAGTACACCAAAATGTTTACAAAACAGTATTTACTGCTAACAAGAGCCGGAGGCCACATTCATAGTAGCCAGGGGAAATCCCCGGTCCCCGCCTCTTAATGACAGCCCTTCACTCTTAATAAATATTTCATTTGTGACAAGTGATTCCCCCCCTTTCTGTCAGCATTCCTCAATACTAACCGAAACGTATAGCCTTTTGGTGGAACTCGAGTTGGTGAGCAGCAAAAAGTATTTGTCATTGTTTCAGAACTCAAGCCCATCTCTTTTGCAACTTTATTAGCGATTTCTGTCAAAACAGATATGCAACTGTCCGTGACTCTTTAAAAAGTTCTCCGTCTAAACGGGAGGTGTGTCAAAAAATGCTTTCAAACGTTAATGAGTGCCACATTGCAACTTTTTATGAGCAAATGCCGTGTATGTCACACCTGTTTCCCAAGTCTAATAACACAGAAGAAGAAATAGACGGTGCCTAATTTAACTGACCTTCTAAAGTGATGATTTTCATCCTTTCTATGAGTTTATCACACTGTTCCTCCCAGATGTACTTTTCCGCATATGCTCTACCTACAACTTTAGACTCCCCAAGTCGCATCTCCCTGTCTTTCTGGCGGACAGCTTTGACTACATTGGCCCATTCTTTAGGATCTTCTGACTCTATCACACAGCTCGAACCAAAAGGAACTTTCTTCAAAGCCTCTCCAAAACCAGAGTTCCCACTGACAAGCACAGGCAGACCAGCAGATAAAGCCTCAAGGGCAGCTAGACCAAATCCCTCAGTTCGGGATGGCATTATAGCAAGATCTACTTCACAAAACAATTGGGCTAACTTCTCTCTGCTTTCATTAAAACGACGCACCCTGAGTTGACTGCGATCAATGCCATACTTAAGTAACAAGTCTGCTACTTTCTCCTCTTCTCCGCTTGTTGCCCCAACAAACACAAGTTTGTAGGTCGTGTCTTTCAACTCAGCAATGGCTTGGGCAGCGATATCATATCCCTTCAGCTGAAAATCTTCACTGTCGCCACGTCCAAACACCAAAACACTGAATGAACTCCTTTCTTGAGAGGCTTGCTTTACATCAGCAAACTCAGAGAAAATGCCCGGAGTAAGATTGAGAACATCTTGATCTTTTCCACAGGGACGAAGATAACCTGAGAAAGCTTCAGCCAGCTTGGGTCCAACCGCTACAACTTGATCAGCCAATTTACAGAGTTCAATCTCCACTTGGTGCTTCTTCTCACCTTTGGAAATGTGCTCTTCATATCCTTTGTACATTCCAAGCTCTTCGGGAGCTGTATGAACGACCTGAATCCACTTACAATGATGATGGTGTTTTATAATCTGTACTTGCCGGCCAAGAACAGCCCCATGTCCTATCACACAATCCACAACATGGTCTTTTGGCAGACAAGACAGCCAGAGTTCTGGTTCTAAACCTGGCCTTTTTTCTGCTTCAATGAGAGTAACACTGTGACATGCAGCAACTCGTTTATCCTCCTCACTGCACTGAGGAAGATAAATGCTGACCTCCACGCTGGGATGTTTTGCCAACTGAATGGCCAGCTCTCGGTTGATGGTTGACAAGCCTCCTTTTGTTGATCTCCATTCACTGCTTAACAGAGTAACTCTCAATTTCCTGGAGGAAGTGGTTCCTGAAATGCTTTCATGGTCTTCCTGTGATGTAGAGGCTGTGCTAGGAAATGATGACAAATCCTGAAAAGGGAGAAGCAAATTTACCAAAGGGTTTTATACATGTAACAAAGACTTTTTAATACTGGTAAGCTCATAAAAACTGTAATTAAGATGCGAAACTCAAGATTTCTCTTTCCAATCACTGCTGTTAGTAGATCACACAGGAGGTAAAGAAACATTTAGCTTAAGTGAGATAAGCTTATTAGACGATTCATACACATTCATAACTACATTTGTAAACTTGTGTCCCTTTTTACAGTACAAGTCATTATTTCGACTGCATATAACTGACACAATGTAAAACAGAAACTCATATTCCAAGCCTGGGCTACCTGTGGTATTACACGTACATGTATTTCTCCATAGTTCCAACAGGGTCGACATAATGTAATTAAAATTACCATTTTGCATAAAAACATTTTTTTAAAAGTTAAAACAGTACAATACTGCTAAAAAATTCAGTTCCTCTTTTTTATGGCTAAGAGCAGCAAGTTTCATTATATGTAATGGGAATCCCACAGTTGTTATTAAGGGAGAGATGACCTGGCAATAAAAATGTCAAACATGAGGTTCTTTCCTTGGAGCGCTCAACAACAATTATTTTGCAACTGCTTTGCCTGAGTACCACACTGAAAACTGCCCATTTCATTTCTTGAGAGGGATCAGCAAACTCATCAATTTTTCACTCAGCATTTCAATGGAATATAGAGATACTTAAAACAAGCCAATGCACCCCACAGCAAGAGATTATATTCATTCCAAGAGCATGAAGCACAAGGGGAGTTTTACCCCCCCACCATCCCCCACCCCCACCAGGATGGGATGCTCTATGTAGTCTATCACAACTTTGCTCCCTGCAATATACCGTCACTAAACACAAAATCAAAGAACTAAGAGGGAAGAGGTAATAAAAAAATAGTTTCTTGTCAAAGGTAGTCAAGTGACAGCACAGAAAGGGCTCAAATCAGTCCTTCCCTGATCCAGAGTCTGCAGTCTTGCCAACCCCTGGAGATTCATATATCACCAACCAGCCCTCAAATTTGTTCTTGAATAAGTCAGAAAGAGAAAGACTGTTGCCAACTTTCACAGGTCAGGTGACCAGTTGCCTCAGTCTGGCATGACTGGGGGCCTTAACAGGTGCGAGTCTAATATGATCACACAGATAATTTTTTTTCAATTATTGACATTTGCACAAATACTAGCAGTAACAAAAAGTTAGGACGTGTGGGGGAACATTTACCTTATAGTTGTGATTGATTGAACTGCTTTCATAATACTGTGGAACCTCTCCTTTGGGACACCTCTATTCAAGGGACACCTTCATTCAGGGGACACAAAATTTTGTCCAAGAAAAACTTCCACATAATCTTTGCATTCAGGGGACAGTTCCCTTAGCAATCAAAAAATTTAAGAGGGTCGATATTTTTAAGTGTACACTTATCACAATAATTATTATGGAAGCTTTCACAAACCGCACTATCTCATTTAAATCAATCTATAACTAGACTCGCCAAAAGGTGAATTCACTGGGCTGCTTCTGCTATTAAACGACTAGACAGAAATATTGTATTGTATGAAATCGAGAAGTTTACTAAAATAGACAGCCAACCGCCTATTGATCCAGATCCATGGGCCTCATTGATTACAATGAGACGATCCTAATTTTCAGTCTACAGTGTACTTGAAAACCGTTTTCATGTTAAACGCATTATTTTTTCTACAAGATAAAAGATACTCAGTTTTAAGATTTTTCTCTTGGTATTTTTCTCTAACTTAAAAAAATAAAATCCTTTGCATTTTGGGACCTATGTTACTTTCATCGGTACGTACTTTGAACAATATAAATAGATGAAATGATCGATAACATATTTTTTTACTGTGATACTAATTTGAGTTAAGGATTTGCTCGAGTTCACCTTTTGTCTTACTGTGACTAACTTCTCTTTATGGCAGAACATTATGCCACTTTATGCCAGCTAAACCATAATTTGAAACACTATTCACAGTCCTTGCATGATAAAAAGACTGAATGATGTACTATGTGCCCTTGTTTACTTCTGATCACATGGGCGTGAATCGCTTTGAATAACACAAATAGCCTTATTGATTCGCAACGCCTTCTGGGTTTCTGAAGGGGGGGTAGGTACATTGTACCAAAAAAATAATCATGAAAGGATCAGTGCAAGGGAACAATTCGTACAGTATGAAACCACTTGTGAGAACATCGTTTCTCGGTACCAGACCCTCGTGTCTTCCCTCCCCCGGGGAGACTGTTTTTCTGCACAGAAAACCGAAACCCAAATAAATAACTGCGCATGCCCTGAAAAGGGGCAGCCCAGTAATAATGCATCTTGTGAATTAACCGTAAATATAATGTCATACAGATTAGTTAATGATGATTTTTTGTAGTTGTTTCTTTTGGTTAATTATTGCCCCCACAGGGATTTCGCCCAGAAGGCGAAATCCTGAGGAGGCACTCTAGTAACTCGCACGTATATTAAGGAAAGTACATACAGTTGAAATATACGGTCATACAGTCAATATAGAAAAAATCTGGATTTGCTTGAACAGGGGCCGCGAGGAATCGGTAGGTAATGATGATCAATCAATCAACCAATCAACAACTTTATTTAAGTGTCTAGTCTTCTAGCTTGCCGTCAGGCCTACTAATCGGGGACACTGATGTTTCTATTGTTTGCACCCGCAAGTACGAAACGGTTAGGATGACGTAAAGACAGAAAATCCCTAAGGGACCGCTCAGGTAGATTTTGTGACATTTATTGTGCAGTCATACTTCGATACTCTTTTGCGTTACGCAGTGACATTCTGTGGAGCAGTTGTTTTGAAAGTTATGGACCAAAAGACACTCGTTAAGCACAGATGAGGTTATAAGGTGCGTTTAACTGGGTATATATAAATACTTGGAGAGTTTACCAGACCTTTGATTTATATTGGAAACTTTGCCAGACACTCTTTCTCTCTCTTTGACAGGAATAAGACTCAGCCCCAAACAAGCAACAGAAGCAAGACGAGTGAACAACGGCTAGCTTATCACTAACAGAACGATGGACGATTACAGAAATTCGCCGACAATCAAATTCTGTGCTGACTTATTCCCTGCTCACAGATGTCCTTCCGTTATAAAGTTTCACATAAGACTAGAATGCACTAGCGTGAATCAATCAAACGTCCTTTTAATTTCTAAGGTTTACTTTCCAGCAAATAAAATGAACTGAATGTAAAAAGTGAAAGAGAAATAGCGAAATATTCAACTTCTAATGAAATCTTTTCTTATGGTTTAGAATAAACTATTCTTGAAACTGAGAAAGTTTTGATCAAAGCTGTGTAAATCGAGCTGAAACTGTGCATTGAACCTTGCGTTTCCAGTATTTATCACGCCTATTGTATGGAATATGTGTGAAAATCTTCATTGTGAATCGGTATATTTCAAAGAGCTACACAACAAGCAAGAATACTACTGACCGACAATATACAGAACGGGGGCAGCTGTAGTGTCAACTATTACTAGTTAACAATCATATCCCCAGCCCAACTTTTATTCAGAAGACACCTGCCCTCTATCCAACAGACACTTGTCTTCCTTCTTGAATAGAGGTTATATGTACTGTAAGTGAATGGCAGATGCATCAATGAATAGGAAAGCCCCTCTAACTCCAGTATCAACAAAGGAAAGTGCCATGGAATAATGAATGTAGAAATTGAATTGAACAACACATTAAACAAGAGTCAAATTGAATTTGACTATGTTATTCAAAAGGACAAATTATTGCTTACTTTATAAGCTCATAATGAAAACAGAAGAACATGACAATGCTCAATGTGTGGACTCACCAAAATCATTTTATAGCTTGGTTATTCGATCCGTGTTTAGTGACCCAAGGTTGTTGAGACTCAACAGTGAATCATGAAAAAGCTTACTTTAAAGCTTATTGAAGCTTTCACGTAAAATGGTTAGAAACATAACTAAAAATAAAACCACCATAGTGCTTAAAATGTGCACTCAAAAATATGAGAGAAATGGAACAAGCAATGTTAAAACCTGGATTAACTAAACTTATAAATTTATAGACTTTGCAATCAATTTTATCTCACTGAAGGCTCATCCTGCACTAAACTGAAATCAGGATTTACTTTTGTTTGGCTTAAATAGATTTCTAGTGGCAAGGAAAATTGAAAAGTCTTGCATCTGGCACAGAAAATTACATGTGGTGTGTTTTTGAATCAATGTATTGAACAAACATTGTTCCAGCTGCCTTGGACATTTGAATTCATGAGATGACCACAGGGCTATCACCTTCAACTTGTTCAACACCAGGGCCTTCGCAACCACATACCATGCATATTAGTTGCAAGAACAAAAGTATCCCAGGAATGCGGACAGATTTTGGAAAAACCTGGCTATACATGCACTATGAAAGTCCTGCTGACCACCCCACCAAGAATACATAATAAATGCCCATAATAAATTAATAATTATTATTAAATATTATATAACCACCAACATCACCCAGAGCCACTACTCAAAATTCCTATTTAACTTCAAACCTGAAAGCTTGAGACTGAAGATACATGTACAAAGAAAAATAACCTTGGTTTAATGACCAACACTCAGTTATAAACATAGCAAAAGTTCAAATTTTTCTTACCTCCATCAGCCTAGACATCACAGGAATCCTAAAACTCCTTTAACGCTGATTCTATAAGAGGAACAGAAAAAGAGAGTACAGTGAGTGACTTCAATATCTTCCTGCCATTCAACACTTTTTTGCGTAGATTGGAAATTTTTATGCAGCTAAATATAATGTAGGCAAAGTTAAATTCAAGCAAATGCAGCAAATCCCCATCAGCAGTATGTGACCTGTGGGGTGGTTTCCACGGGTTTTGTAGGGTTTCAAGGTTCATTGTCTTTTTCAAGCAACAGTGTGCTGTAGTACTTGACCAAACTAACTAACTAACTAAGGTGCATTGCTTTACACATGCAGTGCTATCTGCTGATCTTTGTGGATCAAAAGCACAGCTATGTATCACTTGCAAATCATTGTGGATTCTTGCACCCTCTCCTTTCTCCCACTGTTGTGTTTGGTTGCCAGGGTAAGTATCCTTTCAGGTAGGGTAAGTTATTTTCCCTGAATTATTTCAGTGTGCCCGTGCCAGTTAGGGGGCGCTCACTTGGGTGTTTCTCACATTTTAGGGTTGCCATGGATACCTCCCTGCAGCTTTTGGAATTTGGCACCCTGCTAACCTTTAAGGTACCAATAGTCCATTTCCGAGTTCCTCCGGGCCTCTGTTTCAAAACAAGGGTAGGTGCTCAGCCTTTGATATGGAAATCAATTTTCATGCTCATGCAAATAAAACTCATTTTCACAAGAAAGGTTGTGCATCTAGCCTCATTTTGAAAGTGAGGGTTTTTGGAACTCGGAAGTAGCCGATTCTCAAGCTCATCTATTTGTGATGAGTTTAACTGTATTTTCTGAGCACTGAAAACCGTAACTTTTGAAATTAGCACAGTCTGGATTTTCTCACTGAGAATTGACTCCTATAATCCTTGTTAATATACACAGTTTAAAAAAACACAAAATATGGACATCCAAAAAAATCTCTAATATTTCACAAGTTGGATGAAATATTCATGTCTGATCTGTACGGGTAGTGGATCATTAGTAAATCCCCATACAGATCTCCAACTCACAATATTATTCTTGTACTCACACAGACTGTCCAACCTTTTGAGTAAGTATAATTGGGACATTTTTCAATCACAGATGAATCTTGCAAGCACCAAAGGAGCGAGCCATAAGGGGGTTGTGGGGGAATGCTACACCCTAAAATTTTGAAATCTTGATGGTCTGAAACCCCATTTCTATTATTCAGAGAGGACAATTTCTATCTAGAATGTCACTAAAATTAATCATTTGTCAATTAAATGCTTATTTATGTTTGCATCACCAGGCTTTGTGTACAAGTACATGATCTTATTTTATAATATTTTGTGCACCGTCTTTTAAAGTTTTCTGAATATCAGTTTCAGTTAATTATACTCTGTTAGGTGTTCTTGTATCTAGTATCGTAACAATTCATTATTTTGAAAAATGTCAAAATCGGGATTTTCCTATCCTGATTGCATATTGGTTGGGATTCGGGATTTTCAAACAAAATTGGGAGAATCCTGACGAGATCGGGAGGGTTGGACAGTCTGCTCACAGTACAAGATGAAAATAAAGTGACCCAAGGTACAGTACTGTAAGTTATACATAAAATGTACATGTGTACAAGATAGTGATACGCGACACTTAGGTCTACATGTAGCTTTGCATTGGGGATGGACCATTAGAAAAGTTATGGGGCCAGGTGCGGAATTTTTGAGCTGTGGGAATTTTATTCCTTAACATTTACTCCACATGCACGATTATTTTTTTTCATTCCTTTTCCTCTTGCACAATTTTTCTTTCATCTACTTTGCCCACCCCCCTCTCTTACAAATAATAATATTATATAAGCTGTCTACTGTGTTTTTTTTTCAGTCAATTTTATAGTTTTGTCAACTCAAGACACTGTACTTGTTAAACACCAATCAATCTGGTCTCAACATTTGCAAACCACTTTAAAAGATGTAGCATTCCAATGCTAATGTTTTTCTAGCCTCCCACACAGACGAAATTAGGGTTTGTCACGTGTTCCTGCCCTACATTGTCCACTGGAGAGGACAAGGTTTGCAAATATGCCAAATTTGACGTATTTTACGCCAAAATTGTTCAGATGACTCCACTGAGGTTACAGAGGTAGTCACTTTGACTCCAGAAATTTTTGGTAACAAACAGGGAGCCACTTCGACTCCAGAAATTTTTGGTAACAAACACAGTTTTGTCCTTACCTTTTTCGCAACAAATACAATTTACGTTAATTGTAAACATTGTAAACCTTAATTAAATCATCGAAATTAATGAATTATACTACACAACAAAACAGGAAGAGGGTAAATTGCGATCAAAGTTTATTCAATGACCGCCATCATGGATTTGAGATTTCCAGGTCAGCGGACCGCCACAGCTACTTCATGTATCCCTCACGATAGTGTATACATGCCAAGACCACGAGCCAGAAAGTCTGAAAATGGCTTTTTTCGTCGTGATACTTGACTCCAAATATTCCAAAATGACTCCAAAATTTGTGAAGCAGAAGTCACACTGACTCCAATAAAATTTGCAAACCCTGGGAGAGGATTATGTGACAAGCCAAGAGAACATCTGCATGGGAAGCTAATTTTTTTCTTGTTTACCCTATTTTCAATACATGATTTATTTACCCCAAGATGTATGTTGATGTTCAACGTGGGAAAGGGGAGCCCTGGACTCCTCTCTCTGGAGGATACTAAGGTTTAACCCTAGGCTATATACAACTTATTTACAGAACTGCTTTCAGCTGTTTTTGCTCAAAGTTTGTCACACTGTTGACCAATTTAACAAACAAACAAGCCCGAAAACAGATGAAGAGAAAAATCCTTGTAGAGTTCAAACCTAACTTACTGTGTAAACAGTTCTGTGTTCACCATTTTCAAAATATATTGCCTAAAGTTTTAATTATAAGGCTAAACATTTTTTGTAGTTATTGAATTACATTCTGAAAATAATTCAAAATGTCTTACCAAAGCTTGTTACATGGATCCTTGATCTCTGAAACCCACACATCATGAGAGTTGAATTGATTGGTAGCAGTAACCTTAATCAAGGGAAATGCATCAAGACAGTTAGCACTGGGCAATTCTCTTAGTTATCTCTTTAGAACCCGCTGCTCTGTTGCACTGCATGGCTAGTTGGTGAACAGCTGTTGGTAGTCAATGAAAGCCTCCCCACCACCGTACCCCCCAGCCAAGCCAGAGCAGGGTATTTGACTGCTCAGATCTTTGTAAATGTCTTTAAACACCTTTCACTGCAGGACCAACTGTTTGGTTTTAACAGTCAAGAGTAAATTAGAGTACACTGTAACAGGGATCCATATTTATTTTTTATCAGAGTTGTCAGCCTGGCAAATAAGCTTGATGGCATACTTGCCTGGTTATAATTTGGGTTGCCTGGACAAAAGTGCAGAATTATAGAAAGAATGGTGATAAAATTGTGCGCAACCTGAACATTTCATATTTACATTTTTATTTACTAAGAAAGGGCTTAACCTGTAAAGTTGTCAGGCTACAGGCCTGAGGCTAAACACAGGTTATTTACATTTTACAAGTATTTGTTTATTGTTGTGTACTTTTTTTCCACACAAAAATACAGGAGAACCCAAGTAACTCGCACGCTGAAGGGAAACAAAAAACAGTTCAAGTTAATGGGGAATTCGAGTTATCGGGGTAAATTTTAATGAGATATTCATAATCTTGATAAAGGGAAAGGAAATTTAGTTCAAGTTAGCAGGGAATTCAAGTTACCCAAGTTCGAGTTATGGAGGTTCTACTGTAAGAAGTTTCATTTCAGTGTCATCACAGTCGACTCACTCTAAGATGGACACCTTCGGGTCCAGTGCTATATAGCTATGTTAGAGAGGTGTTTGTCTTATTAGGACACAACTAAAAGGAAAAAAGAAGACAGAGACCAACTCTAGGTGTCCCTTATAGCGAGGTGTAAGTTACGAGAGAGTTGACTGTAATCCTAAACAATTTTATTTTGCAAAGTTTTTATCTGCTCATTTCCTCATATGAGAAACTCACAACCTGAGTCAGACGTCTGTCATCTGCCGTAAACGTGATTGTAAATCTCCCTAATGTCTGGCCATTTTGAAGGGCCAAATCAAAATGACCGTTATAAATAAAGTGCCGGAAAACTTAGAAGCTGGTTCTGCTGTAATTTACAATGCAAGACGCATTTCAAATCTTCAGGGTCACGAGATCTGTTTCGTGTACTCGACTGAAAAAAGAACGTTGCTTGCAGATGCCTTAGGGCCTGATAGAAACCTGATAAGTTGAAGTTTTATTTTCGAACGTAAAAACAACGGAGAGGCCTTGTCAATTCAAAGGAAGAAAGTTAGATTACAAATCCAATAAGCTTATTAAGATTAAACTTTACCTAAACTTCAGGAATCCTGCAACGAAAATGCAGCCACGTGGAGGCCATCTTTGCTTCGATCTCGTCACAGCTCGGCATAATCAAACGCTTGGTGAGAAGATAGAATCAGCCCATGACTGCAAGACTGATAAAAACGGCTAGAAATTTGCAAATTCCTCTCGAAAACGACAGATTCTTTTCTTTGCAGCACTTCCGCGTCTGCTCCCTGGCTACGTAAGAAGCATGAAGGGATGATTTCATTGGTCAAACGCCGTCACATGATGTGTCACGTGAAAAATTACCAGAGTTGTAAAGGGAGGAGAATGGAACAATTTGTTTGCTTTCTAATGTGATACGTATAGGGGAAGAAGACACAACAAAACGCAAAAAAGTGACAATAACAAGCAGAAAAAAAAACATAAAAAAAAACAAACAAAAGAGACAAAAGAAAGCAGCGGAGCTTCCTGTCAGCTTACTTCTCGCTGGGGGCCGCAGTAGGATCCAGGATAACACAGAGCCAGGAGCCTAAGAGATCTGGCGAAAAAATGACGAGGAAAAATAAAAAAAGAGAAGAGCTCCCCTCGTTTTCCCCGCGTATGCTTTCTAAAACACGCTCCGGTCCCCACAATCTGAACTCCGCGCTCTCGTTCCTCGTTCTTTGCCCCGAAACCGCACGGAAACGCTTGCTACACTGGCTAAGGAGACCGTCTAAGAACAGGCTAGATCTAGGGTAATAGGCAGTCCTGATAGAACTAACATTAAAATTACAAAAAGGGCAAGGACAAAGATGTCATTAAAAGAAGGGTTAGAAGTAGGAGGTCTTATAATGGACAATTCAAACTTGCGCAGCTGTCAGGATTTGGCATCTGCGAATAATACTCTATTCCACTATTACTTTTCTGCTTAAGTTTTACTAACATAAGCGAGGCCTTTTTAAGTGTTTTTTTTTTTGCGGGCATGGGTGATTAGATGCTACGAATGGATTTAGAAGAAACGAATGAGCCAATGTCGTCTGTGCATAACGTATCGGTAAACAGTAGAGGACCAAGGACAAAGCCTTGTGAGTACTGTACAGCCCCCGAAATGATCCCGACCCCGAAATGATCCTCAACCCTGAAATGATCCCCAAATCGACCCCGAAATGATCCCCATTTCTCTTCACGTCGACCCCAAAATGATCCCCAATTAATTCTTGGAATGGAATGATATCCTAGAACTATGGATCGTGCAAAATGCACAACATTATAACTTAAGCTTCACTAATAATCTTCACTTGCCCACATGACATTAATTTGGGATTACACTTTGAACTGGATTAAACGAAAATATTATTATCAAAAAAATACACAAAGTCTAGTATATTTTTAGGAACACCATGAACTGCAACTGATAATATCAAGAAACACAACATTTTTTAATATTATTACTTAGGTGATCATAGCCCGGGTTATAGAGAAAACTGCATAGATATTAAATTCTAAACTGAATGATGTTAAAACTGCATGCCTTGGATACTGAATTTTAAAAATGATGTTTTAACACTGTTTAAAATCTTAAAATGATGTTGAAGATGCAAAAGCATACATAAAGGCGATTAGATGACAAAAGTGCTAAAAAATCACATAAACTCAGTGTAGCGAAATCTTTAATTAAGGTTAAAAAAAAAACAATGCAAATACAGTGTACGATCAATCTTGCTCAACGTCGGATCCAAAAAGATCGTGATCAGTCAAAATAGAACAAATTGAAAACGTTACAGTCAAGAAGACTTAAGCAGGTTTCAGTCTGAGTCTTGGGTTTGTTGGTAAGTGCGTCAGTGCGAAGAATGTCGTAAGCTCGTTGTATTTGGATCTTAAGAAAGGTTTTGTCGTAGCCGCGATTACACTTTTCAGTCTACAGGTGAGACCCACCACATCAAATCTCATATCACTTGTGAAACTTTTAATGCTATCTATTTGATTTCAATGTCGCCTGTGTAATCTACAATATATTGGAGAGACTAAACGTCGCCTCAAAGACCGTTTCAATGAACACAGACGATCTATACTCAACCCTCTGGTAATTACATCCATACTGCAGTTTCAGAACACTTACTAACCAGTAATCATTCCGACAATCATATGCTTTTGATTCCTATTGAAAAACTTAAAAATGGGCGTGTTTCTTTCAAGAAAGCACGTGAAGCCCACCTTATCCATAAAGCTAAGACAATTGAGCCTCTGAGCATTAATAAACGTGATGAACTGTAACTATATATAGTATATCTTTTATTTTTCTGTTATCTTGTCTTTTAAAGTAGCCATCATACCACGTCATATTATGTAATTTCCGGTCATAATTTTACTTCATATATATTTCTGTGAATTCGTGATATCTCAATAAAGCTAATGAAGACTGGTATTGGCCACTCGAAATATCGCAACTAAACTCTATTTCACTTTGTTTGATCAGTCGCTGCTAAAGTCTTCTTGAGTCAGACTCGTACCCAGACGCTATTTAAGTGTTTTTTGGGATGAGAGAAGATTAGGGATTAGGTTGAGGCGCGCGCGGGGTCTCATGGGAAAGGAAGAAGGAAAAATACTGTTCTTGACTGTAACGTTTTCAATTTGTAGGGAAATGTTAAACGCGATTTAAGAACGTAAACGCTGCAATAGATTTGTAATAATTCCGTGACGGAATACAAGTTCCATTCCAAGAATTAATTGGGGATCATTTCGGGGTCGACGTGAAGAGGAATGGGGATCATTTCGGGGTCGATTTGGGGATCATTTCGGGGGCTGTACAGTACTCATGACAGAAAGCGAGAGGCGAGGTTTTAGTCCTACCGACATAAGAGAGGGTTTTTATTGTTTTTTGTTTTTCGAACATGGGAGTAGCGAGGGGGATGAAAGAAATAAAGTTGTCATGTTGTAAAGGCCACTTTGATTTTTTTACCACAGTGGCAAATGATAAAGCAGGACACCCACCCGTCCCTTTTGATATCACTCCCTTCTCTTTCACACCCACAATGACATCTAGAACTCACAAACGGGACGAGGCTCTATTCGCCATTTGCACATCTCCCTTAATACACCTTGTTTGCCCGCCAAACATTTTGTATACGCATTGACTTCAATTTTTCTTGAGGTGACTGTAATAACCAGTGAATGCTGGTGAATGCTGTTTTCGAAAAGCGGAGTCTTTATTTACGCTTTTAAAAATAGACTGCATTCGTATTGTTGATAGGTGACTGCAACAAGCATGCAACAGAGCCTAATGCGTTGTAATTAGATGCATGAGCCTCGATTGTAAGCCAGTTCCAGTCAATTAAAACCCAACCTCTCAGCATCACTGGCTCATGGCTGAGAGCATCTGAGCTGAAACAAAGATTTTTTGCGCACACCTAGCAGGATGTCATTCCTTGTCCCGGATTGATGGTTCAACCGTGTTTGAACCCGAGTCTTCCGATTAATAATCACGTGCCCCACAACTGTTCTGTAAGAGTAGCGCGCGTTTCTCGTTCCGTCCTCCCCTTTCCCTCTTCACCCCTATTGAGACGGATAATCCATCTTCAAAATCTGTCAATAATTGACGGATAACAAGATGGACAGTCAGGGGGATTGTTCATCTAAAATTAAAACCGTTCCATTTTCAAATTAAGAGGTATTATCTGTATGACGCGAATTATCCGATGGATAACCCTTCACAGACTTGTAATCCGTCTCTAGTGTGAGAACGGCCAATGACTGTGCTCTTAACAGGACTTTCGTGAGGATTTGTTCGTGAATACTTTAAAGGTACTTCAGGGTGTTAACGAACATTAAATGAACAACGACCCCAAAAAGACATATTGAGGAAAAACCAAGATACATGTAGGCACAATAAAACTCACACCGTAAATACAGCACTTCCCTATTCTAACCACCAAGAAATCCGGGCTGATACAGAAGGTGAAGGGGAGACCCCCCACCCCCCCCCCCCCCCCCCCCCCTTCCGCGCCACAAAAACAACTCTCCTCCCCCCCTCACAAAAAAAAGAAACACACAACAACCCACACCCCAAAACCACCCATATTTACTCCATTTTCCCTCAAACACACACCCACTCTTTTTAGTCGCGGCTAATCCCCCCACCCCCCCCCCCCGACGCATGTTCCTGGACTACAAACTAGTTCCTGATCGCCTCTGAAAATAAGAATGTAACCTGAATTAGGCCTAGTCCAAACGTCTACCTTTACGTCTAACTTTACATGAGACGAACCAGTCTCTAATTTGGGTCGAGCTAAAATAAGTTAAGATCGAAAGAACAGAACAGATCAAAACGAAATTTAACAACTTTTCTCCCAAACGAGGCTAAATATACATTACCATATAACTTTTTCATTTATTAGTTTAGCTTCCGTGTGAACGTCGACGGATCTCCCGGAGAGGATCTTCACACGTTCTATCCGTCTAAACCAGACGGATACAACGTGTTGGACAATCCAAGTTCATTCAGACAAACTTAACTGAACCAGACGTCGAACTTTTCATGAACTTAACTCGCTAAGTTTGTTTCGTCTCAGGAAAAGTTCGACGTTTAGCCTAGGCCTTACAAAAAAGAATTTAATACTAGGCATTTTTACTTTACAAAACTTTATTTCGTTGAGTTTAAAATGAAACTACATTATTCTAAAAAACAAAGGTACTTTGCAATGTTCTGTCTTGCTTGATGGTAATAAATGTACATTGCTGATTCACATATAAAGATACAGTCGATTCACAGCAGAATCACTCTTGGCTGAACGCCAACTAAACTAAATCATGATATAAAACAGTTTAAATCTTTTAATATAAACTAAATCATAATTTCTTTCTGTATATTTGTCACTATCATACAAACTCTATTGAAATATAGGAAAACTATACCAATAGTTAGCTTCAATATTTAACAATCCCTAAAACTACAAGGAACTCATGCTGTATCAACCTTGACCACACTGGATCAGAGGGCGCGCAAGTGACAATCATCAGTTACAATATTTATCAAACTCTAAAACTACTAGTAACAACTAGTAACTCGTGTTGCATTAACCTTGATCACACTGGACCAGATGGCGTACAAGTCACAAAAATCAGTTACAATATTTATCAAACTCTAACACTGGACCAGAAGGGCGTACAACTCCACTTGAGTGTCAATGTATTTATCACGAAAGTACTAATTGTGGACACTATTTTTACGTCTCCTGCTGGAGACGGGACCGCCATTTTACGTGGTCATCCGAGCAACGCGAAGGTTCAGCCGCTTGAAGTACAAAGAGATTACCGACTGAGCTAATCCCGCCTGTTCAGTCTGAGACTCAAAACAATGTGAAATTTTTAAATATGTACACAGAAATACTCCTTTACAGCACTGACGAGAGTCAGCCGCTTGATGTCCTCCAATGAAACACTACACTGTAGTTTTATCTCATCCCTTTAGGCTGCGGTTCATATGAAGAAAAGTTGTCCCGAAAAAGAGGGTCACGCTCCAGCTGAGTCAACGGAAAAAATAGTTGACCCCTTTGTACGAGCCAACTGTACTCGCACATGCTCAGATTGTCTCGCCTTAACTAAGTTGACCCAGCTGGGCGAGTCAAAGTGTTTGTAAGGAGAAACGTTGGATCAGCGAGGAGGGTGACTCTACCTTCACAAAAGGATGAACCGGCGGCTAGGCGAGTCACCCTTCTAGCCAAGCCAACTTTTTTTCACATTTACAAGGTTCGCCTCGTTTTTTAACCCTTTAAACCATAAGATCAACATTTGAACTCTCATTTGTTGCCCCTAGTCATTTCCCAGAGACGCAGTGGGGAGAAGTTGATAAAATATCAAGCAAATTCATCTTGTGTGATCATGTCCGTAATTCTCATGTCCACTCTGTTTTAAAAAGCCCTTGATATTACAAGGAGAAATTAGATGCTGATCACTATAAGGGCTTAAAGGGTCAAGAGAACGTGGGTAGCTCGGGTAGGCGGCAGATTAACCCTTCTACCCGGTACAACTTTTCTCCATATAAATGGACCTAAAAAAGCTGAAACAGATTCAAGAGGAATGGGATTGTGTTACATCGTGCAACCAGGTAAGTTAAATTCACCATGGGAGACATTACAAGACTGAGCAACAAAGTGCAATCTTCAAAGTGAGTCATGTTCAAACTACGCTGTATAAAACTTGCACCGGCGGTTTTTGTAAACGATTTTTTTAATGCGTGCGTCCGAATCGGCCTTCGAAAGCTAAATCTCAAAGCGATTTGTTTTTAACTAATTTGACCTGTTCCAGTCTTTCGAAAGTCAAAGCGCTAAAAACGAGGTTTTGCCATTTTCAACTGCACGCGAGACACCCACGAAGGTATCTGGTAACCTTAACGCTGTACAGAGTAGTGTGAACATAACGGACTTCAGGCTGGGCTTCCATAAGACAAAAATAGCCTACATTAATTACACGTGAGACACCCCTAAAGGTATCTGGTAACCTTAGCGCTATACAGAGTAGTGTGAACGTAACGGACTTCAGGTTGAGCTTCCACAAGAAAATATCCCGGTATCAAAGGAAACGTGAGTGATGTGACTTGAAACAGAATGATTTTCTGTGACCTTTAAATAATCACGCGTGGCCGTAATTTAAGGCAGCAATTAGATTAATTTAACTGGATTTGTGGATAACCATTTAATGAATGATATAGCAATCGGAGAACTATATTGAAACTAAAATGGTTACGAAACATTTCAGCGGGACCGAAGGAAAGTCGTTTTAATTTGCAAACAGAGAAAATATAAAATGTCCAAACTTGAAACAACATTTGTAGATTGACCATTTTGCATTATTAATTAGAATCTTTATTTTTAAGGGTCGGTTGTCACGGTGACTTCAAGATTAACGAAAATAATAATAAAAAATTAAACCACATTTCATTTGATACTGACATATGTTCCTGCGGACTGGAAAGCACATAAATCTCAGCTGTATTCTTCTAAGGAATTAAACCTTCTGACACCCACTCTCTTTTCCATAGAAACTTACATCGAGTTCAAGTAAGGATAATGATCTGATTTCTAATAAAAGTTTGCTTAAGTCATATAAATGACTTTTACCTGTAGCACAATGGTTGTTGACTTTTAATCTCAGAGTAGTTAATGAGGTGTTAGCCATCAAGATGACGGAAAGGCCTGTTAACCAGTCATCACTCACTTCTTTGCTACTGTTGAGTGTCAGATTGAATGTGGTAACTGATGTGTTATTTGCCAAGCCTTCCAACACTCCAAAGGCGCCAAGAAACTGGGGTATAAACGATTCTCCATCACCACACTCATTTATTGTGATATTTAACGTAGTTATTGACGTGTTCACTGACAGTCCGTGATCGAAACTGCTCAGCCGAATAATATTACCTGTTTTATCTGCTGCCACAGTTACTGTTAGTGTCAGTGTAGTTATTGACGAGTTTAATGACAGACCTCGATCAAGATCAAAGAACAACCTGGAAAAATACCTATCAGTGGAGTTGTTAATAAAAATTGCGACACATAATGTATTTAATGAGCTTGTTGTCACCAAGCCCATATAAAGGCCATTAAAAACGTAATAAAAGTCTGATTCACCCCCGTTCAATGTGAGACTAAGTTTCTTAAGTGACGTGCATTTTATCAAACAGTCACCTACAACCTTATCCCAAAAAGAATACATGCTATCACTATGGATTGCAACAGAAAGGGTAGATAATGATTTGATTGCCGCTAGCACGTTACTCAGTTTAGACGGACTCGAACAATTCTCCTGATTCTCCTTAACATAGTCAAGGCTGCTGAGTGTAGGACTCAACCAATCCTTCTGATTCCACTTACCGTCGCCGTTTATTTCAAGACTGAGTGTAGTTAAAGATGCCATTTTGATCAAACGCTCACCCAGTTTGCATTCCCATCCTTCTTTCATGTTACTGAAGTTGAATGTGAGACTAAGAGATGTTAAAGAACTGCTTTGCAATAAACTGTTCCCGAGGTTTTCTCCCAAATCTGCATCCACGACGCAGCTGTTGACTGTAAGATCAAGCGTGGTCAGAGATGGATTTTCTGCCAAAGCATCACCTAGATAACGTGTCCACTCCTTGGTAACATTACTATCGTTATTGATTGTAAGACGGACGTTTTGTTTTCTTCTCTCCTTGACGTTAGTAAAAAAGACTGTCAATGCCGCAGGAATATCGGTAGTGGTAACAAGAACATCGTTCGACTCATCTGGGCCTGTACGCACATCATGTACATTTAACTGAACGCGACTGTTTTTTGAAAGGCTGGAAGGAACATTACCTCCGTCTGTTATCAACTCGCCCCATATATTGATGGACAGGGAAGATAGCGTCTTGTTTTCTTCCAGACATCTTGCAATGGAATTAGAAACTTCACTTGTCAAATTTCCACGCATGTTTAAGGTGAGAACAGTAATGGAGGAAGGTGCCAAGACTTCACAAAGAGCTTCTGCCGCTTCGCATTTCATCTCACCCCAGTCGTTAACAGTTAAGTGTTGCTTTACATTTAACCCTTTCCTAACCAGAACAGGACGAAAATTATTATTTGCTACGTTGTTAAAGGTATTTGGATAAAAAGAACAGCAAACTGGGGACTTTTTCGCCACGCGAACATTTTCCACAACAGAATACCAGTTACCAGGGAGCTCACCGTGGACACGCAGTCTTAAATAATTTAAAGAACTATTTTCCATAAGGCCTTTTTCCAGGAAACTGGCACTAGAGGAACTCAGCGGTCCATCAAGATGTAGATCCAGAGATTTTAAAACTGTTTGTCTTGCAAGTGCTTGACTGACAGCAGCGACTAACAAATCCAGCACACATCCAACAGTACAAAGAGAAAGAGAATTGAAGGATTTATTTGACAAAAAATGTTGTAAGCCTCGTGTCGCAGTGTACTTCATTGAGCCCCATAGCACGAGATTAACAGACGTCAGCGTTGTCAATCCAGTTTCGAACGCATTGAAGAAACTCTCGTTATAAGCATATCCAGGCAAAGCAAACGTTACTTTTGTCAGAGTTCGACATGAAGCCAACCCACGGCCAATTTGAACCAGCAGCTCATATTTTTCAAGATATACATGAGATACGTATTTAAGAGTAAACTCTGATAAGCTCTTGCTTGCAGAAAACCATTTGCAAAGACGATCTGCATCAGATGACGTCAAAGATCCCAGAGCATGAACACGAAAACTTACGATTGTCAGCTGCGGGCAGGATTCTATACAATTTACTACGTCACTTGCTCCTCTCTCCCGGTCACCTACATGTATATCAGTATAGGGTTCAAAAGGTGTCCTTAAATTTGAAAAGCTTGTCAGCTGCGGGCAGGATTCTATATAAGTTACTATGTCACTTGCTCCTCTCTCCGGGCCTCTTCTGCCCCAACCAATATCAGCATAGAGTTCAACAGGTGTCTGTAAATTTGAAAAGCTTCTGCAAGCCTTTAAGACCTGAATAAAAGACGCATTGTAATTGTCTATTAGCTTGGAAGTGATAACCTTTGGAAAAGGTATAATGTTACAAAGAGTAACTGCCATTTGTGCTGCATGTCCACTCTCATCAAAGCTTTGAATAAAGAAAGTAGCAATCTTCTCATTGCAACGCTCGTTCCAATTCCAGTCATAGAACTTCCTTGACTCCTCTCCAATCTGGGTGAACAGAACTGTAGCTTTCTCGCCCAGCATACCAGAAACAAAAATGAACACTTGTGGATATTTCGTTACAATGTCATCAAAGCTTATGTTGAGGTGCTTAAATACATTAAACTTTTGGTTTCGTAGCTTCTGAGCAATATACGCGGCAGCCACGTACTCTTGGAAGGTCTTGTGAAGAAAGCAGTACTCATGTTGAGGCTTAAGTCTCTTTAGACTTTCTTCCTTGTAAAGAAGTCCTAGCTCACGAGCTACCAATCCGGGGTATTTCCTTTCAAACTCATCCATTTCAGTTTCACGGAAACCATAACGATCACTCAGCAGGCATAACCAAGCAAGCTCTCCGAGTGCAAGAATTTCCTTTTCAAACATTTTCTCTAGGACACTGTCATCTTCAGGGGCGGACCAGTTACGTTTGGCGCAGTATCGTCTCAAAAGACATCGCACAATGACTTGGTAAAGTTCCGTCCGGGAAGTCGGCAATTTTCCCTCGTAGTCCTCATAAACAACACAAAGGAGAAGTAAATTTAGTGGGTTATTTCGGAGTGCATTCAAGAAGGTGTTCTGTTGCATTTCCTCAATGAGCCTCTCCCCCTTTGGTGACTGACCAATGGTTTCAAAGTGTCTTCTGACATACGCAATAGAATCACTTTCCGTGTACCCTTTGATTTCTAAATGAATGTCAAAGACAAAGGTTTTTCGTGCTTCAATTCCTCTTTCTTGTCGTGTCGTAGCCAAGACATAGCAAAATGGGAAAATTCGTCTGTGAAGTAGCTCATCTACATGGTGCCGTGATTTTTCAGGCAGCTCATCCAAACCATCCAAAATCATCAAAATTCTCTCCTGGTTATGAATATCCTTCAAGAAGTGCAACAATTTCTCTACAATCTTCTCCTCAATATCTCTGGGCAGAAGTTGTTCTCTTATGGTGTCCATTATATTTCCATCAATGTCTCGACATTTGAGGAGCAACACAACTTGAAACTTGGGAAAAGAACACTCTGTTGGGATTTTTCCATGTGTACAGTCATACGCAAGTTTAAGGCAAAACGTTGTTTTACCGATTCCTGGACTTCCTTCGACAAGCGCCATGACATCCTTACCCTTTTCAAGGGTCTTGAAGATTTCAGTCACGTTCACCTCGTCATTTCCACTCACTAAGTCTGGTTTTTGTCCCTCTACTAGCCTCATGACATCCTCAACTTGATCAGGAGCTTTGAAGAAATCCAACACATTAAACTCATTATTCACGTCCACCCTCAAGTCTGGACTTCCCTGTGCTAGCGTTAGGACATCCGCACCTTTTTCTGGGGCTATGACGTGGAACATATTCGCCTTCGCCTTGGCTTCCATCTGGGTGGCCAACTTTCGTCTTGAAACGATTTTCAGTCTCGTGTAAACGTTCTCTAGGGGTAACTCGATAGTGCTATTCCAAAGAAGTGGTCTTAACAGACAGCGCCTTTTGTATTCAGCTTTGAGCAGTTCAACAACAACCGAGTTGTTCCAACCTGCTGGAAACAAAAAGGTGAGGGAATATTTGTCAATAAACGCAAACCTAAAGACTTGACATTCTAAACGGATTAATCTTACTGTGACATGCTTTCCTCTCCTCAGTAAGCAGAAAGACCGTTTATTCTCCTTATTTTGCATACAGATAAGGATGTTACTGTCTATTCAAGTAAACGTTTTCGATGACATAAATTAAAATACCTTCAGTGGCAGAATAAGCTTCACCGAGGCAATGTTAACATTTAGCGAAAAAGAAAATGCTATCAACGCTTACATTTTTATGAAAACTGTGTGCCATACACTCTCCGTAAAAACATTTCACTTTTAAGGTTCATTTCTTAAAAGATTAATGGACAAATCACTCGCGTTCCAAAACAGAACTGAGATCACTCTCAATTTCCTGACAAGTGATTGGTTTATTCATTACACCGCAAATACAAAGAGTAAGGAAGGTGGTTCGATTTTCAGCAGCCTAGCCTCCCACGCAGACTTTCCTAGGGCGTCACGAACCCCTTAGAAGGTCTGCGTAGGAGGCTGATCTGACTGACAAGAGGCTACCGCTAAATAGTTAGTTTCTTACACTGTAAGCATATCGTGTTACGAAGTACGCTAGAAGTTTGGAGAGTGTGTCAGACGTGAGAATCTCAAGATTTTCTTTAAGTGTAACCGAGGCTACGAAACTATAGCTTCATCAGGATTTCCAACTAGAAAGGGGGACTTAAATAATAAAGCCACTGCCCTGTGCAGCAGAGGAAAGTAACTCAGACAAACGCTTTATTTCACGGGAAGTACTGTCACACTCTTATTTCGTAAGCTATACAACTTGTGAAGCCGCATTTTACAGACACGAGACCGATGACACAAGACCATCCTAAACTCTCTCATACACACGTAATGCGACACCAACCCTTACTCTAAATAATCCAGAAACGAACTTTACCTTCCTCTTTCAACAGTTTCGGTTGTTTTGGAGCGGAAACAGCACATGCAGACAACGGCCTTTTGCCTTTTCTCGAAGACCTGGATCTCTTTGCTGTCTTTGCTGCGCCGGCGCCTA
This sequence comes from Porites evermanni, assembly GCA_942486025.1. NCBI lineage: Eukaryota > Metazoa > Cnidaria > Anthozoa > Scleractinia > Poritidae > Porites > Porites evermanni. The sequence continues at coordinate 237,580 of CALNXI010000180.1, read as the reverse complement.
CAATTAAATCAATTACCAACATTAAAGGGATTACGTCACGAGTATATACCTAAGTTATTGCTACTTAATTTCGCGGTTTTCGCGATTGTGGAAAGATCACGAAATTAAAGACCCGCGAATAAAAATCCCCGCGAGATTTAAACAAGCGAAATTTAATACCCATACAGAAAATTGAAATCACAGAAAGAAAAAATTAATTAAACAATTACAATATATACTCAAACACCGACAAATTATAAGCTGGTTAACTGGTAAGTTCCATTCCTTGACTGTGCCTTCTGTTGTAAATTAAAATAACGTTAATATGCGTTTTTCTTGTTTCATTTTATCTCGATATTTTAAAAAATTCAGACGTTTGAAAAATAAAATCAGGTTGAGAACGCTCTAATCGCAAAATCTAATGCCTTTTTTTATAATTGCCTAGCGAAATCGCGAAAATAAAACCCCGCGAAATATTGTCTTGCCAAAATCGCGAAATTAACTACTACTAAGGTAGCTCTCTTTTAGCTCAATTCTGTGCTGAAGTCATTACTGAAAAAAAATACTCCTGTAGTGTTATGAAGAAGATCAAACAATCTTCATCAAAGAGCACTAACCATAATAATATATATACTTTTTATTTCTGAAGGCATAGCATTAAAACGTGTGAAAAAGTTGGCCCAATTTTTTCAAGTTTCAATCACCATCCGTAGCAACAACTTTTGTCCTGTTAACTGTGCCGAAGATATTTTGGCAATTTATAAAAGATTATTACACAAAAGAGTATTCTTAAATCCACCTTTAGGCTAGTAATTAGAAAAATTAAGCAAATAGACTAGACTGCCGTGACACAGGCCCTTTACAAGGCAGGGATAGAGCTCGCCTTTGAAGGTGTGAACAAATATTTCACCTCTCTTTAAAAACAGCATCCTTTAGTGGAGGTGGGTCCCTGGTTTGTCCAGGAGCTTCCAATTTTGGCAAAGCCAACCCCTGGTTAGCCTGTTCCAGGCGTTCAGATAGTAGAACGCGGTCGAAAAATTGACGAGGTAAAAATAAACGGGAGAGACTAGAGTGGGTAAAGGGAGTGAACTCGCCTCACTCTCCCCTCGTTTTTTCCCCTCCTTTCCTCCGTGTACGATTTAACTCGCTCCCCACTATCCGAACACCACACTCTACTAACTGACCGCCTGGAACAGGTTATCCCCTGGTAAACCCGCGCCTTCCAGCCATGAGCCCCAACTCTAATGGAACCAGGCACCTGACACACTGATTTATCAGAAAAAAAATAAAGGGAGCGGGGGAGGGATGGGGGTTAAAGAATGATCCAAAGGGAAACGAAAAGACAGACCGCCAGGAAACGCTGTACGAAGCACATGGAGATGATGCAAGCAAGGCTGACCGCGCTTGAGCCACCGCACTGACCACTGACCGACAACACGTTACCGCTCTCCTTGTTGTTAACTGCGTTAAATTTCATTTAACTTCATTATAAAACCTGAAGCGAATCTTTTTTGTCGACAACTGGCAAAGGTAATCTGTGATAATCATCACAAATTTTGATTCTTTTTAAACGAGTCTTGTTCAGTGCTTTCAGCATTCCTTGTTACTGTACAGTGTACCATCCCGGCAAGGAATACTCAACATGCTCTCGTTAGAGTACAGTACATTTTCTACAAGAAAAACAACAATTTCCTCTTGAATATACAGTTGTACATGTAATATTGTTCAGCTACGATTCAGGAATACCTTTATCAAGGAGTTTCTGAGAAGAAGAGGGTTTTTCAACTTGACAGATGACAGTGGTTTTCTTAGCTGAATTCTGCTCATCTGTATTGGGACCTACAAAAAGAGTAGTAATACAATTTTATTATTCTTTACTTCAAAGCATCCGGTACGGTACAGTTATTTACCAATTATTACTATTTACACATCGTCAACTATAAAAAATAACAAGGAAATTAACTGTCTTAAATCGCGGTCGGCACTGTTTTCTGAAAATGAACTTTTGACGCAACAAAAAACAACAAAATGCCCTGGAACGACTGTAATTTTAAACTCAAATTTGAAAATTTTGCACTTTTTAAGCAAAATTTTGCAGGCCTACAGAACAACTTTTGTCTCATGACAAAGTCCAGTCTATCAGGCTTACAAGTATGGCAAGATTTACGATGATTCTTACTGTTTCTGCAGCCAACACAGACTATTACTGTTGGATTGTTACTACAGTAGGGAACTGAAGTAACCACATTCTCACATTCATTTTAACGGAAGTAAGGACGTCACGAGAAAAGTAAAACTGAGAGATTAAGTTTGCGTTCTTTCAAAGTTATCACGACTTCTTCCAACTCTCTCAATTTGTCAAAATAATGTAGGTGGACTTCTCTGGTGGAGTTGGAAAGTTAGGGATCTCATCCTATGTTCAAAAAGAGAAAAGAAAATTTGTCATTGATAGGTTTTCATCACTGTTGTCATTGTAGCTTACTGAATGACCTTACATAAATTTCCTAAGGCCAACAGTACACAATCGGCCATTTTGGAGTTCCCCCGGGCCCCTGTATCAAAACGAGGTTAAGTGCTCAGCCTTTGATATGGAAATGATTTTTCATTCTGATGCAAATAAAACTCATTTTCACAAGAAAGGTTGCGCACCTAGCCTCATTTTGAAAGTGAGGGTTTTTGGAACTCGGAAGTGGCCTAATCTGGTTTGCACGTGACGTCACAGCGGCCATGTTGGTGGTCAAGAATGAAAGTACTTCTCTCTTAAAAATCTATTTTTATGTAAATTCTTTGAGAAAGAATTATATTGTTTTGACCCCCAACACGGCCGCCTTTTCACGTGGTTGCAAACCAAGAATACAAAGAGCAATTATTTGAATTACATTGTATTATTACACATTGCACACACTATCTGTCTTCTTATTTGCTAAGAGCCTACAGTTCATTTTAGAAATCAGCTCAACCTACAGATCAGTTAGCTACCTGCTAGCAGAATAGTGAGTTCTGTAGGTTATTGCGCGCACAATGCATGATTTAAGGCGATGCTGTGTCTGTCCTTCATTTTCTTCAAAACAAAAGTATAATAAAACAATTATCCAGAAATAATCAAGGTGTTGGTAAGTGTTATCAGCCTTGGCTTTCAGCTCGGCCTTTTCCCGACCTTGATTATTACAGATACCACGAAAACCAGTTTACAATGTAGACACTGATGTTACCTTGAGAAATGGCAAGCATTCGTTCCACAAGTCTATTACAGTGATCCTGCCAGCTGTATATCTTGGCATACTCTCCTTGAAGAAGCTTGGCCTCTCCCAGTCGCGGCTTCCTTTTTTTCTTCCGAACAGCTTTGATTGCATTGGCCCAATCTTTAGGATCTTCTGATTCCACCACACAATGTGAACCAATCGGAACTTCCTGTAAGGCCTCGCCAAGACCAGAGTTCCCACTGACCAGCACAGGCAGACCAGCAGATAAAGCCTCAAGGGCGGCTAGACCAAAGCCCTCAGTTCGGGATGCCACTATAGCAAGATCAACTTCACGAAACAATCGGGCTAACTGCTCTCTGCTTTCATTAAAACAACGTACAGTTAGTTGACTGCGATCAATGCCTTGCTGGAGTAACAAATCTTTTACTTTCTCCTCTTCGCCACTTGGAGCTCCAACAAACAAGAGCTTATAGGTTTGTGGCTCGTCTTTCAACTCAGCAATAGCGCGAGCAGCAATATCATATCCTTTCAGCTGAAAGTCTTCATTGTCACCACGTCCAAACACTAAAACACTAAAAGTTTTTCTCTCTTCAGTGGCTTGCTTTACATCAGAAATTCTGAGAAGATACCTGGGGTAAGATTGAGAACGTCTTGATCCTTTCCACAGGCACGGAGATAACCTGAGAAAGCTTCAGCCAGCTTGGGTCCAACTGCTACGACTTGATCAGCTTTTTCACACAGTTTTACCTCAGCCTCGTGCTTTTTCTCGCCTCTTGAAATGGCATCTGCGTAGGACTTGTACATACCAAGCTCTTCAGGAGCAGTATGAACGACCTGAATCCACTTGCAAGGATGAATTCGTTTCAGAATTTGCACTTGCCGACCAAGAACAGCCCCATGTCCTATCACACAGTCCACAGCACGGTTTTCTGGCAGACAAGACAACCATAGATCGGGTTCTAAACCTGGCATTTCTTCTGCTTCAATGAGAGTAACACTGTGACTTGCAGCAACTCGTTTATCCTCTTCACTACACTGAGGAAGATAAACACTGACCTCCACTCTGGGGTGTTTTGCCAACTGAATGGCCAGCTCTCGGTTGATGGTTGACAAGCCGCCTTTTGTTGATCTCCATTCACTGCTTAACAGAGTAACTCTCAATTTCCTGGAGGAAGTGGATCCTGAATTGCTTTCATGGTCTTCCTGTGACGTAGAGGCTGTGCTAGGAAAGGATGACAAATCCTAAAAGAAGAGAAACATTAATTTACTAAAGGGTTTACTTAAACAACGTGTTACTAAATTCATACAAACTGTAATTACACAATGTAAATTTCAAAACTCAATGATTGTTTTTCATGTAAATAATGGGGTACTTTGCTAAGAGTGTCTTGACAACACCTTTCTGCATCTGCTTAGACTGAGCTGGTACCACACTGATAGGTGAGGACTGTACATGCATCAACTACCCACTTAGAATTCTTTTGTCCAGGAGGGTCAGCAAGCTTAGTGGTTCATTTTCAACATTCCAAAAGATGTACCTAAAACAAGCTAAAGGGCCTGCAAAGCAATGGTGAAGCATGAAGCACCATGGAGTGAATATTACAACTTCACCCCCACCATCTCTCCCCTTAATGGATTGGATGGTAGTCTACTCCCCTGGACAAGAAAGGTATTTAAAACAAGCCAAAGGGGCTGCACAACAAGAAGCTTATCTTAATTGGAGAGATGTGAAGCATCAAGAAAGGAATATTACAACTCCACCCCCTCCCCCTCCCCCCAACTAGATTGGATGGTAGTCCACCCACATGGATGGGAGAGGTCCTTAAAACAAGCCAAAGGGTCTGCACAGTTAGAAAGTACCTTGATTGGAGATGCATGAAGCACCAAGGAGTATCAGAACTCACCCCCTCCCCCCTCCCCCCTCCCCCATGGAATGGGATGCTAGTCCACCACTAGGGTTAGGTAAATTATGCCAGCATAATTTTGGGCATAATTCTATAGTCGGAGAATCAAGTAATGCCGGCACAATTGCCATTTTTTTCAGCATAAAGAGAATTATAATGAAAACAATCATAATATTTCCAAACTGTATTGAGAAATTGTTACTTCCAAGTGCTTTTAGCAAGGATTAACATATTCAAAGGCTTGATTGTTACTTTCAGTGTCTTGTTGCACAGTTGTATAATTTTGTTAGGTTGCTAAGACTGGCCAATTATCTATCCATCATGGCTGCCAGTTTGAAGTTTGTAACTGATACAATAAAAATTAATGTTGCATACATGTCTGCCAAGATCAGTCAAGGATAATGCTACTTTTTGAATATAATTTTAGGCAGAATGCTGTTGTTTTAAGGCTAAAGCTCAAAAGCATAATGCTAAAATGCACAGCATTGCCTCCAGCAGTACAGCTGTATGTTGCAATCAAACACAAAATAAATGACCTGGGTGAAGACTGTACATAATGTGATAAATATTTTCTTGCCTAAGAAAATCAGGTGATGGAACAGATAGCCTGGGCTATAATCAGATCTTGACTGATCCAGAGTCTGACATGATCTGATCATTAACTCTTCATCAACAAATTCAGAACCACAACTCAAACTTCTCATTAACCTCAAACCTTTCAGCTAGCTCTTAGAGTGAAGATACAATAATTATTACATCAAGAACAACCAACCTTAACTGAACTATTATAAATGTAACTAACAGATGATCAATTTTTCTTTTACCTCCATTAGCCTGGACATCACAGGAATCCTAAAAATCTTTTAACCTTGGCATGAACACTACAATACAAACAACATTTGACATGTTATTGTTGTGAGAGTTTAATTTTGTCAGCAGCAATTTTTTTGTAATATTATTTTGCAGGAACAAACTTTTAGGATTGGTTCGGACTTGTTTTTCTCCATATGATTCGGTGTACAACTTCTTGTAACAAAGAAACTCTAAACCAAACATTACTAGGTTGAAAACTGGTAAAACCTTCGTCCTGAGAACAATTTTTTACCTAAGTCACTAAAGCGGAGGCCGTTTTTACAGTAATGTGTTTGTTGGGGGAGTGGGGGGGGGGGGGGGTGGGAGGGGGGGAGGGTCATGTTTACCTTTTATAGCTGTGGATTTTGAAAGAAACCACAAAAACTGAAAAACCCAAAATAAAAAGCCACAATGTAAGAGATAGATGAAGTAGTGGTACATGTTGACGGCGTTTTCTAAATTTGCTTTACAACTAAACGATCTCATTCCTTTTAAAGGTGTATTTTTCAGAATATTAACTGCTTTTCATCCCAAATTTATTTAGCATTAATGCTTTTTTTGAATGAGTATTTATCCCATGGGTATACTGACACAAGGAGGGGAGTCCTGGACTCCACTGTCTCGGATGGCATCCAGAGCGTATTTTCAAGTGGGGTGACTTGAAAATGAGTGACAAAGGCACAAGGTTTGTAGGGGGGGTCTGGGGCATGCTCCCCCACAAAAATTTTGAAATCTAGAGGCTCAGAAATGGCATTTTCAACGTTCTCCATGAGATATTTCTTTGTTTAAAAATGACAGGTTCTTCTAGTGCTTACAGTTATATCATGGGGGTTTTGTAAACTTGATCAATAGTCATATTTCTCCACCTTCAATATATCCCACCGTTAGAACACTAGCCCGCATTTTTACATAAGTTCTGAGTGTGGTAGGGAAGCACACGCTAGCAAAATGTTAAAAACACATAACTTCATCTGTGGTAATGTGTGGTAATTTAACCAGACCTTTTTCCTTTTCTTTCCCTCTTATTTACTCTTCATACGTGCCTCATACTAAAACAAAAAAATCCTCTAGAAAAGTGGGGAGGCTAAAATCCCATGGGGTATTCCCCTACAAAAGCAACGGGGGTGCTCATCGTATCTTTTAGGGGTTTAAATTTGTGGATTGGAACCATTTAGGGTGCTAAAACCTAATTAAGTAACTGCTGCCAGATAAAGATTAATGACAATATTTACTTTCAAAAAGTCCTTGACAGCTAGGAAAGTGTTCGAAAGTTATCTTTATATACATGTACTATTAAAATTTGCAGTGACAGTAATATGAGTTGTTGTTGCTGGATTGGTACCTCTTAGGGGTGGAAATGAATTTTGGACATGTTGCATTTAATTTTTTTTTTCAGTTAATTTTTGTTTTTCCTTTGTTTGAAATTCATTAGCATACATTGTCATAACCAAAAAGAATAGAAAAATAAAAATTAACCGAGTCAAAAAATTATCTGCAACAGACATGCCCATAAAACAAGATTCTGGTACCCTATAAGGGGTGCTCTCGAAATTTTCTGACGAGCACTCCCGTCACTTTTATAGGGGAGTACCACCCCCCAACCCCACCCTCTACCCTTTTTATGCCTGCCATTCAGATTACACTCTGTTACACTTCCAGACTTCAGTGTAAACAATTGTTCATCGAAACTGACGGATCTTGGAAAAAGAACCCAGTCTCCAACCTTGGTATTTCGAATAAAACTCATGCGATAATATCATGAAACCTCTATCATTGATGCCCTAATCTACGTTCACAAGACTGAAACCACATCCACTCCCTCGAGTGGCTATTTTTTAAACTTGAGCTTTAAACAGGATGTGATCATCTGGTGATCTACAGTCTACAAGTGCGATACCAAATTTTTTTAAAAAAATCTAACCCACGATTTCAGTTTTAGGAAATGAAATGAGGTTCCTTTTTTTAAACAGGGTGGCAAAGAGAAGATTTTTTGATTTAAAAAGGATGGCAGTGCACCCCTTTCCAAACTTCCATTTAGGGTTCCTCCCCTCCCCCACCAGCCACTGCAACAGGGAATTTATTTTAATATATAAGCATTCTCTAAGCAGTAATAAAATTCTGATTATGACAAAATTATCAGATAATTCAAAATGACTTACCAAAGCTTGCAATTGGTACATGGATCAGTGACTTCTGGAACCCACACATCATGAAATTTGAATTGATTGGTAGCAGTAACCTACATGTATATAATAAAATTGAGGCCCATAAGTGTCAAGACAAAGAGCAGTTTTCCCTTAGTTACATATTACTATTGCTTTAGTGCCAGAGCTGCTGTTGCACTGCCTGGCTGATGGTACAGTCATTCACCAAACAATAACCCACGCTCCCCCCGCCCCCCCCAGGCCCAGCAAAGACGTACAACAACAACAACATTTATTATTTATAGTGCGCCCTTCTATAGAAATAATAAAAAGTGCATTACCTTTTTTCCCTTTTTTGTTTTGTTTTGTTTGCTTATTTGTGCTGTTGTTTTCTATAAATATTTACCTAAATATCTGTTATTTAATAAAGTGCATTAATAAACAGCAAGCAAAGTATCGTGTTTCCAGAGAAAAGATAGTACACCGTATATTAAATATATGGATAAACAATCTGAATTTCTATCATTTGCTACAATTTACATACTGTGAGAAATCAGAGTTGATAACCACTTGATCTTTTTCTAAACAAGGTTCGAATGAGTTCTTTCTATGGACCGATAGTAATTATTACTTTCCAACATGACATTCCACGTCAGTATCAACAAAATGTGCTGCATCATTACTATCGTTTAGATACCCTAGTCGATAATGTGAAGCAGGCATCATAGAAATTAATTTTTTGAGATAGCTCGGCACTAAACCCTGAAGTTTCTTAAAGTGTAATAAGAAGAATCTTAAAATTTATAGACGCTTAAACTGGTAACCAGTGAAGTTCTCTACGTAGAGGGGTAATATATGAGAATACTTAACTGTATGGTAAACTAAACGTGTGCTTCACATCTAATCCATTATGGATCTACGTTCCTTCAAGATGAGTTCACTTACAAGCCCTTCTAAAGAAAGAAAGAAAGAAGAAAGTCATAAAGAATTGCTCTACTAGCTGGGAATCCGAGTGGAAAAATACTATATTTGTGTATTTTGATCCCTCAGTCTGAAGATATCAAGATACAGGTGTATGTCACTCACAAACTTTTTTTCGGTTCTGTGATTTTAAGTACACGTTAAAGACACGGTACCGGAAACACTCGTTACCGTGAAATCCTAGGGCTTGCACTTAGCGCATGTGTCTGTGATGAAATGCCATTTTCTTTACTTCACACCACCAGCAGATTCAGTTACACTGAAATGATCACACCCAGCATTTTTTAGTACCATTTCTAGGGCTGATTGGCCAATTTATGAGGTGGCTGCATCAGAAAGTGACACATTTTTCATGGCTAGTATTAATTTTGGTTTTACAATTGAGCTGCTATTACAATAGACTTTGTAAAGAAAATGGCCTTTTTAGAAGAGAAAAAAGTAAAAGTTCACAGACACATGCACTCAGCTAATCCATAAGCCCTATTAACTACAATCAGGGACAAAAGTAGTTGACACAGTTGTTTAAAACGGGTGCTTTTAACAAACATTTCATTCATTTATTATTTCATTCCTTTTAAACGCAGTAAATCCCCCGACTCCCCGAATCAATGTTGTCTGAAGTAAAAAAAAGACTTGAGGGTCTAAAATTCAACATTGATTTTGGGGGCAAGGGGTTGGGGTAGACAGGGGAAGGGGATAAGTATATCCACTATGCAAAAAGGGCCCATTTTACGGAAGTGTGTCAACACTTTTGTCCCTCATTGTCTGAATGTAAAATTGTGCTACTGCACACAAGTTGAGCCGTGTATAACACTGATTTTAACTGAAATTAAAGGAATGAATGACATAATTATGTTATTGGTGGTGGGGGTGACATAGACTTATTCGCGACCGAATTATAGGGCCAATTCGAATTACGCGATGACGTAATAAAAGGGCTGCGATATCCAGAATTAACGTCGATATGGTTTACAAGCTAAAAACTGACGCTGAAACTCGCGCCTATGTACAACTTTTGATGAATTTCAAGGGGGTGCGTACTGAAAATATTTTTAATAAAGTGCATATTTCTCGTTCTTCACTTTATCCTATTGTTAAGGCCCAAACGATCACGGATAGGGTAAGGATTGACACGTAGTGGGGATAGTCACTGGCCGGCCACGGAAATATTGAGCGTTAGTGAGGAGCGGCCGTCACTGCGTTCATTATCGAAACTACGGAAAAGTGAAGGTAAATTCATGGCCAATTCAATAAAAAACTAAGGACAGCGTAGCAAACATTGCAAGTGTACACGAAAACAATTACTTTCAATCTCACCTCGTGACACCCTGTGTGACATGATAACGCAACGCAAATAGCGTGACATAAGCGCATATGTCTGTGTATTTCGACTGCATTTCTCAAGCGAAACCCTGTGTTTTTGTGTATTGTCGGCAGAGAAAATGAAAAGAGAGCTTTAAAACGTGAACTGGTATTTGACTCTCAAAGAAAACGACAGCTCAAACTGAGGAAAACACTGCTTCCTTCGTGTTACAACGGTTAACCACGTTTCGGCAAACGGAAAGTAACATTAGTCTGTTATGACCTCTTAATGTCGATATGTATTCTCGTGGTTAACCGTTGAAACTCCTTATTTGCACCACATCGCTGGAATTTTTCTCGCCAAGAATACGTATTGCCAAGCACTTTCTACATAGCGGAATCTTCTTTTGCCTTTTGTGAGGAATTAGCGCATAAAAAAGGAAAATTTTCCAGCGCACGGCCGTCATCGATCACGTGTTATCCCGCTTTGCTTGTCATCAGGTGAACTTCTGGGCCAAAGTCATTGCTGTTTTGGCGATGATACAAACTGGTCTGTCTATTTTGAAAACAATTTATTTGGCATTATGTGATTTACGAGCTGGGAAATGAAATAGTTGTCCGTCCAACATCAATAAACAATCATGCCACTGAATAAATGGCAGGCGGTCCTGTAAAATCATTACCAAAGTACATTCCTAACCTCGACGCCTACCTACGCTAAAGGTTTGGATCAGTTAGGTTAGAAAAGGTCTCAAAAAAATTAAAAAACACATCTATATGTAGGGCACAGCACAAACGGCTAGCCCATCATTTATGAGGTTCATAACCTGTATATTGTTCACGTCTTTTCACTAATGGCAAAGGTCAATGTCAAAAATATTGCATGTCCCCTCTGTTACTCTGCAGTACTTCATTCGCTTAAGTTAACCATTTACCAGAACAATTTTCATTGTACCTTAATGTTTCCATCCTTTTTCCACTATTGATAATACTTGTGAAAACATTACATCCGCAGCAACGGCATTGATCACAACACAAATCATTTCGTCTCGACCCGACAGGGTATCAGGAACGCGCGCCGGGGTACAAGATTAAGTAATGACATACGCTTCGTACATTTTACTCTACGCATACTACAAATCAGGACGAAACTCTATAAATTGATATTTAAAAACAAACAATTTGGCCCATAGAGTAACGTCATCGCACAAAAATTCAGCAGCGTCAAAAAGCTAGCCGGAAAACACAGATACATATTTCAGACAATCAGGGACAAAAGTAGTTGACACAGTTGTTTAAAACGGGTGCTTTTAACAAACATTTCATTCATTTATTTCATTCCTTTTAAACGCCGTAAATCCCCCGACCCCCCGAATCAATGTTGTCTGAAGTAAAAAAAAGGCTTGAGGGTCTAAAATTCAACATTGATTTTGGGGGCAAGGGGTTGGGGTAGACAGGGGAAGGGGATAAGTATATCCACTATGCAAAAAGGGCCCATTTTACGGAAGTATGTCAACACTTTTGTCCCTCATTGTAGGTTTGTTTCCATGGGAAATGAAAACCAAGCTAGAGTATGGTTAGGTAGTGGAAAACATTACACACTTATTAAATTACTGATCCCAAGGGAAACCGTTAATTTTGTTACCCAAATCAAAGGAAACAAAATTAACTGTTTCACGAGGATCCAGTCTTTAAGAGATTTGTATAGCTGGAAATTTTGAAGCTCGAAAATTAAATCCATTAGATTTTGCTGTAACGGCCATCGTCAGTCAACATTTGTGGGCGACAGGGTGATGTTACCCTCTGACATCCTAACTTTTCTGATGTTGCCTGCTCAGAGATTTCATTGTTAGATGTCATTGCCCTCAAAGTAACAATGACAGCGAGCACCCTTGAGAAATAATTTCTTGCAATAAAACGAAACATGTTATTTTTGTAATTTTTCTTTCTCCTCTCACTAAGACGGACAACTTTGGGACCAACGCTTTATGTCCATGTTCGAAAGGTGTGCGTCATATTGGGAGTCAACGAAAAGGAATAAAGAAAGGCAGAGACCAACTCTAGGTGTCCGTTGTAGCGAGGTATAAGTTATGAGAGAGATTACTGTAATCCTAAGCAATTTTATTTTGCAAAGTTTTTATGAGAAACTCACAACCTGAGTCTGACGTCTGTCACCTGACGTAAACGGGATTGTAGATCTCTTTTTAAAATGTCTGGCCATTTCGAAAGGCCAAATCAAAATGACAGTTATAAATTAGGTGCCCGAAAAACTTACATGTAGAAGCTCTATAAGGTACGACGTATATGGCTGTACACATGCTGAATTTCAGTTCTTCAGAGTCACGCGATCTGTCGACTGCGTGTATTCGACTGCAGAAAAGCATTGCTTGCAGATGCCTTAGGGCCTATTACAAAACTAATAAGGCGCTTTTTTCTTCTGAAACATAAAAAGTTAAGAGAGGCCTTGTGAATTAAAGTTAGATTGTAACTTCGATAGGCTTACCTAAACTTCAGGAATTCAGCAACGAAAATGCAGCCACGTGGAAGCCATCTTCACTATGATTTCGTCACAGCTACATAATTAAACACTTGGTGAGAAGATTTAGTCACCCCATGATTGCCAGACTTATAAAAACAGCTAGAAGTTTGCAAATTCTGCACGAAATTGGACAGATTCCGCCTCACCAGCGTACAGGGAAAGAACTTCCGCCTCGGTTTATCGTGCAAGAATGTTTTAATTGGTCTAACGCTGACATGTGACGTGTCACGTGAATAATAAGCGAATTTGTAAAGGTGGAAGAGCGGACAGAAGACTTTGATGCAAGGACAATGGATGCATTCCAATTGAATACGAAAAGAAGCAAAAAGCATAAAGTGTGACAATAACAAGTAGCAAAAGAACACACAGCTTCTCGCTGCGGGCCGTAATGAGCTAGGGGAGTACTCAGCAAAGTGTTATACGAAGAGGGTCCGCAGACCTTTCCACCACCCCCCTTACCCTTTTACATACCATCTTTGACAGAAAAGGTACCCCTTTCGTATACCTTCTATTGACAAATGACACCCCCTTCTAACCGCCGTAAATGCACTATTATTTGCAGATCATGAATAAATCCCTAAACCAGGAGGTATTTGTGACTCTTTTACAGCTACAAAATACATCTGTTATTTATCCCTTTTGATTTTTAGTACTCTTCAATATACTTCTACTGGAGAAATCCTTACCTATTCCTCCCTGAAGCCTGAAGAAAAACAAAAACTCCTTTCAAGCGGAAGCCACGGAACCTCCCCATATAGGTCATTATAGGTAGAACACCCCCCCCACCACCACCCCCCCACTGCTTATCTGAAGGCCTGAATCCGCCACTGTAATGTACAATACAAACCTGCGCAGCTGTTAGGATTTCGCGTCGACGGCTTTATGCCGCTATTACTTTTCTGTTATAGTGCTACTGACATAAGCCGGGGTTTATTATTTTTTTAACATGGGTAATTCGATGCTATGAATGGGTTTGGAAGAACTGAATAAGACAGAGTAATGTGACAGTATTTAAAAAGACCAAACGATCTGGTATGTTATTGTTACGGTAAACTGTAGAAGGTCACGAACTGAGCCTGGTGTTGATGATGACAGAATGTGAGGAGCTATGTTGTAAGCGAGGGTTTTGGGGTATTGCAGCAAGGCTGTGTGAGAAATAAAGTTGTCATGTTCTAAATATCCCTTCTTTTGAGTTTCTACCAAAGTGGCAAATGATGAAACAGGACATCCACCCGTCCCTTGCGATATCACTCTCTTCTTGTTGACACCCACAATGACAACTAAACGACACAAACATGCCAAGGTTCATAGCTCTTTTCGCAAAGCAGAGAGACTTCATTTACTCATCCTTCTAAATAAAGTTTTTTTGTATTGTAAATAAGATGTACGAGCCTCGATCGTAAGCTAGTTCCAGTTTGTTACCGCGATTAAGAATGAGGAGTGTTGGATACAAGGCCAACGCCTCAGCATCACAGGCTCATGGACGAGAGCACCTGAGCTAAGGCAAAGATTTTTCGAGCACATCCAGTTAGCCTGCAGACACAGACGTATTTCCGGTCGTCGCTTCTCTCCACCCAAAAAGTAACCTACTAAACGAGTGGAGAGAAACGACGACCGGAAATACGTCTGTGTCCGCAGGCAAGACTTTTCATGCACATCCAGTAGGATATCACCCCTTTTTAAAAAAAAACCGTCTCCAACCCAACAATCATTTGTGCTAAACAAGTCGTGGGTTTTAAGTTATTTACGTCACCGTAATTCCCCACCCCAGAAACTGTTAAGGGGCCGGGATACAAGTTCTCGGTGCAAAAATTTCTGGGATCCTTTGGGTGAACGTTAGTTAGTTTTTCTTTTGGTTGATTGTATCCAAGACAACCATTAACCAATCATAGGTAACGCTGGTCCACCCAAACGATCCCAAAAATCCTTGCACCGAAAGCTTGTACCCTTTATCCTGATAGTTTCTGGAAGGGAATAATTTCTCGTTTGGACAAGGAAGGTGGAAATGCATGCTCGGAAATTTTACCTCGTTCAAGTGACTTTAACAGAACAAACTTCGGCCTTCATACTACGCTGAGTCACTAATGAAACCGTGCTTAACTTAAGTTCTATGTTTTCAATCTACACACAAAATCTAATCAACCATACAAACGTAACCTCTGTTGGTAACGTCCAATACTTAGAGGGTAGGGACGGCAGGTGCAAATATGATGAGGGTCACTGACTGTAACTTTGAGGACCACATAAGTTTGCCCATCAAGGCCGGATTCTTAGGGAACAGTTGTAATCTTGAAAGGAAGCAGATAAGCTCCCACCTTGAATAACATTTGATAGCACTACTGGTTTTAACAAGAACAATGCAGCTCTCATTGTGACAAAACAGAGGGTATTCATAAATAATTGAGAGAGTGAGTGAGTGAGAAGGGAGACATAATCTCGTAACCAGACCTCCCACGGCGTAAAACAGAGCGAGATCTGGGTACGAGCTTAGGGGGAGGATCGACAAAAATGTGCTCCATAAAGAAAAAGATGTGGAATATTTGGACAAAGCGTGTCTTGTATTGCACAAGTGAGCTGTCCCCCACCACTTCCCAACTACTGCCGACCGTTACTAACCACTGGGCTCTGAACATGAATTTTTCGCATTTGTTTCTCAACATTTTGAACGAAAATCAGAAGTTTAAGTCTAATGAGATGGTGACTCATCCAAAAGAAAAGTTTGCCTTCACAGGGTTTTGCACAAAGGTAAACTTGAATTTACCTGCCCACACGAAACTTGACCGCAAGCTATTTCAAGGTCGCGCCCAGAATTTAAATATAACCTATAGAGAGTTTTCACATGACGTCATGTCCGACGTATTGGTGTCCTAAAATAGTGAAACGGCGGCCATGTTGGTGTCTCAAACCAATCCTGTGGGAGTTAAAGCTTTTTCTTATGCAAAGATTTTCTTTTGCGCAATGAATTTCTAAAGCTGCTGGCCACGTGATTAGCCACGTGAGTGAAAACGCTATATGTTAACAAGAAATTCAGTACTCAGCATTTGTACTATGAGAATTTCTTTAATTGAGTTGAAAAATGTATTATACAATTCTGAATGACTAAATTTGTTGCAATTAAAGCTAAAAACAGTCAGCATTGTTCTCTTTTACTTGCTTGTAAAAAATGTTCATTGCATCCACAACCAGATGCAGTTGATTCACAATTAATCGCCCTCGACTTGACGATATTTGATTATAATAAAAGGGTACGTTCTTTGAAACTAAATTACATTTTTCGCCATTAATTTGTCATTATCATACAAACTTCATTAAAGTACAATTTTTTCGAATGGAAAACATGCAAAGATCTCATGTCTATCAAACATGGCCTCGCAGAATTTTAAGTCCAAGTGATAACGAACTTAAGCAACGAGAACGCTGACCTCCCGGACGTCATGAATAGAAACCAGAAGTTCGATATCTCGCTTGATGCTTGATGGAACGCCTCTGTGGCACACAACGAACCTGAATGCCTATGTTTAGAGCACTGAAAGGAGAGAAGTATTAACTTCCGGTTGTCATTTTTGACTTCCGGTACGTCGACGTTCTAGTTGCCTAAGGTCCCTAATAACTTTCTATTACGACACTGATTTCATCAAACTCTAAAATCAAACAACTAGCAACTAATGCTGTATTAACCTTGGCCACAATGAACCAGATGGTGTACAAGTCACATTCATCAGTCACAAAATTTATCAAAATACCACACAAACTCTACTGAAATATAGGAATACTATACCAATTGTTAGTTTCAATATGTAACAATCCCTAAAACTACAAGGAACTCATGCCGTATTAACCTTGATCACAATGGATCAGAGGGCGCACAAGTCACAATTTTAAGTTACAATATTTATCAAACTCTAAAAGTACTAGCAACTCGTGATGTATTAACCTTGGTCACACTGGACCAGATGGTGTACAAGTCATAATCATCAGTTACAATATTTATCAAACTCTAAAACTTCTAGTAACTCATGTTGTATTAACCTTGACAAAATCACTATCGCTATCGTTTAGTTCCATGGCGGATAAGGAAGTGTAACTGGCAATATTAATAAAATCACCTAGACAGCCTTTCTTGCTGTTGCTTCTCGCCTCCCCTCGCATTGCCTTTTCAGTTATTACGTGATCTGGGAGTGCACTCGCCACGTGTTTCACTCGCTCTATTCTCCTCACTCACTCAATTGTGGGTGAAATAAATGCTCGTAATCAACAATATTCCAAGGGTGCTAAACATTGAATTCGCTGATACAAGTTTTACTGCTATGTACAGAAATGGAATAAAATGAAGTTTTAGTATAACAACAGGGATCAAGAAAAGCTGTCAAACGCATCTGAAATTCACCTGAAAAACTGTCTCATGTGTAAACACGGTGTTGAATAGCACTGAAATTACTGAACCACAATTTTCTCTTGGCTTTCACAGTAACAGTATTCAACAATTAAATGCGTTATGAACGTTAAGCTGTTGCTTAAAATGAAAAGAAGACTACAAACGAGAACGCTAGCTTTAAACTATTCCCTTTTATAAAATAACTAAGATAGTACGCGCGCTCTGATTGGCCGAGAGCAGTGTTTGCATGAGAGTATGTAAACATGGTTGTGGCGTCAAGTTGTTTGGCTTTTCGCGCGCTAATCACGCAAGCACCAAATTTGAAAAAGTTTTCGAGATCAAAACTCGACAAGTTTACTTTATTTACCCATTCCTTCGTCGGCTGAAACATGGAAAATCGTTACAAAGAAGGTGAGTCAATTTTTCTTCGCTTAAGCTGACATTTTAAGCGAGAAAACTCCGTATTTTGCAAAGCATCTTTTTGCAAAACAAGAACTCATTACGCGTGCAAGACTTCGTGGACAAGATTTTGCGACT
>CALNXI010000180.1:195239-219247 GCA_942486025.1 Porites evermanni | reverse complement strand
AATGAGTTGCAGCCTGCGCTCAAACTTAGCCCATCCGTGACGGAATTCAAGTGTTTACTCAGGCAAAAGCTTCTTAATGACTGCTTTATTTAATTAATTTAATTAATTTTATTGACCTTTGTCTTCTTTTATCATTGTTATATTCTTATTGTCATGTACTTGGTTTATAATTTTGTAATGTAAAATTGACTCTGAAAAGCCCCGTGGGGACGAGCCAATAAAGTATGTATGTATGTATGTATGTAAAGAAAAAAAAGCTAGCTTGTCCGTCTCCGTCCTCGACTCCAAGACGAAAGCAGACGACAAAATCGTTTTGCAAAGAGTGGGCTTCGAAATTTGCAGAGAGCGACAAGCGGCTCCTTTTTTTCTACAATCATGTGTTATAATGGAATTGCAAAGAAGATCAGGCTCTTTAGGTATCACTTTAGGTCGAGCCACCTTACCTCCATTTCAACGACTATTTCAAGGTGATTTAAATGTCCGATAATCTATTCGAATTTTGTACGAAATCAAAAGAAATTAGACCGAAAATTACTCGTCCAAAATATGACGACCGTAATTAAACGGTTCGGAAAGTTTTGGGTTTCGATACGTTTTCCATGGCAACGACAACGACAACAACGACAACAATATGGCTGTGATATGTTATAAAAAAAGACTTACACCTTAAACTACCTTCGGTGCCAGAGACTTAAAATTTGCGAAAAAAAAAAAAAAGAAGAAGAAGAAGAAAGCCATGAATACTTCCTTGGTACTACATCTGAAAATGCTCCTCTTGATAACTATTATCAGAGTGCCAGATTTCATGCTTGTTCCAGACAGTGCACAATCCGCCTAAAATTTCGAGCTATGTCGCTTTAGCTTTCGAATGCTTAGTGCGCCAAGAACTGCATCACCGCTCTGTAACGTAACAATACTTCAATGTTTATGAAAAAATTGGGTAGGGTTGGGGAAAAGACAAAAAACTTTAGTTTTGTTCGTATGCGTTGGGCATCTAAAACGTATCAGCTAAAAATGATTCGCAAATGATTCGCCAAAATTTGACGTAAAAATCCTTTGGTGTTGCCTTTTCTTTTTAAGCCACCCTTTGTCATGTTATCATCTCTTTGTTTAATTGTCTGCTTTATGCGCAAGGCACAGCACTTTTATGGTGCTTTAAGCACTTCTTTTAGTCCCCATAGAAAGTTACAGTGAGTTTAAATGAGGATAACGATTCGCTCTGCAACGAGACTTTGCTTAAGTCATACAAACGACTTTCCCCTGTACCGCATTGGTTGTTAACTTGCAATCTCAGTGTTTTCAAGGAGGCACTTTTCACAAAAACATCGCAAAGACTTGGTAACCAGTCTTCACTTACTTCACTGCGGATGTTGACGGTCAGATTGAGTTCAGTCAACGACGTATTTTCTTGAACACCATAACCCAGTAGAGTGGCTAGATATTCATGCCGTTCACCTTCAGTGTAGTCATTCACTGTCAAAGTGAGTGTAGTTAGCATCTTAGTTCTCGCCAGTCCCTTATTCAGATCGTACGCCCACCTTCTACAGCTCAGGGATTCGTAATCACTGACTGTTACAGCGAGAGAGGTTATTGACTCATTTACCGAGGATCCCTCTGTTAAAATGGCCGTCCAGCTGGATTCAGCACTGGTAATGTTGTTAATCGCCACAGTTAGTTCCCTTAACGAAGTGGTACTTGCAAGACCATCAGCCAAACCTTCTATCCAGTGTTTCCTTGGATGGTGAATTGAAGATTCATCAATTTTTTTTTCTTTATAACTGTTGACTGTAAGACAGAGTATTGTCAGTGAAGTGTTTTCCTCTAAACAGTTTCGTAAAAAGTTACTCCAGAAATCATGAGTGTCACTATCATTGATTACAACAGAAAGTTTACACAATGAGTTCAATGGCATCAAGCTGTAACCGAAACCTTCTGCTAGACATGTCCTCATCTCGCCATAACGACTAACTGCAAGACTGAGTGTTGTTAGTGAAGTCACTTTCGCCAAGCTGTTCACCAGTGTACATTCCCAACCTTCTGCCATGTTAGTGTAGTCGTTGACTGCAAGATCTAGAACTGTTAATGAAGAGTTTCGCAACAAACTTTCCCCAAGGTCTTTCCATACGTCCGTAGTCATGAGGTAGTTGTTAATGGTAAGATCGAGCGCAGTTAAAGATGTGTTTTCCGCCAAAGCGTCACCTAGAAGATGTGCCCAGTCTTCTGTTTCATCGCTGTTGTCAGTGATCGAAAGAGTGACTCTTTCCTTTCTAGTATCACTTACTTTAAGGAACAACGATGTCAGTGAAACAGGACTCTCAACGGGGACTTCAATGGCATTGCACGATTCATCAGGAACTACAAGCAAGTCATGCACACTTAGCCGGACATTTATGCCGTTTCCTGATAGTCCGCGAAGAACAGTCTCTGTCCCTGGTGTCAACTCGCCCCAAATATCGACCGTAAGAGAAGACAGTGCTTTGTGTCGTTTTACATTTCTCGCAAAGCAGTTAGCAACAACATCAGTTAATTTGCCGTGCACTTTAAAAGTCAGGCTTGTCAGGGGGGCACGAGCCAAGACTTCACAAAGAGCTTCTGCCCCATCACAACTCAGCTGACCCCAAAGGACTACAGTTAAGTGCTGCTTTGTTTCTAACCCTTTTTCCATCACACCAGGACAAAAATAAGCAAAGTCATTATCTGTAATTCTGCTACAGGGATCTGGATGAAAATCAAAAGTTACTGATGTCTTCTCTGCTGAATAAAGATTTTCTACTACAGAGTGCCAGTTATGAGGAGCCTCACTATGTACTGTCACTTTCAAATCATTCAAAGAACGATTTTCTAGAAGGCTGTTTCTTAGGACACTGGCGCTGAAAAGACTGAGGTTGCCAATAACACAAAGATAAAACGACTTCAGGGCAGTTTGTTGCGCAACTCTGTTACCGATAACAGCAGTTAGGCAATCTTGCATATCTCCAGAAATGATTAGAGAAAATGTGGTCAGAGCTTTATTTGATAGAAGCTTTCCTAAACCATTAATAGCAGTATCATTTAACGGCCCATAAACCTGGAGGTCAACTGAGCACAAAAGAGTATCCGCAGACAATCCAGTTTCAATAGCACTTGCCCAGGCATCACCCTGCACTCTGTGAAGTTCAAATGTTACTTTCCTCAGGGATTTTCGAGCAGCTAACCATTCACCGATGACGACAGCTGCATCACAAGGGATACTGCCATCCACTTGTACAGTGAACTCTGATAAAGTCGTGTTTCCAGATAAGCCTTCGTGTAGGGTGTTGGCTAGGTCTAATGTCACTTCAGAGTTAAAAATGCTTAAAGTCTGAAGCTGTGAGCAGAATTGTATGTACTTTGTAACAGTCGGATAATCCCATTTTTTGTCAAATGCATCGTGAATGGTAACTTCAACAGGCTTTTGTATAGTTTGAAAGCTTTTGCAGGCCTCTAAAACGCGAAATATGTTGGCACTTTGGTCATTGAAATTATTATTTATTAATGGCAAAACTACATTCATGTCCGAGAGGTTCATCTCAATATGCTGTGGAAAGGGTATGTGAGAAAAAAGAGTAGTCGCCATTTCTTCATCATGTCCACTTTCCCGGAAGCTTGCTGCGAAGAAAGTTGCAGCCGCCAAACCTCGTTCGTCCCAGGACTTCAGTAAACCTTCCGATTCCTCGTAATTTTCGCTCACTACGTTTGTGTGCAAATAGGACTGTGTGCAACTGTCCCACTTCCATTCACCCCAATTCTTCAGCTCCTCCCCAATCTGTGTGAATAGAATGCTTGCATCTCTCCTAAGTATACCAGACACGAAAAGAAACACTCCATGATATTTAACCACCAAATCATCAAAACTAAGACGCTCAAACAAATTCAATTGGTTTTCTCGCAGTTTTTGTGCAATAAAAGCACCAGCCAGGTACTCTTGGAAGGTCTTGTGGAGAAAGTAGAATTCATGTTGCGGATTTAACCTTTTCAGACTTTCTTCCTTGTAAAGAAGTCCTATGTCACGAGCTACCAATCCTTTGTATCTGATTTCAAGTGCAGCTAATTCACTTTCACGAAACCCGTGACGCTCACTTAGTAGACAAAGCCAGGCTAGCTCTCCAAGGGCAAGAATGTCCTCTTCAAATTGCTTCTCTAAGACGCTGTTTTCTCCTGGGGCCATAAGGCTGTGTTTCGCACAATAACGTCTCAAAAGGCACTGGACAACTACTTGATAAAGTTCAGTTCGGGCAGTTGGTAGTTTTCCTTTGTAGTCCTCATAAACAACACAGAGAAGGATTAAATTTAGCGGGTTATTTCGGAGTGCATTCAATAAATCGTTTTCTTTAATTTCCACTATCAGACTTTCTCCTTTTGAAGGATGCCCCGGGCCGATGTTTTGAAAATGCTTCCTGATATACTGAAAGGCATCTTCGTCTGTAAATCCTTTGATCTCCAGAAGAAGATCAAATTCGCAGTTTTTACGAAATTCAATTCCTGTTTCCTGCCGGGATGTAGCCAGGACATAACAAAATGGTAAAATTCTTCTGTTGAGGAGTTCATAAACACATGGTCGTGACTTTTCTGGAAGCTCATCAAGACCATCCAGAATAATTAAAATTCTCTCCTGGTTATCAATATCCGTGATGAAGTCAGACAGCTTTGTCCAGCTCTCCTCCTTGATATCTTCCGGCAGAAGCTGTTCTTTGATAGCTTCCATTAGATCTCCGTTTATGTCTAGACATTTAAGGAGCAGTACAAATTCGAATTTAGGAAAGGAACAATTAGTTGGCATTTCTCCACGTGCCCAGTCATAAGCAAGTTTGAGGCAAAACGTAGTTTTACCGGTTCCTGGACTTCCCTCTGCTAATGTCATTTTGATATCCTCGCTTTCGCCAAGGGCCTGGAAGATGTCGTACATGCCCAACTCTTCATTTTCAACCTGGAAGTCTGCTTTTCTTCTTGAGATAATCTTGAGTCTCGTGTAGACGTTTTTAAGCGGCAATTTCATAGTGTTTAACCAAGACAGTGGCTTCAACTTTGCCCGTCTCCCATATTCAGCTCTGAGCATTTTCAGAACAGGTTTTCTGTATCTGTCAGGAGCAAAAAACCGAACAATCTGTTAATATTCTCCTGACATTCACTGTACTTCAAATGGATTTGGTACTTCATTGGTAAACCAAGACAAGAGATCATATTACATGTTATGTTATCTAGATAACGATAAATATAATAAGACACTGGAGAGATTGGAAGAAGAAGGAAGCATAAAATAAAACAACATTTCCAGGAGATGATTGCACAAATTGCGGTACATCACAATAAGTAGGTTGAGCACGATCGTCCGAGTGAACGAAGAATACGTTGGAAACAATTGTTTCATAAAAGCATATATTTAAAAAAGTTTTGTTCTCGCGAGTATATTGCTGATGTTCAGTCTAAGATTCAAGCGTACCTTTATGAAGAGGTTTATTGACAAGTATAGGTTTCTCGTAAACTGAACAAACCGCAGTGGCTTTTACGGAAAAATCCTGCTCATCCCCACTGCAGCCTAAAGAAAAAAACAAAATCAAAGGATCCGTTGACGTGAACTCTTGAATTGAACATAAACAATTTTTATAAACCTCCCAAGGCCGGCTAGACAATTCAGCTTATTGTAGTTGCTTACTGCAGTTTATTAAAGCTTACGACGAAGAAAGTCCAGGATATTGTCCTGAGACAAACAGTACCACACATCAGCACCTTAACCGTACGAAAATTTAGACGGCTAGCCGTTCAAAACCTTCCACGTCAAAATCGAGGTCAAATTTTTAGCCGGCACTGTCGAAAATTTGACCTGAGCTGTGTGAACACCATTTCCGTCTAAGTTTTTTTTATGGTAAATCCGCTGTTGCATGGATGCGTGGTTACTCAGTTGGGTGACAGTGTAACGGGTTTGGGTTTGTTATAGGAGTTCTCTGCGCATGAGCAGATGGTAAAACCCCTGACAAAAGTTAAAATTCAACCTGGTTCGTCAGTTCTGTGTGAACAGGGCGAAAATATTGAATGGTTTCGGGTGAACGAAAAGTCTGGTCAAATTTATCCGTTTGTTTTGCTTGGTTTTTATTTAGTTGTAGCTCTTGGCGGGTTTACAGTTAGCTAAGGCCCCTCGAGCAACTTTCGTTTAGTAACTTCCTGTAGGCAATAAAAGCTCCCAAATGTCATTAATATCCATGGTACAATGCTCTGCTATGCTGCCGTACATAGCAAAGAATTATAGTAATAAAAAGCCCCACAAATTGAATAACGAAGCCTGATTTTATGTATGGCACTTGAACAAGCCCTCTCATACCCAACCGAAATGATATAAATCAAGACAGCACTACACTACATGTATAGACTGAATGCTCTAATGAATGAGGTATTACAGCAACACAATGTAACCTATGGTTTACCTGCAAATCTGAATAGTCTCGGTTGTTTTGAAGCTGGGGTATCACTTGGGGATAATGGCCTTCTAACTTTGTCCAAAGATTGAAGTCTCTTTGATGAGTCTGAAATGAAATCAGTTTCGTGTTGATCAAATTATTTTTGCCAGTCGGAGATTTGCCACCTTACCTGTTTTTGTTTTCACCTGGGGAATGCACGTGTACAGTGCACCTTAACCTACGATCAATGTTTCAGACAGCGTTTTACTTCCAGCCGAACTCTATCGAAATATTCTCGTTTAGTTATCGTTCTAATAACACAGCTTTTTCTGCCAAAACGTAGGTGCAGTTCGGTTTGTGATAAGGTCTGCTTCTAAATGAGCACGTATTAAGAATGCTTTTAAGTTTAATGAGCGTACGGCATGTGTTTACTTTGTAAATGCATTTTAAATCACAAGTATTATGTATACATGTACATTTAGCCTGCGAATGCAGCCGCCTCTCAGACAGCATTCTCTTCCGCAAACATTGCCGATGGCAGGGAGCGTTGGGAGAAATGGCTTTATTTAAGGGCTAGCGTTCATTTCATTTTAAGTCTAATATATATGCAACAGAAGACGCAATACAACAGTACTTATTTTAACTGACCTTCTGAAGAGATCACTTTCATCCTTTCAACAAGTTTATCACACTGTTCCTTCCAGCTGTACTTTTTTGCATATGCCCCACGCACCAAATCAAACTCTCCAAGTCGCATCTCCCTGTCTTTGTGACGGACGGCTCTTATTGCACTAGCCCAGTCTTTTGGATCATCTGACATTACCACACAGCTTGAACCATGAGGAACTTTCTTTAAAGCTTCCGCAAGACCAGAGTTTCCACTGACCAAGACAGGCAGACCAGAAGATAAAGCCTCTAGCGCAGCAAGACCAAATCCCTCAGTTCGTGATGGCATTATAGCAAGATCTACTTCACAAAATAAATCATTTAGCTTCTCCCTACTTTCATTAAAACAACGTACCCTCAGTTGACTAGGACCAATGCCCTGCTCGACTAACTTCTTTGCTACTTTATCTTCTTCTCCCCGTGTTGCTCCAACAAACACAAGTTTATAGGTCGTGTCTTTCAACTCAGCAATGGCTTGGGCAGCGATGTCATATCCTTTTAGCTGGAAATCTTCACTGTCACCACGTCCAAAGACCAAAACATTGAATGAGTTTCTTTCTTCAGTAGCTTGACTAACATCAGCAAACTCAGAGAAAACCCCTGGGGTAAGATTGAGAACATCTTGATCTTTTCCACAAGGACGGAGATAACCGGAAAAAGCATCAGCCAGCTTGGGTCCAACTGCTACAACTTGATCAGCTAATTTACAGAGTTCAACCTCAACTTGGTGTTTCTCCTCACCCCTAG
This sequence comes from Porites evermanni, assembly GCA_942486025.1. NCBI lineage: Eukaryota > Metazoa > Cnidaria > Anthozoa > Scleractinia > Poritidae > Porites > Porites evermanni. Next base: position 211,424 of record CALNXI010000180.1, on the reverse strand, counting down.
AAATGTGTTCTTCATATTCTTTGTACATCCCAAGTTCTTCTGGAGAGGTATGAACGACCTGAATCCACTTACAGTGATGATGCCGTTTTATAATCTGTACTTGCCGACCAAGAACGGCCCCATGTCCTATCACACAGTCCACAGCATGGTCTTCGGGCAGACAAGACAACCAGAGATCGGGTCCTAAACCTGGCATTTTTTCTGCTTCAATGAGATAGACATTGTGACTGGTAGCAACCCGCTTATATATCGTCTTCACTGCACTCAGGGAGATAAACGCTGACCTCCACGCTGGGATGTTTAGCCAACTGAATGGCCAGCTCTCGGTTGATGGTTGACAAGCCTCCTTTTGTTGATCTCCATTCACTGCTTAACAGAGTCACTCTCAATTTCCTGGAGGAAGTGGATCCTGAATTGCTTTCATGGTCTTCCTGTGATGTAGAGGCTGTGCTAGGAAAGGATGACATATCCTGAAAAAAGGGTAGCGAATTTTACAAAGGGCTTTATACATGTACTTGTAACAATGGCTTTTTACTACTGGTAGGCTCATGGAAATTGCAGTTAAGGGAAGCCTCTGTTTAAGGAAAAGGGACACTTTTTCTGGGTCCCGAAACCAGGATTTGCCCATTTATGCAGGGGACACTTTTGCAATCAAAATGTGACTGACTACAAAGAGGCTTGATTTTTTAAGTGTATACTTATCACAATTATGGAAGCTTTCACAAACAAAACTATCTCACTTAAATTGATGTAATGCACTTTTGTGTATTCACCATATACACTGTATAATGTAGTAGAGATAAGTTACTGATGATTTTTTTTATGTTTCCTCTCCCTTAGTTAATTATTAATAATCCCCAGCCCAACCTCTATTCAGAGGACACCTCTATTCAACAGACACTTTCCTCGGTCCCAAAGGTGTCCCCTGAATAGTAGTTCTGCTGTAAGTGAATAGCAGATGCATGCCTGAACAAGCCCTTCCAAAGCCCTTCTAGTTCCAGTACCAAGAAAGGAAATTGCCATGAAATAATGAATGTGGAAATTGCATGAATAATATTGAACAACACATTAAACAAGAGTCAAATTGAATTTGACTATTATAATCAAAGGGACAATTGTTTAGATAAGCTCACAATGAAAACACAACTACATGTACATGACAACATGCAGACTACCCGAAGTCTTATTATAGTTCGGTTACTCAATACATGTTCAGTGACACAAGGTCGTTAAAATTCAACAGTGAATCATGAAAAAGCTTACTTTAAAGCTTGCTTAATGACAAGTGACATAACATGGTTGGAAACATAACTAAAAATAGAAGCACTATACCGTGCTTAAAATGTTCACTCAAAAATATTATTTGGTTAAATGTAATTTAACTAAGTTAACCACCACGAGCTTAGCGGTCAAGCGGTCCACAAGCTTAGCAGTCAAGCAGTTCATAAGCTTAGCGGTCAAGCAGTTCACAAGCTTAGCGGTCAAGCGGTTCACAAGCTTAGCGGTCGAGCGGTTCACAAGCTTAGCAGTTAAGTGGTCCACAAGTTAAGTGGTCACATGGTTTGTGGTAGCGTTGTACACGGCTAGGATCTGCGAGTTCTTCATCGAGTGTTTGTGAAGTGGTCTGTGGAGCGGTTCATTTAGCGTCTTCCCCCCCTTCCATCCCTATTTTTTTTCCTTCCACTGTTTCATCAGTGTGATGGGTGCCTGAAATGGGGGCTCATGGCTGGGTTGCGGGGATTTGCCAACCATGGGGGCAGTTTTCTATCTAGGGACTGGCTGGCCACAGTGGAAGTTCCTGGGTATCCCAGGCACCTACCTTCCACTTAAGCGAGGCAGTTGGTTAAATGACAGACAGGGAACAAGTAATGTTAAAACTTAAAACCTGGATTAACTAAATTCAAAATGGATTTATAGACTTTGCAATCACTCGTACATGTATCTTACTGAAGTCTCGTCCTGCACTAAGGTAAAAACAGGTTCTACATTTGTTTGGCTTGATAAATAGATTTCTAGTGGGCATGGCAAATTGAAAAGTCTGGCACATAACATTAAAAGTGGTGTGTTAATGAATCAAAGAATCAAACAAACATTGTTCCACATTCTCATTCGCGCCCCCCAGAGCCTCCTTGGGGCCTGAACACAAGGACCAGGAGGCTCTGGGGACAAAGGATTTGAAGTCCTAGATGTTTAGGACTTCCGATCATTTCTGATTTTCTACAACGTTTCTAATAGCATTCACTTGCTCTTGCAGAAGTGTCAGTAACTGTAAATCTGGATGATTCAAAGCTTTTAAAAGAGAATCCTCCAACTTACTTTTGAATCAGAAATGATGTCCCCAGAGCCTCCTGGTCCTCATGCTCAGGCCCCCAGGAGGCTCTGGGGACGAGAATGCCAAATGCTTCCGAAATTCAAATTCACCCAATAACTAGAGGGCAGGTATCACCATCAACTCAACACCAGGGCCTTCGGGCCCACATACCATGCATATAAGTTGCAATAACAAAAGCATCCCAAAAATGTGGACAGATTTTGGAAAAACCCCACTATACAGTTTAATTATCACCGCCGCCACCCAGAGCCACGACTAAAAATTCTTTAACTTTACGTTGAAGATACTAAGAAAAATCAACCTTGGTTTGACCAAAACTTAGTAACTTAACAAAATAAAATGTTCAAATTTTGTTAATACCTCCATCAGCCTGGACATCAGAGGAATCCTAAAACTCCTTTAATGCGGATTCTATAAGAGGAACAGAAAAAGTAAGTAATGTATTACTTCAATAGTGGTGTAAAGTTATCTTTTGCCATTCAACACTTTTTTTGTGCAGATTGACAATTTTTGGTATTTTATTGTCACTAACTTTTGAAATTAGCACACTCTGGATTTTCTAACCCAAAATTGACTCATACAGTTCTTCGCAATGAAAAGACACCAGAGATTCCAACCCTCCTCTTTTGGCCAGAAACCTCCCATTTACAGCACACATTTCCGGCCTACCATTTTCGCTTAATATTCTCCTGGTTTTTAAAACTTCTTTGTTTAACCAGTATTTTTAGCACAATTCTTTGACGTTTTTCTGGGTTTCTCAGCCATATCATTTTCACCATCATGGGATCCGAGCAAAAGAACCTGCAATAATTTTGGATGCGGTAATACAATGGATTGCTTCGACTTTGTGTAAGGTTTGCATTCATTTGTGGTCTCAAAATGTCTTAGAGGCACATTTTTCACGGGGGAGCTAGAGGTTGGCGCCTTCATCACTCATGGGAGCAGCTATGCTGGTTCTTAAACCTCCCTTTTTTAGTTGACTGGGTTGGAATCTCTGAGACACTGTTTATTAAGACACAAAATACAGGCATCCAAAAGATAATTAGTAAAAATAATTATAATGATAATAATAACAATAATAATAATAATATCATAGCCATAAAACTATAAACATGTACATATTTAAAGCACTAATAAATTAAAGCTGACAAACACCAACACATAACAAACAGTACACTTTGAGAAAATGAAAATAAAAACACTGCAATCACTGTACACGAATTGGTGAGAGTGTTCCACAGTGATTGGCCAACACGTGCAAAGCACCTGTCCCCAAGGGTCTCAATGCACTTTGCTTTGGGACCTTTAATTCTTAGCTGGGATTGGATCTTAAATTGTATGAACCACCCTCCTTGAAACTTATATATTTTTACAAGTTCGATGAAATGTTCCCGTCCGATCTGTATGGGCGGTGGATTATTAGTTAATGCCTGTGCAGATCTCCAACTCACAAATATATATCTTGTATATGTACTGTGCACAGTACAAGATGAAAATACGTTTTGTAAAGTGACACAAGGTACAGTACCATAAGTTATACATACTCGTGTAGATAGTGATACATGTACGTGGCACTTAGGTGCAGCTTTGCATTAGGGATGGACCATTAGAAAAGGTATGCATGGAGGAGGTGAGAAGTATTTCATCTCTATGATGTATCATCGAAACACTTCTTGAGAGTGTAATGAAGAGTACTCTATTTGTAATTACTGGTCGTTAAAATACGACTCTATAAAGAAAGCTATGTGTGTGTTGTCAAGTGGGTACCTACTCAATTAGCATTTTGTCAACTCTAGACACTGCAGATATTTTAAAAAAATCAACCACATGTACATCTAGTCTCAACATTTGTTAATTACCTTAGAAGATGTAGCATTGCAATAATAATGTTTTTCTTGTTAACTGGGCGGCCTGTGGTAAATGGGTTTCTCTTTTTTCTCGGGGCGGGGGGGTATTTCTGGGAAATAGAAGTGGGGGTGCACCGTCTGCCTCATCTCATCTTTACTCTATTTCAGAGCCATATCTATAAGGTTAATGTAAGAGAGTTCCTCCCCTGGGATAAAACGGACAAAGGAATGTCTTGGGGAATGGGCTCATTGTAGATCACCATGTCAAAAAAATATAGGACAGTTAGAAAGGCTTTATAACACAATATCAGACAAAAACAAAACTCAAATTTAATTTGCTTTGTTAGTTTTAAGAACCAGAAGAAATGTACTGCTTGTTATTAACAGCCTTTTCACCCGTAACAACAATATCTTTTGGAATTTCTAGTTAGGTGAAATTAGTCACACTATATTTTGGGGAGCAGAGGAATTGGGGGAGGGGTGCGTTAAAATAACGCTTATTTTTTCCTGCTTAGAATGGCTCACTTGCTTATTTTTATTCATAATTATAATGGTGGAATTTGAAAAGGTACTATACAGCCCCGACTTAAAAATGGTACTCATTTTTCTTGTTACCAAACTCTTCCAACTTAGATAGTACACACGCTCTGATTGGCCGAGAGGAGTGTTTGCATGAGAGTATGTAAACATGGTTGTGGCATCAAAATGTTTTACTTTTTGTGCGCTCATCACGCAAGCACGAATTTAAAAAAGGTTTTCAAGTTCAAAACTCGACTTTAAGTTTACTTTATTTGCCCATTCCTTCGTCAGCTGAAACTTGGAAAATCGTTACAAAGAGGGTGTGTCAATTGTTTTTTGCTTAGGCTGACATTTTGAGCGAGAAAAGTCCGTATTTTGGAAAGCATTGTTTTGGAAAACAAGAACTGATTACGTGTACAAGACTTTGTGGACAAGACTTTGCGACTGAGAAGAATTTCTCTTTTAATCAGTGCCATACAAAGAATTTTGCATTTTTTCTCGGAAAGTTATTTTATAAAAGCAATAGAAAACTATGCAAACACAGGAAAAAAGCCTTTTTTCCTGTGTTTGCATAGCCTGATATAAACACTCGAGGCATTCGTCTCAGGTTTGCATAACTGTCTCGAATTCTCTCAACCTCTCTCGTGTTTATATCAGGCTATGCAAACACGGAAAACGTTTTCTATTGCTTAAATGTTCAATTGAGTAACTGTTTAACTCTCACATGAGATGCTAAGTCGCGCAACGGTAAGCAACACGCCTGATGGCCTAAGTGTACAGCCACCCCCTCCCCCAGGAAAATTGGCCACCCAGTTAAAATCACCTTTTGGCGACTCTTGTTTACCATATTTTCAGTACAATTGTAGCATTAATTATTCCAGGATGTATGTTGATGTTCAAGGTGGGAAAGGGGACTAATCCTAGGATGCTTAATTCCATTCAACAAAAATTCCAGTTTGAAATTTTATTAACTACACATGTCCAATGGAACAGTACATTCCGGTTGCACAGACCCAACCCAAGCCAGTACAGCATGTTATTGTTCTCGTAAGCAGGATACAAAAGAGCAGTACTAGGGACAAGAATTTTGTAAAATGGAGAGGGACATTTCGGTCCGACCGACCAAAATGACCAGACCAGTCAAAGTGGACCACCTTCAGGTCTGGTCACGAATATTCCGGTCAGACCAAACTGAAATGGACCATCCATTTGATGAACCAACCGAAAAATTCCCGGAATTTTGGGTTGAATGGAAATAAAGCGCCCCTGGACTCCTTTCTCTGGAGGATACTAGGGTTTAACCTGAGGCTACATACAGCTTATTTACCCAACTACTTTCAGCTGTTTTTGCTGAAATTTTGTCACACACTGTTGACCAATTTAACAAATAAACAGGCCCCAAAACAGCTGAAAACAAAAAGTCTTATGGAGTTCAAACCTGGCTAACTGTGTAAACAGTTCTGTGTTCACATAGTTTCAAAATATATTGTGCGGTTCCAGAAAATATTTTATATCCATATCCCCACCATGGAGGGAATTGGAAATTTGGAGGGGTTGGGGAGGTCAGAGGCCCAAGAAATTTTAAAGGGGAGGGGGGTTGGACGATAAAAATCACTTTCCAAATTCCATCAACATTATGGTGGTGGAGAGGTCTATATGTTTGGAAGCTTACACATCAAGGTAAACATACGTAACTGACAGATGCAACTTTCTCTCTTTCATTTCAAAGGATAAGCAATATTTTGCAGTTTAGGTTGCTCTGTAGGTAGTTTACTGAGTTCTAATTCAAGACCTCTCAATAAAATAAAATGAAAACCATTGCATAACTGCAAACGGTATCGTTCTTTACTTTGATAATATTTTTTCGTGAAAATAAACTTTTCCAGAGGGGCTGGGGGGGCTTTGTTTTACTTAGTGGAAATTCCGGAGGGGGTCACCAGTTCCATATAAATATGGAAAATCTAGGGAGGTGGGGAGGTCCTAAGTGAAATTCCCTCTGTGGTGGGTTATGGATATTTTCTGGAGCCCCACCTTGCCTAAATTTTTAATTATTATACAGCTAACATTTTTAGTAGTAACTGAATTCTGATTGCAACAAATACATGTAAATAATGCAAAATGTCCTACCAAAGCTTGGTACATGGATCCTTGACCTCTGAAACCCACACACATGCATCATGAGATTTGAACTGATTGGTAGCAGTTACCTTAATAATAAAATCAAAGGAAATGCATCAAGACAATTAGCATTGGGCAATTCACCACTGTTACACTGGCTAGTTAGTGAACTGTTAGATACACCAGTCAATGTAAGCCTCTCCCACCCCACCCCCAGCCAAACCATAGCAGGGTATTCGACTGGTCAGGGCTTTGCAAATGTCTTTGAACACCTTTCACCGAGGTACCAACCTTTTGGTTTTAATAGAGTCAAAGTAAATTAGAGTACTAAATTACCCTTTACAAATCACCTGGTCCTGTGGTTAAGATAAAACATGTTAAAACAAGAACGTACTACAAAAGTAAACAACTTTAAAAAACACTCTCTGGCAACTTTTGCCTTGGATCAAGCAACTTGGGGCAACTTGTTTAAATTTTAAGAAACTTCTGGGAACAACAAAGTCCTAAAATACTGTTGTTAAAGTCTTGTAATGTAGATCCTTGTAAGAGCATTTCAGTTCTTTAATGTTATAATAACAATAACATTTAACTCAACCTTGTGCCCCACGCGCTCAACCCCTCAGTTTCAGTATCCACTGTATGAGGTCAGCGCTTCACAAATAAGACCATGTTTTTCAAAAATGGTGATATGGTAAAAATTTTTTAGTCAGCTTTAGCTAGGTGTCTTTAATTTTGCATTTCTCTTGGGACTAACTGACTTGTGCTCACTCCGATAAATGGTTTTAAATTTCTTTCCTCTAAAGAAAGTCAGGTGTCATAGTTGCCTACATGATCTTTATTATGAAAACTGGACATAAAATTTGCAGAAAAAAAAAATGAATGCATAGAAATTCTTTAAAACCTCTCATTTTATTTGGATCCCTTGTATGGCTCTTTTGGTTGAGGACAGAGATGTCATTAAGGGCCATATTAATCCGTAACACCTGTTATGGCTGAGCTCACTTGATCTTCCAGGTGATCAATGTGGAAAGCTAAAGGTGCCACTATAAATTTTTGTGAGGATGTTATGGGTGAATCTTCATTTGCTATGGATGCTTCAAAACTTAATGACAGCCCTGATGGATAAACAAGTACATACAATGTACAGCTGTAGCTTCTATTATTAATTTTTTTTCATTATAATTCCAACGAATCCAGTGAGGCCTCGAATGAGCTGGAACATCACTAAAATATCACCTTGTTAGGATTTTCTAATGGAAACAGGGGCAGCTGTCACTAAGATTTCAAGTTGCTGGTTAAATAAAAGGAATAGGCGGGGAATCAAACAGCTATTGACTTCTTTTAGTTCTATTTTCCCTCTATTTTCCTATGACAGTAGCCGGAAAATCTCCGGCCCCCAGCCCTTAATGACAGCCCTGATGGAACAAATTTGCTGCATCACCACCAGGACTTTTAATGAGATATAACGAGACACAGAAACATATTTACTGCATAAGCCAACTATAAAAATTAGAACGGATGACCATGTTTCTCCACTTCTTGTTGTGTACTATTTTTTTTCCACACAAAAATAAGATATTTCATGTCAGTGTCATCACAGTCGACTCTCTCTAAGATGGACACCTTTGGGACCGGTGCTATTGCTATATGTCCGTGTTAGAGAGGTGTTCGTCTTATTAGGAGTCAAGTAAAAGGAAAAAAGAAAGGTAGAGACCAACTCTAGGTGTCCATTATAGAGAGTTGACTGTAATCCTAAACAATTTTATTGTGCAAAGTTTTTATCTGCTCATTCCCTAATAATGAGAAACTCACAACCTCATTAGGGCCAAATCAAAATGACCATATTATTGCTGCGAAGCCTGACTAATTCAGGTCAAATACATGACCAGGCTGGGTTGCCTGTGCCTGATACCATCCACTTTTCAGCTATCTTGGATGTAAATATGTTTGTACGTATGTATGTTTAGCCAATTTTTTGAAAACCAACCTATCGAAATTTGCAGTTATTTGAGTGAAAAGATGTCAAAAGGCAGGTTTCTTAGGCCCGTGAAGCTCCAAAATCACAGTAAAAAAGGAAAAGGAAAGGAGAAAAAGAAAGAGTGAGGAGAACAAAAGGAGGAAAAGAGAAAAACACAATTGTTGCACTCTTTTTTTATAATAGCTACTTTGGCGATACTTTTTGGCCAGAAAAAACTGTTGGACGCAAAAGGTCCATTTTGCAATAACGCTATCAAAAATCCGGCTAGAAGATCCTGCGAAATGAGCAGCATTGATGCCAAATGGCCAGAAATGACGTCTGCCACTTCGAAATGGCACACTCTGAAAGATTGGCAGAATTCTTTGAAACCATTCCAGCTGATGTTCTGAAAACCAACCTAACAAAATTTGCAGTCAAAGCTACTATGGAGCATATTAATTTTGTGGCCATTTCCCCCACAGCTGCATGTAGTCTACTCTTGGTGAACTACTGTTGTGGTCATTGAACTGCTGTTGTGTTTATTGAGCTGTTGTGTGGTCACTGAACTGATTGTCTTTTCTGAACTACACAAACAAAACACATAAAGCAGGAGAATAATGCAAACGGTTCCAGTTAGCCTTCTCTGTCTTCTCTCTTGTGTTAATTCTTTCTGGATCCTTTGCCCTCTTTGAGGTCCTCTTTGTGAGCCTTGTCACTCTTGTGGGTCTTGTGGGATGTCTTCATGACTCTTATGTTTATCCTTTCCCATCTTTCCCATTTTAGCACCAATGTGAGAGGTTGACAAGGATTTCAAAAGTTTAGGGGCAAGCAAAGTGTAAAAGAGATATAAAGTGTGCATAAAATTAAGCTATGTGATGGAAAACCTCATTCCCAGGTCTCCCAGGAGTTGTGCGGGGTTGTGTAAATGTAGTGTAATGCAATGTGCACTCAGGAGGGTTCACTAAAGCTCACTGACAAGAGACATTCTCTAAAGCACAAGGAAAATTGACGAAAATTACTTCTTCTTCACATTCAGAGTGGTGATGAATTAGCCAAACTAAAGTTCTTTGTCACTCATTCTTGGCTTTGCCATCACTGTTGCAATTTGGCAGAGGGAGGTGGTCTCTTGTGGGAATTTCATTTAACATTCTGTCGCTACTTTTTGGGTTTTGCTAAAAGCAGGCCCACGGCCCGCGACGACCCAGCGGCCTGGTGGCCCGAACGCCTAGTGGCCCGTAGGCCCAGCAACCCGGCGGCCCGGAGGCCCGGTGGCCCAGTCCTGATTTTCCACAATTTTTTTGTCCAGCGGTAAATCCACACGCATGCACAGATCTACATCAGGTTTGGGCATGCAAAATGGACCAATAAACAGACGAATAAACAGAGAATGACAACGTTTTTCACTTAGCAACATGCAAGGAAAGAAAGGATCGAAAAAGGATTGAAATGATTATTAAAATGGTAAACGAATTCAAACTCACCGTCGTCCATTTTGCATGCCCAAACCCGATGCAGATCTGTGCATGCGCGTGGATTTCCCTCTGGACAAAAAAACTGTGGAAAATCAGGAATGAGCCACCGGGCCTCCGGGCCGTGGGCCGCGGGCCTGCTTTTAGCAAAACCCCTACTTTTTGGGTCATGTCGCTTGTCAGAATTTACCCTTGTAGTTTGTTCACAGTTAATAAAGGGTGTTACGCAAACTAAGACCCTCGAAAACTGAGACCTAAGACCTAAGAACCGTCTTAGTTTTCGAGATTACAAAAACTAAGACCCCCTAAAATTGAATCTGTCGAAATACGAAGTCAAAATGTGACCAAAATAGGTCTAATCTGTCAAATTATCTTCTGTCCAATTCTTTCCACCGAGTTTTAGGTCAAATTTAACAGTAAATTTAGGGGTCTTAGTTTTCGTAATTTCAAAAACAAAGATCCCTCTTAGTTTTCATTATTACGAAAACTAAGACCCTCCACAAAACCAATCCGTAAAATATATATGAAGTCGAATAACGACCATTCTAAGACTATAATCCATGACCTAAGACTATAACCCAAAACTATCATGTGCGTGCATGCTGACAAACCGCTTCTTCTAATAATTATTTGCAGAAAAAAGAGGATGAAAGCCATTACCTGTGTATAAATTATTTTGAAAATATGCCTTACCCCACTGATTGGTCTATAATTTTAGTTGATTTGCTTAAAAATCGTAAAATTGGCTTTCCATTGGAGATGGATTTTTGCTGCGATCCTATGGCGTTACCTGAATATAATTAAGATATTATCTTAATTGCTTCTGATGGTCAAGTGGTCAACGGCATTATTGGTTAAACATCATACAAAAATACAGGTTTTTTTCCTTTTCTGGCCAGGCCATAGCCAGAAAAATGCTTTCTTAAAAAGGGTGAAAAAAAGAGTATAATTATGCTACATTACGTTTTTTATGAGTTTTTCTTTTTTTATTGTTGTCACCCCAGAGATCACCGGAAACCAGGTCAAAAGTTACAGTGTAAGGGTAGTTAAGGGGTAGGATGGGGGCAAGGAGAAATAGTCTGTGAGAGATACCGGCTAAAATCACTTATTAAATATAAAATGAATGAATGAACAAATTTCCTGTACTAGCAAGGCATCATCTCGAAAATTTTGCGTTTTAATTTCAGAAAAAATAAAATAGACAAACAACAAGAGCCATAATGGGCTCTTGACAAGCAATCAAAACAAAACGCTCCTTGGGTGATTTCTAGGTAACAAAATCACTGTCGCGGAGACACAAAGGCAAAAATCCATATTCAGTACATGGAAAGCCAATTTTACGATTTTTATGGATAAACAACCAAAATTATTGACCAATCGGCGGGATAAGGCATATTTTCAGTGTACAATTATACACAGGTAGTCTATGGCTTTTCATCCTCTTTTTTAAGCTTCGATACTGATATGTCTGCAAATTTTTAGAAGAAGCGGATTGTCAGCATGCGGATGATAAGCAATCAAAACAAGCAATCAAAACAAAACACTCCTTGGGTGATTTTTAGGTAACACAATCACTGTCGCGGAGACATGAGGGCAAAAATCCATATCCAGCACGTGGAAAGCCAATTTTACGATTTTTATGGATAAACAACCAAAATTATTGACAAATCGGCGGGATAAGGCATATTTTCAGCATACAATTATGCACAGGTAGTCTATGGCTTTTCATCCTCTTTTTTAAGCCTCAATACAGATATATTTGCAAAATTTTTAGAAGAAGCGCATTGTCAGCATGTGGATGATAGGTTTTGGTTGTTTTACAGATTATAATTTTCGAACGGTCGTAATTCGACTTCATATATATTTTACGGATTGGTTTTGTGGGGGGTCTTTGTTTTCGAAATTACAAAACTAAGACCCCTAAAACTCGGTGGAAAGAATCATGGGACAGAAGAAAATTTGACAGATTAGACCTATTTCGGTTACAAATTGACTTCATATTTCGACAGATTCAATTTTCCGGGGTCCTAGTTTTCGTAATCTCAAAAACTAAGATGGGTCTCAGGTCTTGCATCTTAGTTTTCGAGGGTCTTAGTTTTCGTAACACCCTTTGTTCACAGTCAATTGATTCAGAAAGAAATTAACCCAAAGAACACTTGACCATCGGTTCGGGAGAAATCCTGTTTCATATAGAAAGCCATGTTCTTGCAAGCGAAGAGTATAAATAAAAGTTAAGGTAAAAAATTCACGGGAATTGAAGCAATACGTTTCTCAGAATATTTGAGGCAATTCCTGGAACTCTACAGTAAATAAAGTCGGTGTTTTGGCTAAATTTGTTTTCAGCCAGGCTTTGTTGTATTTATCTAATTGATAAATTGTTTTAGTTATTAAGAGCTTTTCTGGAAATTGTGAGAAGGTAATTGCTCTCCCTTAGTAGTAAAACGTTTCATACACGACGGAACCAAAGATTGAAAATGATTTGATACGCTCTCGAAGCGTACGCGTTATGAACCAGTTTAATATTGGACTCGATTGGAAATTCACTCTCACTCACTCCACGCATCGCTCGCGTGCTCTAAACCTTATCGTGGACAGGTTTCGGACACATAATACGCTGATTTATTCTTACTGACTTTTATACAATGAAGCTTGATACAAACACTTAAATGTATTTTAGTTCAAAGTTACGTTTTTATCGATCGCCCTCAATTCGTGTCGTGTTGTGTTGTCAAAATAAACTGCAACTAATTCAAACTATTTGGAATGCCATGCTTTACTCGCAGCACTTCACTTTCCATTGGAAACTACTAGTAAATAAGTTGTCGGAAAACTTAGAAGCTGTATTATTAACGTTTGGCTGGTTCTGCTGTAATTTACAATGCAAGACGCATTTCAATTCTTCAAAGTCACGCGATCTGTCTGAGTGCACTCGACTGCAGAAAGATCATTGTCTGCAAATGCCTTAGGGCCAAATAGAAAACTGATAAGATGCAGTTTTCTTTTCGAACGTAAAAACAACGGATAGGCCTTGTGAATTCAAAGGGAGAAAGTTAGATTAAGCTTATTAAGCTTACCTAAACTTCGGGAATCCTGCAATGAAAATGCAGTCACGTGGAGGCCATCTTTGCTTCGATCTTGTCACAGCTCGGCATAATGAAACGCTTGGTGAGAGGATTGAATCAGCCCATGACTGCAAGACTGATAAAAACAGCTAGCAGTTTGAAAATTCCTCAAGAGATTGGACAGATTCTCTTCTCTGCAGCGCTTCCACCTCGGATCCCTTAGCTACATCAGAAGCATGAAGGGATGATTTTATTGGTCAAACGCTGTCACATGATGTATCACGTGAAATTACCAAAGAGCGGACAGAAGACTTTCAAGTGAGGAAAAGGGAACTATTTGTTTGCATTCCAATGTGATACCTACAGGAGAAGAAGACACAACAAAACTTAAAAAAGTGACAATAACAAGCAGCAAAAGAGAAGAAAACAAAACCAAAAAGAAACACAAACAAAAGAAAGCAGCAGAGCTTCATGTCAGCCCCGGATGTCAGCCTACTTCTCGCTGGGGGCCGCAGTAGGATCCCCCCTCGTTTTCCCAGTGTAGGAATCTAACACGCTCCAGTCCCCACCGTCTGAACTCCGCGCTCTCGTTCCTCGTTCTTTGCTCCGAAACCGCACGGAAAGGCTTGCTACGCACTCTAGGAACAGGCTACTTGTTTGCTCTGGGATAATAGGAAAAACTGATAGAGCTAAAATTAAACAAAACAAACAAACAAACAAAAAAAGACGGCAAGGACAGAGAGGTCACTAAACGAAGGGTTACAAGGTCTTATTATGGACAATACAAACTTGCGGAGCTTTCAGGAATTGGCGTCAGCGAATAATTTTTTATTCCATTATTACTTTTCTGACTTTCCGGCTAAATTTTTTTTATAACTATAGAGTAAATTGATTGCATATGTGTTGTGGTTCAATTTTATCCTTGGTTTAATTTTATTTTCCTTTGTTTCAAACTCATTGTCATACATTACCATACCCAAAAACAATTTACAGCAAGGATAAAATTGAACCACAACATATACACCCCATAAGAGAAGGTTAATTAATTTTGTTTTTTAGACATAGGTGTCGCGAGGGTGATGAAGGAAATGAAGTTGTCATGTTCTAAATGCAACTTTGAGTTTTTTACCACAGTGGCAAATGATAAAGTAGGACACCTTCCTGTCCCTTTTGATATCAGTCCCTTTTCTTTCACACCCACGATGACAGCTAGACCTCACAAACGGAACTATTTTAGGTTCCATTCGCCATTTGCACATCTCCAGTAATACACCTTGTTTGTCCCTCAAACATTTTGTATACACATTGTCTTCAATTTCTCTTAGAGTGACTATAATACCCAGGAGATATTGAAAAACTAACGTTATGCAAAATTTTGGGGGGGCAAACAAGGTGTATTATGGGGGATGCCCAAATGACGAATGCTATTTTCGAAAAGCAGAGGCTTCATTTACGCACATTAGTGAAATTACGCAACAGGACAAGGGTGATAATAATTTCTCCTCAAAAAACTTTCCGCTAAACTTTACATTCCTTTAAACAGGTCTTTTTGTATGAGACCAGAAAACATTAATGTTAAGTGCAAATCCTGACAAAACGCGCAAATAATAGCCCTGTCACGTTTGTTACACACGACGGACTTTTGCCGTATTCTTCCCTCTACCGTCCTATTCCATAAACTCACTATTACTAAACAGACTGCGCATTCATATTCTTGATAGGTGACTGCAACAAGCTTGCAGCCGAGGCTAATGCGAGGTAATAAGATGCATGAGCCTCGATTGTAAGCTTGTTCTAGTCCATTACCGCGATTAAGAGTGAACAGGTGTAAGATTCAAGCCCAACGCCTCAGCATCGCTGGCTCATGACTGAGAGCATCTGAGCTGAAGCAAAGATTTTTTTGTGCACACCCAGCAGGATGTCATTCCTTGTCCCGGATTGATGGTCCAACCGTGTTTGGATCCGAGTCTCCCGATTAACAATCACGTCACCTACAACTGTGCTGCAAGAGAAGCGCGCGGTTCTCGTTCTACATTGTATCGTCCCTTCACCCTTGAATAATGACTGTAAGATCCAAGTGTAACATTTTTTCTATTATTCGTTCTTGCGTAATTTGTTTTTCCTTTGCGTACGCAAATTAGTTTATACTTCTTTTCGTCCTTTTGTTTAGTCTTTTTTTTTGGCGTTAATTTAGGTGTTTATTCCTTTCTGTCAGTTTTCGCGCCCTCGTTAGCGTTTCTTTGCTGTTTCATCTTCGTTAGCGCCTTTCTAAGTTTCTATAGTTTTATTTTCCGCATGTTCTAGCGTATTTTTCATATCGTAGTTTTGCAGTACAGTTTGGGCAGTTCATTTTGGTCCGCGCTTAGCGCAGTTCTGTTTAGTTTCTTGTAAGTCTCTTCGCGTTATTCGCAGTCCGCTTTACAGCAGTTTTCTCTGGCCGAAACAATGTAAGTGTACTTCACAGTCCTCGTTTTGTAGCTTTGTTATTTCCTTACTCTAATTTACCTTAGTCGCAACTTGTAACTTTTTTGCTTTTTTACCGTTTTAGTTTCAACCCACGCTGTTTGTATGCACACTCTTAGTACCAAGCACGTCGGTTACAATAAATCTTCATTCGAATTTGGTTTTGTGGTGTTGTTATTAAAGGCCAAGAGACTTACACGCTTATTGCAGTTTCAACGTTGAAAATTGTTGGTGACATGTCGTTTCGTCATGAGCTTTAGCCGCAAGCAGCTTACAGATCCCGTCTCCCGGCGAGTTGGAACACGCGTGCGACAACCAAACCGTTCGCTGGATTTTGAAGCGTCTTACCTGGAAACACTTCGTTTAAAGAAAAATTCAAGGTCTGGTCACCTATCTACCGTAACCGCCATTTCCAATG